>BMAV01006815.1:109915-148755 GCA_019973955.1 Trichonephila inaurata madagascariensis
TTTTTTTAAAAATATCTGATACTTTTATGTGTAATATGATGAGGGAAGAACGTCGAATTTTGACAGAGTGGCGACAAGAAATGATTACAGATACTTCAGAGGTTTGTAATAAAAACACCTGTAGCTGCAATTAAATTCGAAAAAAGACTGATAAAAGACTATATTCTGCATTCAATTCTAAATATTGAGCAAAAAACTATTTGTTTTTCATTTTTTTTAAAGGAAAATGTAAACACAGAGACAGCTAAAGAGAGCCTCACAGAAGTGATCGGACATTAAAATATTTTCAAATTGATTCATCAATTATATTACGTTCTGCTACTCTTTTACAATGTGGTGACACTTAAAATATCGCTTTACTTGCATTTGTTTGTTTATTTCTCAAAAATATTTGACTTAATATTATATATGGTAATGAATAGTATATGGCATGTATAACAAAGAAAATTGTACTTAAACATTTTGTTATGAATCATTTTGCTATGCTCGCCGGCCAACCGGCAAGATATTGTTATTGGCAAGCGTGATCAAACCAAGCAACGTGCTGCTGAAACACATCGGTCATACGACGCACTTCAGTATTTAATATTGTTTCCTTGAGAAGACGGATATCATCTTCATCATCAAAGTAATCTCACAACAGGTGCTGTAACATCAGAAAAAGTCAGCTGTATGGATTTTTATGCATGTTTGGGGCATTCAGCTTTCGAGCTGCCATTGAATCTAAATATAGATGAGACTCCCATTTTTGTAACATTGGAAAAACACCTGGAATGGCAACTGTATTGAAAACATGTCAACTCATTATTTGGGATTTATAAACTACCAGCTGGTATACCCGTTCTTCGCACGGGTGAACTAAAAAATTAAACAATACATATTGAAGGATTCAAATAAGAGATGAATAAAAAGCAAACGCCTCACGTCAACGTATTACAACAAAGCCACAGCAACGCGTGACTGGACCAGCTAGTATTATATACGGCTCGCAATCGTAAGAAAAATAACGAATAACGTTTAAAATTTGATTACTTACTGAATACTTAGAAATGTTACTTAATTAGTACATTTATCTCATGCGATTGTTTACTGTGTGATATTGTTCTTCAGCTTTTAACTGCTTGGTTGAAGAAACACAAAATAGCTTAGGTCTAGAAGACTACTTGCTTAAAAGTAAAATAAAGCTTACTTCATAATAATCAACATAATAATTTATTATTAACCGCATAATAATAAAGAAGAAAATCGAAACGTAAACTAGCAAAAGTTATCACCAGACCCAATAAACTCAACATGTAAGAGATATACTGCTATAAAATTTGTGAAGAATCCATTTTCGAGCGCTATGAAATTTTCTACAGAATCAAATCAACTACCTTAATATTCAAAACTGTTCGACTAGAGCTTAGATCAGATGACCATTTTGTTTGAAGTTAAATGTTTCGTGAGTCCAAGGAAGAGGAGGATCAAATTGTTTTTCTCAAAATCAAGGACAAATAAGACAGTAGCCTTCTGGATATTCGAGTTGTAAATAAATGAAAGGAAATTTAACATTTTTGGTTCTGATGAGTGTTTAACAACATGGAAGAGGAAAAACATGGAACTTAATCCTTAGAACTTAATTGAAATTATGAAACATAACAATGGGGACGCTCCTTATAAGAGGGTGCGTGTCGGCGTCAGGAACCATGACCGTACCATCAATATGTCACGGCGCCTAGTCTAAAAAACATTAGGTTCTACCCTTTTAAGAAACCTCAAATGAATGAAAAAAGTATTTCCCTTCAAAAAACCAAATTTAACTTTTCATTATACTACTACCAGAAGAACTTAGCAATTGGAAAGAGTTAGAAACTGTTTAAATTTTTGCGAATTGCTTTCAACTTCAATCGAGCTGATCGAAACATCCGGGACAAATAATGGCAAAACCTACGATTGCTGAAGTAGGTGCACACTTGCAAATCCATGATGATCCTGGTTTAGGGCCAAGTCCATTTTTATCATCCAAAGAAAATGTGTTAATTAAAAAAAAGTTCCAGAAAAAACCTGGTTTCCAATTTCAACTACCCACAAAACAAAAATAGGCCCCCTTCAAAGTTGCCTCAAAGTGGTGGAGGGGTGTACCTGGGGGGTATGGGTGAAGTACGTTGGGAGAATTTTCTCCTGGTATGGTCACCCTAGGCGTGAAGGCCATACCATTATGCTCAACTAAAACCAACAGGCATCCTGGACTAACTCAGTCTTCTCCCTTTAGGTACACCAGGCCTTCGGGCCAACTGAAGCTGCTCTCTTCCCTTTATCATGAATCCTTCTCTTAATGTTATAGATACTGCATTGCCCGTCTCGCAGGATAATCAGGGGCGCGTTCAAGGTTTAGACAGAGGGCCTCGTTAGACGAATGTACTACGGTCTCCAACATCTGAAAGTGTTTCATTCAATATTCTCCAGTGTAATATCAACGGACTATCTTCTCCAGCCACGAGAACTAAATTGGATCAACTGATTGAATTAGCCGATGAGTGCGGTGCTCAGATTATCCCCCTACAAGAAACCAAATTCGGAGAACATTCTTCCATTAAATTAAAAAAAAAATTGTATCTATCATGTGGACAGACCCCATGGGGCGGAGGTGGCTTAGCATTTCTTATTAGAGATGTTAACTATAAAAAAGTACCCATGTCTATGCATGACTCTGAGTTAGAGATACAAGACATCTCTATTTCATAGAAAAGAAGGCTAATCCACATCTTCAATTTATACCACACACCATTATACCATTTACCAGTTAATTTATTTGATTTTGCTGACATAGACGCTATTTTTCTTGGTGACCTTAATGCCAAACATCGGTCCTGGGGATGTACTGCGAGCAATACTAGAGGACATGATTTGCTGAATGTTGCTGACGATAAGGCTCCTATTTCTCTTAACGATGGTTCACCTTCTCATACGTCTTTTAGCTATTGTACATCAGAGGCTCTGGACGTATCTCTCGTCAGTCTTGGACTTTTTCCTCAGTGTGATTGGACTGCTCTGGACAGTATATTGGCAGTGATTACCTGCCCATTCTAATTAAAGTACATGTAAATCTGTTGGTTTGAGGGAGAGAGGGATACGATGGTGAATTACTAGCATTGAAGATTTCGAAGGAAAATGGATTAGATATTAGTAATTTACTCTGCCAAGGATACGTTTATGATCTAAACAATGGAGGTAAACATAGTACAATGGTATTCACAAGGAAAAGGGGTTGGGGGATTCAACTCCCCGTCCCACCACACTATCAGATGGACAATAAGCTTCAACGGATTTAACATACATCGGTCTCCTCTACACGGCGTGTCTTCAATGTCAAGAAATATCAATGCAGAAATTACAAAATGAATTTTTGAACTCTAAAGTCTAGATGTTTAAAAGTTGTTATGGATATTCAAAGGTATTCTACTAAGTAATAAATTATGATATTTTGTAGTAATTTTAAAGCAGTGATATTTAACCTGCGGCCCACCGAACTTTTTTAAGTGGCCCGGTCATGAGCCATTGCTTTGAGAAATTCACTTATTTAAGAACAATGTATTAAAAATCTGGTGGGAAATTCTTTGACAAGAAATCAAATATCAATTTTGCTTTTTTTGCTGTCGATGTCGTACTGCTGCGAATTTATATATATATATATATTCTGTTCTTAACGGCTACGGTTAGTGATAACAGACAACAGTAGAGAAGCGACAATTTTATGTGGGTGGAGCTAATTTTTAACCATCTTTCATAAGTTGCAAGCGAAAAATATTCGAAAGATTTCGAGGTTGACTGTTTTGTAGTGAAAAACAAGCATGGATCAGTACTTGTTTGATTTGTCGCGGAAGTGCTACATTTAAAAATACCAGTAAATAGGAATCATTCAATGACACTTTTCCTCAAAAATCTCTTTCAAGGGTTGTAAATAGGCTTTATTGAATATTCTTTGCAACAACAACGCAGTGTTTTGTCAGTGGTAATGTCACAGCAGTATCAAAGACATCCTATGAAGTTTGTTATATTATTGATAATCATATGAAACCGTTTACTGATGCAATAATTGTGAAGGAGTGTTTCTTAAATTCCTTTAATTTAGTGTTAGTGACAAAAATAAAAAAAAATTATAATTAAAAAAAGCAAAACAGAAGATTTAATATTTTGATCAACTTTCCACATTTTATAGTACCAATGTTACCTAAAATATCAATGTTGTCATTTCTACCCCCACCTCCCTTTTAACCTCGTGTTGCGGCCCGCGTGAAATAGCTAACATATGTATGCGGCCCAGCAGAAAAAAAGGTTGAGTAACCCTATTTTAAAGTGTTAATTTTATTGTAGATTAAGGCTGTCTTCGCTTATTGTTGAAAAATAGGACCCGGATTTTGAGTATTTTTTCAAAATACAAATGTGCTCCAACATTTATATTATATTTTGGCTTCGTTATCCCTTAGAGAGAGAGAAAGAGCAGCACACACACATATTTTATTTTACTATTCATTTTTATCCGAGTTGAACCATTTTTTCTGATAGAAAATGTGTTTCGCATCCCCCCCTCCTACTGTAATTCTCTAAATGAGCAATCCATTTATATATCAAAAGGAAAATTAAGTATGTATGGAATATTTTGAAATTTTAAAAATGCTATATTATAAACATATGTATGGATTACACACAACTGGCTCATTTTCATGATAAGTGAAACATTTTTCAGTTTGGAAATGTGCATCACGTTTAAGAACAGTATAAGCTTTTGTTCTATTTAATTAGAACTTGAAAGTGACCGACTTTTTTATAGCTTTGTGCGAATTCTAAAAACGGTGAAACCATTGCGGAAATTTCCTTTGAATCACAGATGTAGACAATTCTTCAATATGTATAAGTAAAAATACCATGCAAAATATGTTTTTGCATCGCAAAGGGGAAAAAAAATTATATTACTTTGTCGTTTAGTTACTAGTTACAATTGAATTCTGAGATGATGGCTAATCGGGAGATCATCCTGAAATATAATAAACAAACAAACAAAAAAAGTTGCTTGTTAAAAAGATGCAAAAAGACTTCGACATTTCTTTTTTTACAAATTGTTGAAAGATTTTGAAAAAAGGATATTTACTTCACGTACTTAAACAAAAAGTTACCTTGACTTTTTTCTGTAATACATGTGAATCTAGAGAGTGTATCAATTATTAATATACAGTTGTTCTTTTTATATTAAGTACTACTTGAAACAAATCTGTATAACCCTAAGAACTGACTGGAACTGCCAAGTGTAACGCAGGGGTACAAAATTAAAGTTTTGGAAAAGTACAAAACATGTTTTCAGTGATTTTTGTGTATTATTTAGTGTGCTGATTTCGAAAAGGACATCCATTTTCCCCCATCACGTCAGGATTTTTTGTAAAACCAATATCAATATTTTTGCTAAAACCCTATTTGTAAAGGAATTCTCTTGAACAATTTAGCCTGGAAAATTTGGTAACAGTGGTTTTTGTTCAGTTAAATCTATGTAGATATTGGTTCTTGGTGAGACAAATTAATTTTTCAGCAATTAGATGAAAACCATTGTTTCTAGACCTCAAAGGCTGTCTCTGATCATGAGAAAAACAGGAAATTCCTTTAAGACTTATACATTTTACAACCAATTATGGTGTAATTTTTAAAAGAAAATCACACCCACCCACCAACACACTATTTTAATTTGTTTTTATTAATTTATTTACATAAAACAGACGATTGACCAAGAGAATCAAAAATTATGTTTGTGTACATAAGTTTGAGGCATATTTTAAAATGCGCAAGAAAGATAAACGAAGTTTCTCCCTGGATACGTTCTCTTTTTCCTTTGAAACTTCTTTTATATTTAATCTCAGGCCTCTATCTCGTTTAACATCCAACAATAGTCGACTAGCATGTTCTTGTTCATTCTTCCTTGATATTTGCACTCCATATCTTTGGCACCTTGATGGAACCTTTACCCCTGTCCTTCACTGACTAATCCTAAATTTTAGGGGGAAAGTCCACATGTGTGTGAAGAAAATGTATTTTCGTACTCATGGAGCAACCTAACTCGAAATTTCTCCAGCTTATTCATTGCAATTCTTTTACAGTTAGGATCCTTGCAATTGCCAAGAAACTTTCTGACGACATCTTTGAAAATAACTCATGCTTCTTTTTCCTTTGCTGTCATGCAAGTCTCAAATTCTTTATCCTCCATAAGCTTGCGAATATCTGGACCAACAAAGATACCCTCTGTCAACTTGGCTTCGGATATACCTGGAAATTTTTTTGCAACTCAGTAGGAGGCAAAGGCACTGGAATATTAGATCCATGAGGAACGAGGTGTATGGCCGATGGAATATTATCAGGATAAGGTATAAGCTTTTAATTTTTGCGGTTTATACCTATGAATAAGACAGAAACAAAAGTAATAATCACCAGAGTGGTTTTTCGGTTCCCTCTACGTCATAGAAACTCCAAATCGTACAGCAGTCTTCTTTCCTTTGAGCCAGAAGCGTAGATCGTTGAGGCACTTTACACAGATTTTATGATGAGTGTATGATTTGTCTTGATCTCCATGTTTCATGCCAAAATACGCAAGATAAAGTTGTTTTACATGGTCTGTGATGCTTATCCTGCGATTTTTAATTAAACTATATTAGCCGTATATGTAACAAAAGTCATCTGGCAAATTTTCGCAACCACTCGAACTCAAAGCCATGTTTCACGAAACGCACAGAAAAAAAACACAACTGTTAAAAGTGTTTCTGAGATGAAGCTCCCACTTATGCAGCACATGCACTACAATAAATTACACACGAAAGAAAAATTGGAACCAAGCTCTAAATTTCAGCGTCTTAGTTCAAAATTAACCCAGACGAGTTACAGTTCCTGCTTTATCAAACCAATATAAGGATCTAAGTAAATGATTCGCGCGACGCTATTGGTAGAGAAATATTGTGACGGGAAGAGAAGGAAGGCACAAAGTAAAGATATCATAGAGTGGTATTCTGTACATTTCACCAAGGTTGAATGAAGGTCAGCCACGGAGGGAAGAAATTCAACGCTGTTAAAAATTTTTGGTAAATGTGCAAGAAAATCCATGTAAAATTAAATTTTTCAAAAACACGTGATGTGATGGAAAATTTTCATTATTTTTTCTAAAATCAGCACCAGAAAATACATCAGGTTCAGCTGTCACTGATCTTGTATTTTTTTCATTGTAACCCTGTGTAATTAATTTGATATGATTTTCGTCGCACTTAAGCAACATAGGGCTATTAGCGAAGGACCTTGTAATTTTGAGCTTCGGTCAAGTGACGAGGACGACACTTGAACTGAAATCCCACTGTCCAAATTTCCACACCAAGCCAACACAAGGATTTTGAGTTTCTGACAACAAGGGTCTTTAGTGGCACAGTTCGTGACTATTTGGCTACTGGAGTGTAACTAAAACTATTTTAAAAGACAGTCACTCTAAAGTCAGGAAGTTATTTATTTTATGTATTAAGTGTATTGTAACACAAACTTAAAAAGCATACTGTACTGTATAAAAAAGTAAGCCTATTCCTTTAAAAATTACTACTAGTAGGAATCAAAAGTTCCAGAACTGAGCTTAAAACGTGGAAAATTTTTGCACTAGAGCGATTACAGTAACATTTCTTTGTTATTGCATTCTTCCTCTTTTCTAAAAAAGTTTGTTCCAAATCACGCGGTTGGTGGTTCGACATGGCATCATATTTAGTCGTCAGCGATTGAAAGAAATTGCGTTTATTGAGCGGATAATGGGTATTGATTTTTGTGTTCGTTTGGTAAAAAGTGCTACGGAGACTTACGAAATGCTGGAACAGGTGTAAGGCTGTGATACATTATAGAGAATGCAAGCTTTTGAGTGGCATCTACGTTTCAGAGAAGGCAGGGAAAGTGTCGAAGACGACAAACGCTATGGAAGTCAGCAGACTTTTCTTGAGAAATTAGTATGATCCTTTGTGGATTGCAATGTTAGATCTTGTGCTACAGGAGGAAAATAAAAATAGTAATAAATCACACAAGAAATAAGATTGAAGGAACACAGAAGTAATTGTAATATTTAGCCCAAATATCCTTGGATGTGTGCTTATTTACACAATTTGTAATATAATTCACTATTTTAAAAGTCATTTCTTAGTTCAGGGGTAGGCAAACTACGGCTTTCTTTGTATAGACGGTTGTTTCTCTTCATACTTCTAGCTATGAATTATTAAAAGCAAATAATTATAACTACTCAAAATTGTTTTCTCTTTTCTTTCTCCTTTATAACTACCTATTGAAATGATTTACCTTATTTGCATCTAAAATTAAGTATTTGACTTGCTTTAAATGTTGGCATTAAATTGTTCTTCACTGATTAAGTGTAGAGAAAATCAATAAATATATTAAAATTACTTCTAACGCAGAAAAGTCTAATTTATTGGTAGAAATACCACCAAGGGAAGACACTCTTTCCAGCGATTTTCCACAATGTTTGCTTAATCGCATACATCAGGGAGCACTCTTGAATATGAGCAACCAATACTCAAATCCCTAACAGAAGTGACAAAACCACAATTCATATTTTGTGACATGTTTAAGAGTTTCTAAAAAGACAGTTAAAATGACTTTTATAGGCAGGAACAAACAAAATCAGTTTTAATTATTAGTGTAAACATGACATTTCAGAATAAAATTCCAAAGGTATTCATGTTGTTGTCAGTGGTGGTGGTGGGACTAATCCCCATTTGGTCCAGATCAATGAGCCCATAAATCTGCACAAAATCTAAGAACAGCAGGGGGAAGCAACAGCCTCCTCACAAGAAAAACCCAGACATTGTAGAACTTGCTAAGGAGAAAAAGGACTGATGTCACATTTGGTGCAAATTGGAAAGCTTTTTCAGCCACCTTCAAAATTCATGCACCTCAGGTGACCAGTCGAAAATTGCGAGAATACCGTCTGATAATATCTGAAACCCTTGAATGATATGGCGAATTCAGGTGTCTTTGAAAGTACCATGGATGTACAGGACGGACAATCCAGGTTCTACATATTAATTCTTCAGCCCTGGAGTAGATCTCGGTCGACATAAGGATTGTGGTCTTCCGAATCCACAGGATCGCTGGCAGCGACCTTTGCAAGGTCATCTGCTACTTCATTCCTGGGCAGGCCTACATGAGAAAGGTCCCACTGTAGATGGATAGGGTGCCAATCTGAAAGCTATTTAAAAAGGTGTAGAATACTCTTGCTGGAACTGTTGCCGATAGATGGTCAGTTTGATAAATGTTGGATGGAGGATCGGCTGTCTGTCAGGATCCAAATTTCAGAAAAAGCTTGGTCTTGTATGTTGTTAATTAATGAAAGACCACACATGACAGCTATTAGGTCCGTTCTGTTAACAGAAGCGTGATCAGCATTTCTTCTCTGAATTTTGATGATTCGGCCAGGTAGTTCCATTAAAACTTCACTGTCAGTAGTGTTTGTCTCTCCCTTACTGCCATCAGTATAGATCTTGACTGCATCAAGTGGAATCCCATCAATCACGTCAAGAGCCAATTGTTTAAGAAGTTCAGGGTAACCTGACATTTTATTGACATTGGGCATTAAAAAAGAATAGAACGTGATTCCCTGGAGTCCAAGGACAGGGTTGATAAAGAAAGTCAGGCAGTGGTGCTCCACATTAATCATGTTGTTACTTATGCCCCCTGATCGACAGTAACATCAGATCAAGGCCCATGATATTCATCATGGCAAGGGGCTAGTAGTATGCCTGTTGTTAGCCGTAGCTTTGAGCACCATATAAGTGACAGCACAATTTGGCTAGGTTCCACCCCAATTTAGAGAGAGAACACCCTGGAAGTGGTCAGAGGCCTATCACCTCTTTTCCCCTTCCACCAAGCTCACCAGAGGACTTGATGACTATTTAGAATAACCCCATGCCGCAAAGGCACTATACATTTACAAGCATCCATGCCTTCACCGGGATTCGAATCCAGGGCCTACGACACAGCAGTCAGCATCACTAATCACTATACTGGATGGGTGGCAGTTTTATTCATAGGAATGTTTTTTCATAATGCTTGGAACCTTAATTCCAACATTATATTTTAACATCAGCTGTGCTTGCATTGAGCTAGAGAAATTAAAATATCTTTGAAAGTTTTTGGTTTCAGAAGGAATGGAAAATGTTACTTTGTGTTTATAAAGCTTTATTTAAATATTATAAAAGAAAATGTTAATTGGAGCACACAACAGTCTTGATCGAGACTGCTACTGGAAGCTCCTCTTCCCCTTCTGTGTACCTAAATGTGGCTTTTTGCATAAATAGCTCTTTGATATCTTGTTTTCCTCATGAATTGGCTCTTCTCTCCAAAAGTTTGCCAAACACTGTCTTAGCTGGATAGACATTTAAGATACAATTACATCCACCAGTCATCTAACAGAAAACGTCCAGCATTCGGAGTTTAGAGCCATTAAAAGTTTCTTTCCTTTTTTTTACTGAATTTATTTTGAAAAATATTACGCTAACATGGCACTTAAACCTAAATTACAAAAACAATAACAACAAATAAAAGAATCTGCAATACATTTGCTTTTTAAGAAATGCATTTTAATGTCATGGCTTACAAATGCATATAATATTTTTTCTTTTAAAATATTTGAATTGAAAACAACAAAATACAAAATGTATTATAACAAACATTCTTTGGTTAATTTAAAGACACATATAAAGGATGTTATCCTCTTTAAATGTCTCATATATATAAATGCTTCACACTGATAATTATATGAATTCTCTGTAATATATACAGAGTCTTAAATAAATTCCATATAACTACCTCAATATGTTACATACATGATATGAACAATCCTTTGAATACATTTGACACACACATTGAAAAAGGGATGTATGCATATATTGTGTGACTTATAGGCATAATTTGAAAAATAATTAATGCACATAATTTGGGTTCGAAAAATCATTCTGGTTATCTACCAGAGATTTTTAGAATATTTTCATTACTACCAATAAATACCTTAAAAACTACACCACTATAAATCTGATGTTCAAGTTTAGTGATATAAAACTTACAATTAATGTGCATAATATAAAATTTCACATTCATTTTACTTTTTTTTTCTTTTTGGAAAAAGTAAAATGAATGTGTATTTTTAGATTAATTTCTACTGACATTATTTCTGTACATATTTAACTGGAGTTGTTACAGTGTAATTTTTTCAAAAAGAAGTTTTTAAAGATTTTATTATTCCTTTTTTATTCATTTATCAAACAAATAATGATCTTGCAATGAATAAATATAGTTGTAATGACAAGGCACATTTTTGCTAAATATTTTTCAAAAGTATTCTTAAAACATAAACTATACTTCAGAAACTAAACTCAAACACTGACTGGAATGAGAAAAGGGAAGGAGAGGGATATTTTTAATTTGCAGAATAAAAATACAAATAATAATAATAATTCTATAAGCAATTAATTATCTCAATTACTGTACATAATCTACCAAAATCAGACAATAGTGCAATTAAACATAATTAGATTAAAATCACATCAGTATTATATAATCTATATAAGTAGAATGAAAACAACAATACAACAAATAAAAATAATAAATAGCATAACAATTTATTCTCCAATGTTGCCACTATGTTAATGAAAAGAGTTTGAATTGATTATATTTTTTTCACCTGCATTAATTCATCATGAAATTACTCCATATGACAATTTTTAACTGAGTTAGAGCCTATCTTGAAACTCTACTTACATCAGCTTCAAAGTAATTTAGATAAACTAATAATTTAGATTGAATACCCTTATTATTATGCTAATAAGCCACACATAAAAAACAGTACTTATTAAAAAAAAAACTATTCATACAATATATTAAATTATTCAAATAAGTATTCATGAATCTTGTGAATATAGACAATACCTTCCAGCTACAATTTTAAAGAAGTTTATAAATAATAAATTATATAATTATTGATTTGTGATTTTTTATGATACTCCTTATTAAATTTTATGTTCTTTACTGCAAAGATAAAATAATTTCATTAATCAAAATATTACTTTATTTAATGCAATTAACAATATATTCCAAGCATTTTTTGGCCAATTTAAACAAAAGATTCAGACTTTAAATCACGAGAGAGGGGGAAAAAATACTTGATGTGACAAGCATGATGCAATTATAAATAAAATTACATTTAGCAGAAATAATGTCTGAAATTTTCATTACATATTAGTTTCAAAAAGGAATAAAATAGCAATTGCTAACAAAATTGTAACAATTATACAAAAATATAACTTTTTTTTTAAAAAAATTGAAAATTTTTTTAGATTTATTATGTTTTAATACAAAACATATCTACAAAAATAACAAATATCTGGAAAAAATTATACTGTTAAGAATACCAATAAAGTTCATGAATAACTTTTTTGAATAATTGCATAAACATGAACTATGTTGAAGTACAAATCATGTCTCAGTTATATATTTCTATAAGAGAAACCATATTCTTTCCTTTGAGACATATCTGAAGGTAAAATTAGTATAAAAATGATAATATCGAAAAAAAGAAATTTTCAAAATCCAGTCTTTCATACATAATTATAAAGAGAATGAGATTTTTTCAGCTTGTGTGTCTATAAAAGTTCAAGTCATAACTATTAATTAACATAGTAAGAATAATATACTAGTCCTATGGCACTTGTACTAAACCACACAGCACACAACCACCATGTCATAAAGCCCAGAATACCTCTATATAATATTGGTGTGAATACTTTCTTCAAACTCAGCAGTGTAAGTGAAAATTGTTGACTTGATTGTAATATATCGCTCCCAACAGGTAAAGGTGATACCTTTGTAGCAGTGGCATTAACTATTTCAATGGATGATTCTATTCCCATGTAGCTGCTCCATTTATAATCACCTGAAATAGTCAAAATATTTCATGAATTTTCATACATAATGGTTTATTAAATATGTATCACAATGCAAGAAACAAACTTTTTCAAAGATATATTGAAATAAATATTAAATAATATACAACCTAAAAAATTTGCTTGACTTTCAACAGTGCATACATTTTAAGCTTTTTTAATGAAAATAAATATATAATGTAAAAGCCTTTAGGTAAAACATGAATATCTCATGAACACACATTCTTATAGATAGATTCTCTTATTATAGAAATTTAACCTTTATGTAAATAACCTCGTTTCTAACACTTTTAGCTTTGATTTTAAATAGACTGCTCAATATGTCGAAACTCATCAGATAGTACTTTGAATAGGATCAGTTTGTTTTGTTAAGTTTTGTTCACCATCTTACTCAAATGATATTAAACTTGTCAATATGATGCAAAAATCACACACAAAATGCTTGGAAATTCCTGCACCCCTCACGAAGTGAGTGGGTGAGCACCAACGTCACACCACTCAGCCACAAGAGAGCTCTTGGTGATGGACCTAGTAATTTTGAGCCATGGCCCCGAGGACGACACTTGAGCCTCTCCTAACTTCCACAGCAAACAAACGGGAGGATGTTTGGGCTTCAACAACCCATCAAGAAGTACATTAGTTATAGTGAAAAAAAACATTTATAAAGAAGCAGTTTATGATTTAAAGGGGATTAAAAAAATCACATAAAATATAAAATATGCGTTTTTACTTTAAATGCATAGTTTATGCACCACTTTCCTTCAATTGTATTCCTTTTGATTGCAGTCCATATTGCAATGTTTTTCTCTTTCTATTACTATTATATTATGAGTTAGTCATTTCATAAGGTTATTAAATTAAGAGAAATATATTTTTAAAAAGGGATTTCAACAAAATCTCAACACAATTTTTGATGAAAAACAGAATTGAGTGTGAAATGTAATGGAAAACTCTGAAGAAGCAGAATAAAATTCAGGAATAAGCATTTCTCTCAAAAACCGAGTTATAATTGGATTGAAAGTAAACAACAAATACCAATGATAAAAATAGATGCATTGTCAACGTAAAAACAAAATTATTTACTAAGTGATAATTTACATGTTTGAAGATTTCCTTCTACGTGCCCTATGCTTGGCACACTACAAGGTATGACACTGAGTAAAAGTATTTTTTGGATATATATATATATTCAGTACAAAGATGAAAAGAAGAATGTAATAATTAGAGGCATGCCAATAGATATGTCCCATGAAATTATTGAAGATATTTTACAATTTCCACCTTACACACAACACTGCTACCATCAATAGTTACTTAAAAAAAGAGAATATTCTACATTAAAATCAATAATATTCTTCGCAGAACCAGCTTCATCACAGCAGGGACTCCCAAGGGCAGTATGTTTAGTCCAATCCACAGCAAATACTTATACAAGCAATAATCCCAGATACAAACATTAAAATATGCTTACATGGTATTACTGCAGCAATCTTAGCTCAAAACAGAAAACCAACTGATGTATTCAATCACCTTCAATTATACCTCAGCACTTTCCTAAAATGGCTTACACTATGGAATGATCAATATGATAAATCCAAAGCTATTCTCTTCCCATTGCAACACACCATTCAACAGTAAAATTATTTAGAAGACCATTAATGTGAACTAAGAATAGAACAAACAAAGGACGTGAAATACCCGAGAGTCACTTTTAGCAAAACACTTATCAAATGTCTCAACATTCAGAAGCTTACACAAAAATTCTGATCTAAATTCTTTTACATTAAATATACAATTTTATTTATATTGCTCCATAAAAAGTTAGTATGTGGAAAGAAAATATGGATTAATTTTTCAGAATAAAAAATCCATTCTGTATTTGTATAAAAAAACTCTTAAATCATACGGTCAATCAGATGCGCATTAATTTGTGCCATAAACACAAGGATGTTGGGATGTTTGTTAGAAAAACTCTAAAAGAAGTGTTTCCAGGACAATAAAAACCTGCATGGGGAATGCTTTCCTGACTATCATGGACAGTAGGAAAAACCCCAGGCAATAAAAGCTCCAAATAATTTTTTCCATCTTTTATGTCTCCCCCCCCCCCTAAATATTCTTCAGCTTTTTGAAACATATAATTATTGATTGGTAAATTTTAATATAATGATTATCTCTAACTTACTTCAATGTACAGCTGTTTTCCTTGTTTGAGTATATCAATAAGTGATAGCAAATATTTTTAATGTAATTGATTCCTGCTTATGAATTATATAATGATTCTTTTTAATTGATAGGAAAGCTTAATTTATTGCTTAATCTCAGCATTATTTCTCAATAAGATGCAAAATTCATTAATTACTTCTTGAAATTTACATACACAAATAGTCTTGCTCATCATTACATCACAATAATAATAATATAAAAAAACATAAGGACTACCGGTGACAGCCCTCATAATTTTAAATGACAATCAAGTGACAATGACAATATTTGAGCTGGTTCTTATACTCTCTAAACTTTCATATCTTGCCAGTGTGAGGAATTTGAGCCATGATGGGTTTAAAGTACAACAGCCCCTCTATATACATGTCACACTATATAGAGAGGGACTTGAGCCCAGGAACTGGACAGAAAAGCAACACCAGTAGCAAAATCCCAAAAATGAACCCAATCCATTTTGGAACAAATGAAATTACTCTTTGATAACATAATAATGTACGACACAATCAAAAGCTTCAAAAATGTAAACATTTGATATAAATAAAATAACAAAATGCAGAACACACACATTTTAAAGACAAAGCAGAAATTATCCTAAAATTCTGTAGTACATTTTCATTTTGATTAGATTAAAAGCAAAATTAAATAAATATCAATTATACTTAAAAACATCAACATTAAATAACATCATCAATCTCATTCATTTATAAATCTTATGCTCTAAAACTACAAAAATAAGATATACTTTTAAAGTATTAAAATAAAACTAATAATTATTGAGAAAAAAAGCCAGTTTTGATATACTTGAATTGAATACAAATATCCAAATGTTATCATTTCTACATTATGAGGAAAAAAAATTACTTAAATGAATTACTTTGATTTCAAAAAGAATATTATTATATTTCCAGAATTTATTATCAGGAATAAATAAACTTGTTTGTTTATAGTTTTTTGTTTGAAAAGAAAATGATAAAGGGAACAAGTAAAATAAAAAAAAAAATTTTAAGTCAATTCCTACTTAGATCAACAAAGAAAAATTTTATTTTAGCTACTTTTTATTAAATAGTTACAATTAATATAAATATGTATATACATAAGACAGAATCACAGCATTAAGTGGTAATTAATTTTTATTAATTATCTTTAAAGTATCGTATTGTCATCCAAAACAATTGTGTGTATAAAATTTCAGTTCAACTGAATGCTTTAAAATGTGAGAAAAAAACCTTTTCAAGTTTTGACACAAGTTGCCAAAAATGATGCAAATGTGGTTGTATTTGTAATTCTTTGAATAATTAGTTTTAATCAATTAATTTTTATTAATTATAATTAAATTATTGTATTGTCATCCAAAATAATCATGTATATAAAATTTCAGCTCAATTGAGCGCTTTAAAATGTATTTTATTAACGATTGAAAATTTCACCAAGATAAATAAATATATAGAGAGGATAATAGTAGGAATTGAAGAAAAGGAAATGACTTAATAAATAATTATGAAATCATACAAACCTAAAGTTTTTAATAAAAGAGCTGAAAATAAGCACAGCATTAAGGGCGTCAAATATTGCAGAGTAACAACACACAAATAATAGAAAACCCTTGCAACCTAAAATAAACAGAAATAACATTTTGAATTACGGATTTGAAAATATAAAACATCAAATAATGATACTAACCATCACAAATTACAGCAAAACGATTTAAATGTTGTTTTTGACTGAAAAGTAGCTGTTCTTTTTAAATATATTTTATGCATACATTTCATTTTTCAGTTATGAATAATGTGTCAATGTGTTTTTACAGTCAGAACATGATCTTTAATGCTTTATTGACAATAAATATTTCCTTTTAATGTTATTAAAATGATAAATTTAATAAAAAGATTCTGTTACACTTTTATTTTTTATTCTAAGAGCTTCATTTTATTTTTTTTAAAATAGAATAATAAATTAATAATTAAAAAGCACATGAAATATAAGAAACCAAAGGGCCTTGAAGGAATTTTGATACAGGGCTCACTCACAGCTAGCTACACCAGTGGTTAGGGTGTAAAATTTTTAAATACATTTAATATTCAATTTTGTTAAAAACCATGTTACAAAATGTATCACTTAAAAAAAAAATTCTAGGAAAAAGAGAGATGATTTTAAAAAGTTCAGAATAAAAGTGAGGAAGGAGTTACCATTTTTTGCAGTTCTACATTACTAATTTTACCAGCTTCTTTTCTTAAATTTCTCAACTTCTCTGGTGCCATATTTAAGTATGATTGTAAGTAATGAGGCATAAGAAGAAATCGTATTGCCACAATTACAATAATCAAAACCAAACGAGTTGTATCAAATGCATCTGGAGACATCCTGTAAAGTATTTGAAAAACAATAATTTACAAAAATATGTAAGCAACAAATATAAAAGGTAAATAATTTTAAAAATTAAAATTAATATTTGATAATTAAAAATAAAAAGGATGTCTTAAATATCATGAGATTTTACATAAATGTCAATTAAAGTGCATGTACAAATTATATTTTTAAAAAGTCACCTTTTAGTATTCAGTTTTAATTCCCAAAATAGGAACATTATAAAAATAAAGCTTACAATGCTTGAGGAATGCCAGGCCATGTTCTTTCTGTGAAGTAATGTCTGCTTACAGGTTTAACCCACATCAAAACAATAAACATAGGTGAAATGAAACTGATATGAAGAAGGGTCCTGATGTAAAAAGGAAAAAAAAAAAGAATATATATGACATATTAAGCAAGACAATAAATGAATATAAAATACTTAAAATAACACAATTTTTCTCAAATATGAAAGGTACTTTTACTTAATATTAAAAAATAATCATAGTTTCTCTCTCTCATACACACACACAACTATAGATTAAAAATAACTCAACATTATAATGTACAAAAAATTTTGCAGTTAATTTTTTCTTATGACAAAAAAATGTAATCAAATTTAACACATGCACAAAATATTTCTCAATTTATTTAAAAAAAAAAAAAAATCCCCAATCAAATAACACACATTTTTTGCAATTATTCAATTTGATGGGGTAAGGTCTGCTTAGAAGCATAACATAATAGAATAAATTTATAATGAGCGTTTCAGATATAATCTAAGCCCTTTCATATGCAAAGAAAATTTAATATGGATTATTTTCAAAAATGATATTCAGATGATTTCTTGTTACTTAGCTTACAGTAATTATGTAACTCAAAGAAAAATCATTAATAATTTTAATATCATAACATTTAAAAATTATTACTTAATTTTTATTGTTTCAGAAGTTTTGTACAATTTTATATATAACATTTTAATACTTTTCTTCTATAAATATAGAACATCTAGGTTAATTTATAGTATTATTTATTTAAATTATAACTCTTGTATAACACAAAAAGTTTTTTATCTACAAATTACAGAATTGTTCGACTTGACAACCATCATGAAAAAAAGAATAAATTTCAGCACAGAGCTCAAAGTTGAAGATCTATTGTTCAGTGTTACATTAATATGTATGTAAGTAACAATGTTTAATTAATAATCTTTATTATTATAGCATATACTTATAATTATTACTTTTGAAACATCTACAAAATAAGAAATTTAATATTTTTTTTAAAAAAATCAGAATTGTGATGCGAAAACTTAAATCTTCTTTATCTTCAGCAGCACTAAAGCCTTTCACAGGCCAAACTGTCTCCATGAGTCTCCTCCATCTGATTTTATGTAAAACAATAGATTCCCAACAGTTGACTACCAGATCCCTAAGATCTCTCTCAACAGAATCAACCCACCTGGTGGTGGTGGTGGGGGGGGGGTTATTTTTTTTTTAAATTTTTTAAATGTTATTAAATTAGGACTTTATTAGTTATATCTAAAAAAGTGTCCTAGTTATCTAAAGCAGCTAACCTTTATAACTTTGACAATATCCAGTTCTATAAAGCTGCTTTAATTTTCATAATTCATAGACATCATTTTGCTTAATTGCACTCTTGATCTTTCAGAGTATTCTTCTTTCAAAAATAAACAGCTTATCTTTTTCAGATTTATTTAATGGCCAGCACTCGCTGTCATACAAAGCAATTGGTGTAACTCAGGTTTTGTATAAGTTGAGTTATGTTTTGACATTAATAAATTTTGACCTAAATTGGCTTCTCAACCTATAGAAACATTTATTTGCCATAAGTAACCTATTATTTACTTCAAGCTTTAAATCATTAGTGTTACTAATGGCAGTTCCAAGGTACTTACACTGCTGTACACAATCAAAAGAAAATTACTAATTTTTAAAGGGGATAAGTCACAGTTTCTCTGCATTTTTTTTAATGAAATATAATATTAAAAAGATGTAACAAAGTTGAACTATTGTTCTTCACAAAAGAATCTAAATCTTCATGAGAAACAGTGAGTTCAATAAAGAAGTTTTAACACAAGCTATTTTTGAATATATATGATTGTAAATACAGCTCTAAATAAATTAGAGATTCTATCAATAATATAAACTTACTTCAAAAATGGCCTTTCAGAACAGTATTTCAATGCATCTTTGTGCATTCTAGCTAAACGAAGTCCAGGAAAAGTGAAGAATGATCCAATAAAACCACACCATAAAGCTAAACTAAGTTTAAACATGAGTTTGGATGCAGGTCCACTAGGAAAAAATAGAAATAATTAGAGGTCTAATCTTATTTTCTAATAAGCTAGAATATTTTTGACTTGTAACATTTATAAAAGCAAAATTTGCCTTTTTTTGCTTTAATGAAAAAATCCAGGAAATAAAAATTAGTCCTCTCAAGATAAGCAACTGTTTGATTTAAAGTTATTTCAATTTTACACAGATTAATCAATTTATAAAAAATTCTTATCAGTAAAATTACAGTATTTTCCTGTATATAATCCGCAGTGGTGTATTATCCGCAAAGCCTTTTATTTGAGTAAAATAAAAAAACAAACATTGTATAATCCACAGCGGCGTATAATCAGGGGCAGTTTTTACGGCGAATATAATCCAAAATATACACTGCCGATAATGAGTGTCACATAAGATAAAAAAATACACAATATAATTAAAAATAAGAAGAAATTGTCCAGAAAACAAAATTTATTATGAAACGTCTTTTTAAATATGTATGATAATATTTTTTACGATAATCTCAATAAAACAAAAAAAATTCTTTGCTACTGCCATCTATGTTTTGAGTTGTTAAACAAAACATTGCACGCAGAAAAAAATCTTTTTTTTTTTTAAATTTAGCAAGTTAACAGCAAAAAAATTAAGATTGAGATTGCTTTCCCATTGTCTTTTTCTTTTAAAATCCATTTATTTCTTCCTCTAATTCTCTATTGAGGCTTTTCACGACGATTGGCTCTATAACGTCGATCACAATTTTCGAAGTTGGTCTTGTTTTTTCTCCACAAACGAATATTCAATTCGTCAACGTTGAAAAACCTTACAGCTTCCCGATTTCAGTAGCCTTCTCTATAGCTTATAATTTGAAGTTTGCAGTGTAACTTACATGCTTTCGCTTCAACATGATGAAAACTTTCCAAGGACATGAAAGCTCTAGTCAAGAGAAAATTGGAAATGGCGCCAGCACATAGTAACTGTTTTTTCCTTCCGAGGAACTGAATTCGTTTTTGAATGTAATTGGACAAAAACTGGTTATGGCTGAAATACGTCAACCGAGTCATGAAAGCGCCATCTATTATTTATTTTATAAAACATAAACGGCATTTCTTTTAAAATTTTATTGTTAGCTTTTCTGATGGAGAAAGTTTTTTCTCAGATAATCCGCGGCGGCGTATAATACGCACAACGAAATTTGAAGCTTTTTTAACACATAATCCGCGGATTATATGCAGGGAAATACGGTAGTTTAATTTTCTTTTTGAAATCAGAAGAAAAAAAAATCTAGTATAACAAGCAAATACTAATGCATAGTTACAATTAAAGAACATTTAAAAAAGTGTTATGTACTGCAGAGAACATAAGAGTTATACAGTCTTGAGCATGGTTTTAAAAAATAAACAAATATGAAGTCTGTTTATAAAATAAGAAGACTAGTTGGAGAAAAAAGGTATTTAAAAATTATGGTTAATCTATATTTTTAGTTTTCTATAAAATATTTCCCACTGGCACTAATACATCGACCCATTCTTAATTTCCTCTGGTAAAAACAAAGCACACATTGCAGTTCATTTTCTGATAACTGTTTTAATAGCTGTAGATTTTCTTTTTAACAGCCTTTGTAATTGTCAATCTTGACTAGCCAACTCAAAGGGCTCTATACTCCTAAAGTTGTTACATTTTTTTCTGAAAAGGAGTTCAAATCATGATTTGAAATAAATTCCTTGTATGTCAAACCAATCAGGTTTATATTGTTTAGTTAAATAAAAAACAATGTTAATATTTAACAAAAATCTAAACGTATTTCTTCTGCCTTTCTCCAATAAAAAAATATTGCTTTTGAAATTTCAACAGTTTTTGTAAAGTATAAAAATTAAACGTATATACAGGGGGTAATTTTTTTTAAAAAACTGACACTATTCAAACTTCCTATAGCTGAATCTAACGAGAAATGGTGTCAAATTTGCTATGGAGACAAATGATGATACAGAAAGAAAAATTCTGTGGAAAAAAAAATAGTTCAAAAAATTGCTGATAGGGGTATTTATGGCACCGTACAATACAAAGTGTTATAATAAAGAAAATAATAATAACACATAAATATAACTTTAAAATGTTTAATGTTATTCAATTTTCTGGTGAGGAATTCGACCACATTCAGCCTGAATGCAGTTCTCAGAGTCTACACCGTGCATTTTCTGTGAAATATTTTTTACAGCCATAGACAACATGTCACAAAGAATATTCCACACTGTATGTGATATGAGTACCAACAATGGTTCCCTGTGATCGTCGATGATTACAGTTGTAATGTGTTATCACCTATTTTGACACAGGTTTACATCCTGTGCCTGGGTGAATTGTCAGTGACTTTGTTTCTTGGAGCTTCATAATCATTTCTTTCAAAGCATTAAGCAATGAAGTCCCATTACAAAACTTTTGTTGGGTTCTAAGCTCATGAGAAGCTGTGGACGATTAAGATAATACAGCTTCACCAATAATGCACATTCTGGTAATGTGAGTTACATATTCACTTGAGCTGGCTTACTTTAGCTGAGAATATTTTTCAGAGCTGTCTGCATGCTTTTATAGCCTAAATTACTGGCGCGACTGTCACTTATGAAAGCATAAATTTGTATTTAGCTTTCATTCTTGTGTTACATGCTGATTATCAGTTTGGTAAGCTACAACAGCACCATAAATATCCCTATCAGCAATTTTTGGAACTATTTTTTTTTTATTTATTTTTCATGAAATGTTACTTTTTATGTCATCATTAGTCTCCATACCAAGCTTGGTGGCATCATAATTTTTAGATCGAGTTCTAGGTGGCTATGAATACTGTCAGTTTTAAAAAAATTTCCTGTATATACATACATTATACTTTAATGTGGATTGGTTAACTTTTTTATTGTCTACCTTTACTTATACCTACATTAATTTATGACCAGCCACTGAGATTATAATCCAGTCATAAGTCATTGTATAACAGTAACAAAGAGAAAGCATCTTTTCATTATCATATTTAATTTATGAAAAAAAAAAAAAAATAAAATAGTTACCTAGAATCTAAGCCTTGATCCATTAAAAATGTATGAGCACTTGCATTAAAACTTGAATATGCTACAATAAAGAATGATGTTATTAAGCATTTTTCATTCAAAACAATACAATGTAAAGGAATGAATGAAAAATATAATGAAGTTAATATAAAAATTTATCACATTTTCATAAACATGTAAAAATAATGACTCTATCTTTAAATTTCTTAAATTAACTTACAAAGTAATATCTTTTATAATATTGTTTTAGAAATATTTAAGATAAAAAAAAGAAAAATCATTATATTGCTAATACACATAAACTAGCAAAACATTTATTTAAAAAATGATTTCTAGCAATGAATAAAAAATTGCAATATGGAATGCATTTTATAATACTAAATGTATCAAAACACATACTTCATTCATATTTTGGGAAACTAAAACAAATTGATTAACACAGAATTCAATCAAAGCAAATTATAATATAGGTGGATCAGCAGATCATACAAAAGAAAATTCAAAACTATTTTTTAGAAATTAACTTTTTTCTGATTTTTATAAAAAAAATAAACTTAAATTACTAGGTTAAATTAAGTTACCATTTATAAATGATGAAAAGAGGAAAGCATATCAAACATTCAAAAAAATTGTTTGACAGACATATATTATGCATTGTGTATAAAAAATATATGTATCTACATTACAATATAATATGAATGCTATTAAATCTAACAATTTAACTATATTTTAAAAAACTTTTTAAGGAACTAAAGTACTATTTTACCAGCATAACAGAAGCAAAAACAGGTAATTATAAAATATTTTATTATAAGGTAAAGATACAGTTTTTGTTTATCTAATAAATCCTCTTTATAATGATTCAGGGTTTTAAATTGTATCTAGAGTTTGTACATATTGAATACAAAAAGATGTGATATCTTAACATATTAACAGTAAGAATTTGTGTACCATTATGAGAACATGGAAGCCCAGTTGTTGAGTGGTAGTGCATCACACTTCCACACCATAGGTCCGAGGTTCAAACCTCAAGTTGGGCACACAAGGTTGACTAAGCTTTTCATCCCTTCAGTAGGTTGATGAATAAGTACCAAGCTTGCTTGGGAACTTAACACACTGAGGGTTTCACATCAGACTGACCACCTTATCGGAACATCTGTTCATACACAGTAGGCTTGGCCCTCATGGGCTGCTGCGCCACTGAGTTAAGTTAAGTTATGAGAACATGAGTTTATTAACATCCCATTTAGGAACCACACAATTATAGGCAATAAATTTCTTAATTCTGAACCATGGTCAAGAGACAAGATTCAGATCTGTGTGAGCTGCTCTTTCCAAACTTCTACACCACATTTATGATGGAACTTTGGCTTTGGCAGATTTAGCATACATTCACACTGCCAAAGGGAAATAAGGAAGAAGGCAAATACCACATATAAAGTTAACCATATCAGTTTTTGTGAGAATCATTAATTTTTTACTTCTAGTCAAAATGAGGTACTCAAAATGTCAAATGTTATAATTTAAAATTTTCTAAACATAAAAGTTTTAAAATCTTAGGCCAGTAAAAATGACATTTATCACTATTTTTAAAAAAAATTTCTGTGTCCCCCTTCATAAACCTTAAAGATAGATTTCTTATTTTTTGTTCCAAATATTACTCATAGATAAGTTCTAATGAATTGAACACTTACCAGGTTCTAGTCCAAATTCTAAAAAGTCTTCATCAGCTATGAGAACAATCATGGCAAGAAAGAAGAACAGAAATCCAGCAGTTAAACATAGTGATCTTTCACCTACTGCTTCTTCCCCACGGAAATATAATGCAGTGAGTGATAAGAGAATTTTGCTATTTTGAAAGTTAAGAGGCATATATATGAATTTAATACAGAATTCATTAATTATTACAAATTACTAAACTGCGCATTTCACATTTTTTTACAGCAAAATATTTTTAAACTACCTAATGAAGAATATTAAGAAGAAAAAAATACACATCTGTTTAAAATACTATGAAGATAGAGACTAAAACATAGTTATTTTCATAATATTAAGCAAACACTTTACATTTACAAAGTTCCTAGAGTATTTATTTTGATTTTTAATAACTTTTTTCTGTTTTAGATTTTAATATGTTGGGAAATAACTTCAAAAGCATCAAAGTACACCAGAAGAAAGCAGATAACCATTATAAACCAGAGGTGGGTACCTTTTTACCATTAGAGATCTGTTAGGGTTGCTGTTTTGTACTACATGGTTTTCTAACATTTGTAATATACAATTGGTTATCACCACTAGTAACTACTGAAATTTACATTCATAGTATTCCTTGTTTAATTCTACAAATTTTAAAATTTTTGTTATTTAAGTAAGTAAATAACAATACAAGGTCTAGCTACTATGAATGCCTTACAAGTCACTCGTGAAGTTTGCACATTCTCCACCGTGTTCTAAATCATTGTCGGCCAACCCATGAGATTAATTACAACTTTACAAAATAAGATTATTTTGTACAATATTTTTGTTTTTAATCTAGAGGAGTGTGTTTTTGGGAAATGAAATTAATCAAACATAAATCACGCTCAACTTAATGGACAAAATCCTGCAACATCAAGTACACGTCTTGCAAAAACTAAGTGAAAGAGTTGAGAAACAAATATCACAATAATTAAATATTATTTGACTATTACATTATTAATACATTATCTACTTTTACATACATGAAAAATAATTCATTGTTTTAAATTTTCGCTTCAATAAATGTTTCTAAAAGGTTCAAATCTAATATAAAGAGATATATTTTTATATACGGCTCACAGGATTATGTTTTCCCAAAGTGGCTCGCGAGGTTGTTTGGGTTGGCCACCCTTGTTCTAAACCGTCCAATTCTTTTAATAAATTGTCCTTTCAATTAAAAGATAGTTGGAAAATTGGATAGAGAAAAATAAACTGTATAGAAAATATTTAAAACCCTTATAATTAAAAAATTATTATAACTGAAAGATACTGTTTATTACAGTTTTACATTTATATAGAAATATGAAATTTATTCCACTTAAAGAGTCAGGGAATAAAAAGCACTATTTGATGTCAGAAATTATTTCATTTACATCTCATTAGTTAATGATTGCAACCCAAAACACCGATAATTTATAATGCTCAAAACGAGGAAAATAATAAATTTTTTGGAAATTATATTTTTTTTGTCACTTAGAAATTTCAAAAAAATAATGAGAAGTTTATGATTATAAGTCTGTATGAAGCTTTAATAAATGTATTTTAAACACAGTAAAACAAATAGTATATTAATACTTAAAATTAAATTTCTTTATCAATTTGTAGATGTTAAACACATGTTATGGAAGTCTATACATATAAAAAAAAAAAGAAATAAAAACAAAGTTCTAGATAAAACAAAACACTAAAAAGCAAAAGATAAGGATATGCTAAAAATCTTAAAATTGTAAGAAAAAATAACAGAATAATTTTGAACAATACTAAAATTGCAAGTAAAATATATTGCCATCCATGATTTTGATTAAGAGTAATATGTTTAAACAACTTATAGTACAGCTATTGAGTGAAAATTAATAATGTTTTCTTATACAATAAAACTAATATATAAAACATAATGAATACTTTAAATACGAAACAATACATAATTAAAATTTTCTTACAAAACTAATTATTAATCTAATTTATATTAAAAAAATTATAAAGTTATACAAATAAAATTAAACATTTATTGTACTTAATTTTTTTAAAGGATACGCTGCAAAGCCTACAACAAGTATACACCACAAAATGCTAAGATTTACTTCATCCTTAGCTGGTATTAGGTAATAATATACTTCTGTGACAACATAAACAATTAATGCACATAAGGAAAAGTCCAGTAACCATTGATATTCTGAATAATAGTGAAGTTGAATCATATCATTTGGATGGACAGCAGCAACATCTAACTGAAGCTCTAAATTTTTAGGAACCATAAATTCTGAATCTTTATCATCATCTTTCCTAAAAAAGAATGGGGAAAATACAATTCTGGCGAATATTTATATATAAACTATCTATAAAATTACCTTATTAAAGTAATTCATAGAAAAACAAAATTATTAAGTCATGTTATATAAATAAAACAAAGGTTTTTCCATATTTTCTTTCCAAATTCATTTAATCCAAGGGTTAATAAATAATCCATATGTATAAAGTAAGCAAGTTACATTTTAACACACACTTAAACTTTAAAATAAATTAAGATATTTTATAAAATAACCTGCATTTAAACCAAAAATGAAATTATATCCAAAAGAAACATTTTATCAGCTAACAATCTCTGCACTTTTAAAATTTTCATCACTCAAAAATAAAACTACAAGCTTGTTTACTACTTGTAGTAAGCACAAGTAGTAAACTCTACTACTTTATTTTTAATTTTGTTTACAATACTATTCTGTTGATCTTTATATAAAATTTATTAAACAATAGATATCACTTTTAGATGAGACTTTTGATTTGTACTAAGTCAGATTCAAACTATAAAGAAGATTCATTCAAAATTGGTCAATATAAAAATAACTAAGATAACTTCTTCAAATATGCATGCACTTCTTTTATTGTAAAATTTTTGTCAACGAATGTCATTTAGCATATGAGGGTCATTTAGAAAA
This sequence comes from Trichonephila inaurata madagascariensis, assembly GCA_019973955.1. Taxonomy (NCBI): domain Eukaryota; kingdom Metazoa; phylum Arthropoda; class Arachnida; order Araneae; family Nephilidae; genus Trichonephila; species Trichonephila inaurata. Next base: position 137,506 of record BMAV01006815.1, read on the forward strand.
TAAAGATTGATAAGTCATACAAAATGAAAAACAATATTGGAAAAAAAAAACATTCTGCTACATACCAGAAGCTTCATTCATTCCTCTGCATAACTACTAACCTCATTCAAACATTTACATTTATTGCTTTTTTTTTTTACGAGCTTTAGAATTTTCATGTTATACTTTCCTACACCCATTAAGCCAGAAGTTCACTGCAGTCAAGCAAAAGACCAATAATCTGGATTTCGCTTTTAGTAATTATCATCTTTTCTCCATGTTGAAAGAGTTTTTGAGTGGTAAACATTATGGAAATGATGAAGAAATGGAGAATGTGGTGATTACCTGGCTTAGATGATCGTGTTATAATCTGTTGTAGGCCTGTGGCAGAAGAGTATGCCTTGGGAGTTCTGAAACTCATAAACAAAAATGATAAATGTTTAAATGAAGCGGGTTATTATGCAGAGAAGTGAAAAAAGCTTCAAGTACACCACAGAACTTTTTTTTTTCAATTCTTACTATTAGTTCACTCTCTCCCTATATATATATAATCTTGTTCAAATTTTCAATCATTAATGAAATACTTTCTATTCATCCACTCAAGTTCAAATACATTTTTTTAAACTTGTAGTGGATAACAGTTGATGTTTTAATACAGTTTTTTAAAATATTAATTCATTAAATAAATTAAAAAATGAATAAATAGTAACAAACAAAAATAATATTCCAACAGCATATATAGAAAGGAAAATTGTACAGTGTTCCTGTAGCGAATTGGACTTCTAATCCAAAAGGTCGAGGATTCGAATCCCGCCTGGGATAGCCTATAATTTCTGAGAACACGATTTATTTTTTTACAGTACTATTTTATTATAATAATTAAATTTAATTAATAACATAGGTAACAAATAAAATAAAAATAGTCCCACACCACATATAGAAAGAAAAATTGCAAGGAAAATCACTTTCTATTTTGTCACTTAATACTGTGATTCTGTCATATGGATATACATGTTTATATATTAGCTGTAACTATTTAATAAAAAGTAACTAAAATGAAACTTTTCTTTGTTGACCTAAGTAGGAATTTACTTAATTTTTTTTTATATATATTACTTGTTCCAACAAATATTGTGTTTTTCATTTTGTACAACTTAATGGTTTTTCTTTTATGAATGATTTTCGTACATTCACAGAATACAGAACTTTGTATGAACTAGTATCATATAAAATTAAGTTTTGCATTATTTAATTATCAGTTTTCAACATCAACAGTTTCTCCAATTTTGTAAAAGAATGTTTAAAGCAAATAATATAATTATTTTAATTTATTTTTTAACAGCAAAAACTCAGTATTGTAAGAAACAAACTATTCAAAAAGAGGCTAGTATTTCACATTCATTAATAAGCAACACATAATTGTAATAAGAAATTCATAAAATATTCACAATAAACAACAAAAATAATCAAATAAGAAAATAATTTAATAATACTACTATACAAGAAAAGAGAAAACAATTACATCTTACATACTTTGTTAAAATGTGGAATAAACTAGTTTGATTATGGAAAGTATGTCAAAAACCCAAATAATTCTGATTGACTTAAAAAAAGGCTAGTCTACAGAAATTAGTCTTTCTTTTGAAATTATATATAATGCACACTGGTTCAACAAAAATTAAATCGACACATGAAGCTCAGCCTTAATATATAAATATAAATATTTTCTGTTATAAAGCTAGCTAAAAATGTTGATTACAAAATAAAGAATTCAAAACTTTTGTTTTAATTCTTTATTAAAACAAAATTGTTTTTATATTTCAAGAAGCCCCACTAAAGGATATAAAATTATATAGAATCTTATCAATTATTCCAGAAAATCCTTACCCAATTTATTTACTGAAATACATACCTATCTTTGCCTTTTTTCCCTTTCTTTTGCCCATTAACTCGCTGAAGACCAGCAACTGAAAGTAATTCTTCATCAGAAGGATGAAGATAGCGAGTCAGTCTGCAAACACAATAATTTTTTTATTAGATTCAGATTATTCCACGAAATATACATTGATAAAATGTTTTCAACCTGTATGCAAAATTATAACCAAAGCATATTTAATAGATTAAAAATGCAAGTATACTGTATTAATTTAAGAAAAATAATAAATATAAAATCATCTAAGTACCTACGTACCATGCCAGTTTTTAAGATAACTCACCAATTTGGCAACCCTGATTTAACATGTGTCATAGGTGTTGAATTTGCAACCATAAATTTCATTTCATGTTTCTCTACTTGCTGCCATACTAAACCTTAACCATTGATATGACAAGCTTGAATACTTAAATGTGAATTTGGAATTTACCAAATTCTTTAATACTAATTATACATATAAAGGAGAAAGCAACATCACGATATCTCAGGAACTATTTGACCTATAGACATAAAAATTGTGGCAAGCATGTCACTTTCAAGGAGTAGAGATCTGCTAAGGGGATTTGCAAAAATTGACCTCCAAGGGGGTGTTACAGATAAATATTCCTGTATTTGAACTACAAGACTCACAGACTTGAAATTTGGCAGACAGGTACCTTTCATGAAGTAAAGATCCACTACATAAGGGGTTTTACCGAAAATCGAACCCTAAGGAGATAAATATATTACGACTTTTGAATTATGAGACCAACAGACTTGAAATTTTGTAGGCATGTTTCTTTCATGGATTAGAGTTCCTCTAAGAACGGGTTTTGAGAAAATCGTCCTCCAAAAGGGGGGGGGGGGGGAAGGGACGTTATACATGAAAATTCCTGTTTTTGAATGTTAGACACACATACTTAAAATTTGGTAAATATGTTTCTTTTGTTGAACAGAGATCCACTAAGAACAGATTTTTTGAAAATTGACTCCTAAGTGGAAGCAGGGAATATTAGGGTGTACTAATAAAGAAAATATTCCCGTTTTAGAACTACTAAACTTACAGTAACGAAATTTGGTATGCATCGTTCATTTGTTGAATTGAAAGCTACTAAGAACGGGTCTTTCACGAATCGACTCTCAAAGGGGGTTACATGGCTTGTCGATAATGAAAATTCATTTTTAGAGCTATTTGATTTAGATTTTAAATTTGGCAAGCATGTTTACTTTGTTCAGTAGAGATGTACTAAAAATGGGTCTTACGAAAATCCACTCAGAGGGAGCGTGTTAAAGGAGTATAAAAGATAATTCTACTTCAGTTTGAGATATTATTATTTAGAAGTCCTGTCTTTTTTTTTAAATCAAGAGGTGAGAAGTTATAATAATGTTTTTTAATGCAAATCAAATTCTTAATGCTAGGACTAAGATATCAATAATTTATATATATATAATTCATATATATATATATATACATATATATATTCATAGAATATTATGAAATACCAAACAAAGTGGGCAGGTAATGGCTAGTAAAACATAAAATTAATAAAATACAAAAATTACATTAAATAATAAAAATTAGTTATTCTTTTTCTTGTACTGATTATTATTTATTTATAATTACCATAACATCCAGCGTATAATGTGCACTCTTAACTCAAAAAATGTGATCAAAATTTATAGGTGCATGCTATGCGCCGGGTATAAAAATGATACACTTTAAAAATAAAAAAGTTAGTAAAAAAAATTGAACTTCTATATGTATCAAAATATTGTTTCTTTGAAATAAATAAAACATTCCTTAAGAGCTTAAAGGGTTGTAGTTCTAGAAGTACACTATTTTTAACTAAAACTTTGAATACGATATCTCAAATAAATAACTTCAAAATATAAGAGCATTGCTCACCTACATTTCAGGTTTCTTTGTAAAAAAGGGGATGCGCATTTTACAGCGAATATACCAAAAAGCTTAAAACTGCAGCTTGAAAGTATAGGTGCGCTTTATATACCAGATTTTATGGTACTTATTTTCACATAACATTTTTTGACTGCACATTCCATATTCCTGTGATTTTATTCAATGCCATAAATATGGTTGTGATAGAATGTAAGTTTCTTCATTTAAAATAAATGATGGTAAATACATATATATATATATATAATACATCACATAAAATAAATTATTCAAAGGAATGAAATATCAAACATTGCATAGATTCAAATTTTCACAAATTATTTCCTTAAATAAATTTCCCATTAAGTCTTGAAATGATATCAGAAAATCTTTATAGATATACATAAAACAGTTTATCTATAATGAAAGATAAAAGAGATTTTCAAGCTCTTATCATGATTTTAAAAAAAAATCATATAAATATTTCATTTTTAAAAAATGACTGCTTGTTTGTCCTCTAAACCAGTACTCCGCAACCTTTTTATCGCTGTACACCAGTCAACATTTGATAATTTTACTGTGGCCCGCTGAAGGTGGTACACGTTGATTGTTTATATTTTAGATTGTTTTGATTTAACACTTTAATTTAGTTACATTTATAAATATGCCTTCAGAATAAAATATAGTAACACCAAAAATGAATAAAAGTGATTTAATGTAGAATATAGTGATTTCCATGGAAAGTTGTGCAAATCCGAAATGCACCACTTTAAATAAAATGGCAATAGTCAAATGTTCTTTAGGCGGCCCGGCACCATTTGATCCACGGACCAAGGGTTGTGAACCACTGCTCTAAACCATAAAAATTACATTGAGTATTATGAAACATTTATTCCATGTGTGTGTGTCAATCATTAATTGAATTATAAAATGTTTTGGTACTTTTCCATTTCACCGTTGCAAATCTTGCCAAGGAGACTTTATTGGCGATAACACACAATATACACATAAAAAAAAGTTATACATGTTAGTTCTCAGGTTTTTCATTTATTTTTGATGAGTTATGAAAAAGACACTACTGATAAGAAAAGACAATGACTTATTTTGAAAATGTGCTGCTAAATGGTTACCAGTGGGAATATTCCACTTGGCGTCAGCTGTATCAGTTTTGGTGAATTAATGGCTTGCAAAAAAGTACCAAAGTTTCTTTATGAAAGATAGCATTTTAATATTTTTATAGTTTTCTCTGGAACAGATCTTGAAATGTACCGTAAAATCCGGCGTATAACACGCACTTTGAACCCAAAAAATAAGATCGAAAATTAAGGGTGCGCGTTATACGCTGGATATAAAAACGATAGCTTTAAAAATAACAAAAAGGATGGGCATAAAAAGAATTTACTTCTAGATGTATCGAAACACTGTTTATTTAAAATAAACAACTTGCCTTATGAACAAGTACAGTTGTAGTTCTAGAAGTATACTATTTTTTCAAAAGTCTGGGATAATACCTCGAATAAATTACTTCAAAACATAAAAACAATATATTCTAATATTTCAGATTTCGTCGTTAAAAAGAGGGTGCACGTTATACAGCGAATATACCTAAAAAAAGAATTTAGCTTGAAAGTATAGGTGCGTGTTATACACCGGTACGCATTATACGCTAGATTTTACGGTATTTATCAATAGGAAATCAGACAATTATAAACATACAATCATTCTGAAACTTGCAAGCAAAATTTTACGAATTCATTTCCTGAAATTTAAATTATGTTTAAGATGCCAAAGCAAACAAACTAAAAAAACAATTTCATGGAGGAAAATATCTATGGAAGTTACTAATATTAAACCATGAACATCATAATTTAATCTCTTTTGAGCCATTAATATTATTTTCAATTTTATCCAACCATGATGAAAAATATAAAAGCAATTAGGGATGTTCATTTTTTTAGTCATATGCACTATTCGATTGTTCTTCATCATTTGCCAAACAAATTATAAAATAAGATAATTTTTATTCACATGCAACAAAAAAAGATATATCATGTGTGATGAATATTGCATAAAACAAATTATATCTCCATAATAACAACCTTTTCCCAATAAGTGTTTGCATTCACATACTATATTTACTTATTCCTGTTCCTTATTTTCAGACCATAATGTTGTTTTATCCTTCACCTTTATTCATTTCAATTGCTAAACACCTGTTTCCTCAAATTCCTAGAAGATCGCATGGATTTTGACAACTCAATGTGGCATAGGTACATTTGAAGAATATTTTTTAAGGAAAGCACAGCAGGGAACCTCACGAGGCAATGGTAGACCATCTGTTTTAACAACTTATAGCTGGAACTGGAATTTATTACTAAATGAAAAGCAGGGAATAGCTTCTTTTCAGCTATACTGCAGAATTGACCACTGGTGGGCATGATTTATTTTTTGCACTTTTCACAAGATAGATAAGCATGCCAAGTGTAGTAACCTAAGCGATTTCTTAGCTGTGAACGAGAAATCGTAATGACGCATTTTCACACATGCCCAGTACATTTTTTTAAAAATAGTTTTGTAGAATTCAGTTCTGTAATTTTTATTTTATTATTTTTTTTAAATTTCATTTTAAAAAATTTGTTATTTATTACTTATTATTATGTATATTATTTTATTTTTATTATTCTGGTATATAAAATTTATTTTTCATTGGTTACTATTTATGCAGATAATTTTAATTCTGATTTCTTCTCAAAACTTAAGCATTTCCATAGTTTCAGTTTTCATTTGCTGTTAGCTCGCCTTTTTACAACTATTTTTTAGCAGAACATTTTGTGGAATATTTCACAGCTCATCTTTTGGCTTCGTTCTTCCAGTGTGGATACGATTTTTCAAGGTAAATTTCTTTTCTACATATAAATTTTTACAGATACTCACGATGGCCAACAATGGTATTAGTATAGCTGCAAATGTGAATGAATGTATGTTTATGCTAATTTGAAAGGTTTTTGTTATTTTGCCTATGTTAAGAAAGAAAGCTGTTTCAGAATGGTGCATAAAAACAGTTTAATTGAAATGTCGTATGAATGTCCCAACTGTGGGAAAGGCATGAAATTGAGAGAAAGGGTAAGAAGGCAGTAAATGATAATTTTGAAAAAAGCATATTTTCATTTTTAATAAATTAACTTTGATTATCTAAACATAATTTTTATTTAATATTTTAAATGAATTATTTGCTAACAATTTTAACTTTCAAAAAGTACTTTAATTTTGCAATGATTTTCAGCTTTAAAAGTTTTTTAAATGCTGTTTTGTAATTATTTCACTTTTCCACTATCTTGAATTTCATGCTCTTGCATGACGTCTTCTGAAGGGGTTTCGACTCCGAAGGACAACACTCGAAAGCATGCCAAGTTGGCGATTTTTCAAAATCTCGTCAACCAATGGCCGATTCTGCAATTTTTCCTCTTTTTCAACAAATATTATTTTATGGCACAGTGAAAAAATTGAAATTCATGTGAATCAACATTTCTTAAATACAAAAAAGTATGATTACAAGAAACAGTAACTTTTTGTTTTTCTTTCTTTTGGAATTAAGATTTTTACCTGTACGATAATAGCCATCTAGCAACAGAAAAATGAGCTGAAACTTTCTGCAAGACACTAGCCATGACCATGGTTACAACCAGCTGTACACCAAATATTGCCTAAAAGTAAACAGAAAAACTTATTGTGCATACACATCTGGATACTAAAGGCATTTAAACTTCTGAAATAATACACCATTTTTAATTTTAACATAATAATACAAATACCATCATTCAACACAGCTAAATTAAATGATAAAAATGCTATACAAATAAGTGACAGATGACTGTCTACATTTTTTACATTTGATCTTCACACAAGTAAGGTACATAATTATATCAAGGTACTTTTAAATGTAATTCTTAGGGATTTTCATTTTGAAAACTTACTCAAAGTGACAGGACAAAAAACAGTTTTAATAAATGTAGATAGCAATGTTAAGTAAAAAACAGATACACTGAAATAAGTAATTATTCTGATTATGTTTTTGATTGCAAAAAATATTTTTTAGTTATTTAAAATCATAGAAATTGACTTTTCATTAATTGTGTTTTTCAGTACTGTAATTTGTACACCATTGCTTAGTTTTGTAAACTTGTTTCTTCCGTTAATTATTCAGGAAAGTATAGTGCAGAAATATCATTTGGAGTAAAAAGGAAAAATACTTGATACAATGATGCATTGGTAAAGGTTTGATTTCAAACAATACCAAGAGCTCAGTTTTCGAAAATGAGACATGATCAACTGAGAAAGATTACACTGATGAATTTATTTAGGAATACCACAGGAATAAGACATTGCATTAGATGGTCCATAAGAAAAAAATAGTCAGTTTGAAGGAGGCAAATTAAATTTGATCCAGATTTAACAGATGACAAATATGTGGGTACAAAAGACCAAATATGATTTCCTTGGTTATGAATTTTTATCTTGCAGAGAAGGAATTGTCACAAAGGAAAATTTCCTTGGATGCAAGAAACTAAACCGCTTCACATGAGAGTTCAACAACTTTTCAAGATTCATGAAAGAAAAGAATGCCCAAAACTAGCCCTATGAATACGATTTTGCATTTTTTCAGAGCTCTTTATTTCTCCACAGAAGAATTAGAATTCAAGCAGAAATCTCTATCACAACCAACAAGATAACTCACCAAATTAGCAATTCCAATTATGTACATCTCGTAGATGCTGAATTGGCAACTATGTGCTTCATTTCATATTTCTCCACTTGTCGTCATTCTAAGCCATTGATCCATATAGCAAGACAAAATACTAAAATGCGAATTTGGGATTTACTGAATTCTTAAACAATAAAATTAAATTAAATAATAAAAATTAATTCTTCCTTTTCTTTTATTGATTATTCATCACATAGTATTTTTCGACTATGTGCTACATATTCCCGTCAGTGAATATGGAGTCCCATTTTTTAGAATTTGTGCATTTTTATTCAATATCGCCAATATGGTTGTAATATAACATAAGTACCCAAAAATCTTCATTTTTTTAGGAATGATAAAATTCTTATTCACAACATCAAAATTTCCTTAATTTACTAAGTCTAATAATTTTCCTTTAAAAATGGAGTTTGTATTGTTAGAATATTTGATTGTGACAGATTGCTAATTTTTGATGAACATCAATAGAGAAAGAAACTAATTTTTAAAAGTAACCAAAAAATCACCATATTCGCCAAAAATATCTGCAGAATAAGAATTTTTAAGAAAATGTATTCTTTTATTTCTAGATAACATACACAGTTGACTCTAATTCAAACCTTCGATAATACAAGCCTCTCACCAGTTCGAAGTATATGCTCACACACAGTCCCAAGAAAAACTCAAAATTTCGAACTAAAACAATACGTTTTGGTACATTCAATATTTTGGAGGAAAATCTGTGGTTAACCAGACTAAAACATGCCATAATTTAAAGTTATCTTATAAAACTCTCGACAATTCAAACATTCACTGGCATGTACTGTCCTGTAGCAAACAGGTAGGAGCTTATAAGTTTTGTGTTGTATTTTCTCTGTGTGTTTCCCCGGTAATGTAACTCCTTTGATGATCATCTATCTGCTAACTCTTCTTTGTGTTTTCTGGTTCCTCAGGTGAAAAGACAATTTTATTGCTTTCCTTCTTCAAGTGGACAATAGACCGACTGCACCCGTTGTCAGCCATTCTGTGTAATATTTATGATGCATAATATTTATACTTTATAGTATTTATAGTGTATAATATTTATAGTGTATAATATTTATACTGTATAATATTTATACTACATAATATGTACTTTTTAAAAACACTTTAAAATAATTTTACATATGTGCAATTGTTGTTTTATTACATAGTTTCAAATTTAAATGTGTTAGAAAAAATTTCTCTCCATGTATTTTGGGAGTTTTTTTCTATCCTCTTGATAATTTGAAGTTTTCCATTGGTCCCTCCAACTTCAAATTATCGAGAGAGAGTCAACTGCAATTCTTTAACAATAATAAAATTAATGCTTTACACTGCTAAAATGTTTGGTTTTGATTCATTGCTAATCTTTTTTGCTTTACAATATAAATAATTTACTGACCAATTTTAAAAAAATCCCTTAAAAGAAACCCACCAAACTGAAAACTTGAACTTTATGCTTTATTTTAACCATAAAATGAAAAACGAGGTATTTGTGTAGTAGCCTGTCAACCATATTTGAAAAATAAAAATTATAAAATATAATAAACAGCTAATAATTACATAAATAAACCATTCCAGTGAATGCTTAAACACAATAATTTTGACTATATGTTCGACAAATTCTTTAAAAGCTTTGCTAATTTACTGTCCTGCAGGCTAAATGCAAGTAACTGAAAACGATTTTGCCAATGTCTTAGTAAAATGTAAGTAAACAAGTGTTTGCTTTGTTTATTGGTGTCAGAAGAAAATGCCCAAGTGAAATTTTACAAACTATCAGAGAAACATTGGCATTCAAAGATGACAAAATAAAGCTTCATTTCAGCAATTTACGTATTATTCATCAACCAAAAATATTGATGTGATCTCGTTAAACATGGACTAATAATTCTGGAGGTCAACATTACATACAAAACACATATTGTTTCCACAATAAACATGGTACTTACGTACTATCAGAGCCTATTGGCAACATTATATGAAACAAAGCACATGGATGCCAATTCAGAGTATACCACACATAGAAAATCAGGGTTGCCACCTTGGCAAGTTATTAATAGAGTTGGCGACTGTTGCAATAATATAAAAAATGCAAACATTAGGAATGTTATTAGATCAGATACATTCATTACAATACAATGACAAGAGAATTTGATGTTTTCTATGAGTTGCTGTGAAGTTGGCATCTTGGTCCCTATAACTCATAGGCACCAATTTTTGTTAATTTCATTTTTTAACACGAGATATTTCACTTTTATTCAAAGCCAACATAAAATATTAAATTCAAATAATTATTATGGCCACACAAATACTTCTTTAAACTGATATATTTATATAAAATTATTAAACCTGGTCCAAAAGATACCTTAATGTGCTTTAAATTAACACACATCAAGCTTTACATATTCTCAAAATACTTGATATTTCTCGATAACTAAAATAACTACAGAAAACATGTTCTTGGCACAGAAGCACAAACATGTGATTTTTTTTAAGGATAAGCTATAAGATTTTCAGATAGAATAAAAATTGTGAAGAAAAAAAATAAATTAAAAATTTATTTACCATTTTTGATTTAGCTTTTAATAACTATTAGTAGGAAAAGCAAAATTTACTTGAAATGGAATTAGCGGTTTCAAAATAACTAGGACATTTAAAACAAATAAATAAAATATATGGATCAATTCACTTCAGTTGAGAACA
>BMAV01006815.1:188652-221370 GCA_019973955.1 Trichonephila inaurata madagascariensis
GCTGTTATAGAACTGAAAAAATTCTTCACCGACTACCCCTCGCTTCTCGAGCTAGGCAAAAAACTCAGACAGGCCCAAGGCGATGAAAGACTCGATGTCTTCTATCGTCATCTGATTAACAACTAATCCAAATGATATCCATCCGGGACACGTACTTTTCACCCATCACTTCGAACTTTCTAAATTTTTTTCCTAATCCCCCAAGGCAGTTTATAATATTCTAAAATACTCTTATTTTACAATGGCAAACCAAGCATTCAAAGTCAACCCTATATTTCAAGATAGGAGATTAAGACCTCTTCGGAGATCAGGTGCTCCAGTGCAAACATCACCAACACCTGACACTTGAGTATTAACAATTACTGATGCCTTTTCCCACTGACGCAAATCTGGAATTCTGTCCTCTGAAAAAACTCCTTTGAAATTCGAGCCGTGATGTTCACATTTCTCTAAAAATTGCCTTATAGCAAATCCGTACATACAGTTATCCAAGATGAACCGAAGTCAATTACTTCTAGCAATAGGGAAATATAAATTTAAAATAGTGTAACTATTATAGTGGTAATTATATTTTTAAAAAATTCAGTTCTAGATTAATCCAACTTGTTTTGTTTTAATCTATTAATTATTTTCTATGACTGGAATAATTTGTAAAAAAAAATTCAAAATCTACGAGAAACAATTTTCGTGTTCTTTGGATTCATTATGCAAATTGTGCATCTTGAAACAAAACTCTTGATCATAAATTTGTTTTTAAGGATCCCTTCACACCAAATGAGTCCCTGTCTGTCGCAATCAATCCGAAACATAGCGAATCTGACTGAACATGCTTTGCTTTCACACCACCCAGCAAGTCAATACGAATCAACCTTACACCCTTCATTTGCTGTCGAACACGGATACTGGTTTTAATGTTTTAGACGATTAGGAATCAAGCTACTAATTCCACAACTGTATTCTTAATCATTTATTTTCAAATTGAAGTACCTAAAACTAAAAACACAAGAACGGTTTTATTTTATATATATATAGTGTATATATATATATATATATATTACCTGTTAGTATCAAGTGCAATTACAGTATGAAAAAGTAATAAATAATAAATATGCTTTGTAATTATATAAAAATGCAATTTACGTTTACAAATAACACATCTAATGTTTTAAAAGACATTTCAAATGAACTGTAGCAAGTAACATTTTTTTTTTAATAATAAACTTTAAAAAAAAAATGGTTTAACTCCGTTTTTAATACATTAATGAATTAAAAATTTTACTCCTTATATGTTTGCCCCAATTATTTTTTGTGTTTTACCAATTTATAACAAAATTTGGGATCAATGTAGTAATAAACTGGAATCTTTGAAAATTAAACTATCGACAGTATTGGTGTTTTATTTTATATTTTAGCATTCTTATATAAATATTTCCCTTCCAAAATTCTATGAATTCTTATAAAATTTGATCTCTGAAACCGTTTCAAACATCCTTCATTTTCAAATTTTTAAAATTGAATTAAAAAATACATGCACTCTTAATTTATTGTGTTCCATGGAACCCTGGGGTTCCAAAAGGCATACCCATGGGTTCCATGAGTCACAATAAAAAAATTGAAAAGAAACTTAGAAATATGTATGCAAAATTATTATTTCTATGACGTTTGTATAGTTACAAGTGTCTAAAACTCATCCTATTCATTAAAAGTGAAAATTTTTATTTATATATAATAAACATTATTTTACAACACTTTTTAAACTTTTGTTATAATATAATAAAATAATTTTAAAATGTGTTTTATCCTTATATATATGCTCTCTACTAGATTGTGAATATTCTATTGTTTACTATCTTGGATTCCACGAGAAAATTGTATACACGTTAATTAACACAGTGTCTTACATAAGTAAATAATTTTCCAATGGAAAATGCACCATTTTGCAATTGTGGAAAAAAAAACGCATATAATGAAGGAGAAGAAACAACTTGTCAACAGATTCTATGTTAAAATCTAAATTTAAGCAAGAACAGCTCCTAAATTTTATGTTGCAGATTCGTGAAAAATACACAGTATTTCACGCACAGCTATGAAAACATTTGAATATGCCTTTCAGAACATTGTGTTTAAATGAATTATATTTCTCAATGTGAGTGGCTAGAAAAACAATGTATAAAAACAAATTAAACGCAGAATATGAAACGCGACTGCACACAATTTCAATAGACATAGATTTCGACAATTTGTGTAGAAAAAAAAAGCACATATCCCAGTTACTAAATATAATTCACTTGGATCACATATTAGTATTTTTGGTGAGTTAATTATATTTAAAAAAAGATTAAAATCTTTTAATAATAAATGCAATACTTCTTTTAATTGCCTTTACTTAAAGTACCTATAACATGTTTATGTACTTTAAATATTATTTTGAGATATATTCTTGTAAACATGTGTGTGGAATGGAATTCCACGAAAACACTTTCTGGTTCTATGGGTTCCGCCAAAACGAGTTCACGAGATTCCATGAGTTGAAAAAGTTTGAAGACCACTGGTTTTTACATAACGAAAAGAATGCTATGAATACTACAAATACAAGCGCCATTTATTGGCATAAAAATTAAACCTTGATAATACTCTATATTGTGTCATTATATTTAACACATCTGAAATCAGTTTCTTGAGAAGAAACTTTATATTAAATGCTCACTAATAAAATAAAAATCAACACACTATATGTTTGAATTCACTTTTTGCTAAGAAATTGCAACATCCATTGCGCCCGACTGTTGAGGTATGATTGAAGAAAATCGATCCTGGTGAATCATGCTGGAACGAGATTCATGACGGATCAGTCAGGTCACGATTAGTCGGGTCAGATTTTTGTTTATTTTGTTATTGTATTTTATTTTATTAGTGATTATATATATGATAAAAGTTTCTGTTTAAGAAACTAATTTCTGATGTGTTTAAGGATAATAGCTTTATATTTAGTGTTGACATATTTCGTTTTTATGCCTATAGATGGCGCTTGTATCTGTAGTATAATCATAGCATTCTCTTTCATAATGCAAACTAACTCTAGCTTTTGCCACCGAGTGTGCGTGTTGTATTTTATCTCTGCAAATGTTGCGTAAACAATAAACTTGAGTTTGCACGTATTATTTTATTAAATTTTAGGAATTTAAAAACTTTATTCTTTATTTAATAATATTTTAATGCTTAATGAATGCTTAACCAGTTTCAGTGAAATGATGAAATAATATTGTCAGGAGTTTAAAAGTGTTCATTTAGCACATATGGTGCATTATTAAAAGTAGAGTGATTAATACAACAATTATCATTGAATTACAAATTATTTATTTAATAATATTTTAATACTTAAAGTGTGTGGGGGGGGATTATTCCGAAGGATGTTTAAAACAGCTTCAGAGATAAATTTTGCAAGAATTTATTTAATTTTATTTTGGAGGGTGGGGGGGGGGGGGAATTAAATATTTATAAGAATGCTAAAATAAAATAAAATACCAATACTGTCAATAATTTAATTTCAAAAGATTCCATTTATTTCTCCAATTATCCCAAATTTTGTTATAAATTGGTGAAATAAAAAAAGAGTAATTGGCAAATATGTAAGGAGTAAAATTTCAATTGATTAATGTATTATGGAATCGAGTAAAACCATTTTTAAGTTTATAATTTAAAAAATAATAATTGTTACATGCTACAGTTCATCTGAAATGCCTTTTTAAAACATTAGATATAATATTTGTAAAAGTAAATTGCATTTTAATTTAATTACAAAATATATTTATAATTTATTACTTTTTTCATGCTATAATTACACTTTATAATAACAGGAAAAATATTTTTTAAGAAATGAAACCGTTCTTGTGTTTTTAATTTCATGTATCTCATTTTGAAAATAATTGAATAACAATACAGTCGTGGAATTAATAGCTTGGTACCATGGGAGAAAGGTTGACTTGTATTGACTTGCTTGATGGTGTGAAGTCGAAACATATTCAGTCAGATTGGCTATGATTTGGATTGGTTGTAACTGACTAGGATTCGTTTGGTAGGAAGGGGGATTAACGTGTAACATTTTATGATAGCTGTAATTTCGTTCTAATAAAACATACAAATAAAACAGTAAGTTAGCTTCAAGTTTTTAATCAAACACAAAGACAAATATTTTAATTTAAACAAAATGTATTAAAAAATAATAAGTATAAAAAAAAATAGGAACGGCTTATGAGGAACTCAAAATTAATTTTCGCCAACACTCTCATCAGAAATTACAGCTGTTTTTTTTTCTTTCTCCTCAACGTTGGTTGAAATTCCTCTTCACTAGTTATTTTTTCATCATTACAATAGTTTTCTGACGTAGTTACAAATTCTGCAATTCTCTTTTAAAATTTCCGCTCGTTCTACTGAAGAATCTTTTTCAACAAAAATAAAAATTTTAATTTTTTTAAAGCGTGTTATATTATTAGTTTGACTTTTCTAAATTTCTTCTTTTTTTTTATTTTAGATTCAAATAAATGAGATCTATAATGAGTGAAAAAAAGTAAAAGAATATACTGCATTTCTAAAGTAATTCAAAAGGTATTGAGAACGATAATAATAATATTAATAGTACTTCATCTAACCTTACAGTTTTTGCTTATTTTATTATGGTTTATTAATAAAGCTTTCATATTATTTGGTTGCAATTGATAGTTTCATTTTATTAACTAGGTACATTTTATGTGTTCTTAGATCACAATTTTTCTTATAAATACATATAACACTTAAAAATTCCTGTTAGTGGTCCGCGGGACTTAAATTATGAATTTACTAGTCCATGAGGTCAGGGACGGCTCTAGGGCCGGACAATCCGGACCCCTGCACAGGGCGGCATTTGGATCGAATTTGAAAAGTACTTTTATTTTGTTACAAAGAATTTGATATATTTTCTGAAATATTATTGAGCGTGAATTTGGTATTGCGTTCAACGTATCTTATTTTTTAATTTTGTACTCTGTATATTTAATAACAGTTTTCTTTTGTGTTTAAACTTGAAGAGTTTCAGGCATGAATATATGTTAAAGCATGAAATTTAATATATATATATATATATATGTGTGTGTGTGTGTGTTTACACATCTTTCACTTGTAAATTTCTCCCCATCTCGGAGTGAGGTCACAACACACATTCCTTTCACACTTACGATGGCCGGTGTCAGCTATCCAAAAGAGGGCAAAGGTAATAAGAGGTTCTGATAGATAGAGAGTTACAGGAGGTGTTTTATTTTAGTCCTGAGTGTAGTTACTATAAGTTAAAACATACGCTTGTGATCCCCACCATCAGCAGACTATTTTTCGAAAAAATTGACGATTCCTTCTCTACATTTTACTTGTTTGCTATAATAACAAGTAATTATGGCCTTAATTTCAAATTGTTTTGAATCTTTTAAGACTTAAAATAATATATATATAGAGAGAGAGAGAGAGAAAGAGAGAGGGTCGACATTTTCCATTCTTGTCCGGGGCGGCAAAAGTGCTAGAGCCGGCCCTGGTGAGATCAAAAGGTTTGGCGACCGCTGTAATAAATCAAAATGCCTAAAAGGATGGACAGAATAACTGGAATAAGATAAAAATATAATGGAAATATATGACCATGGAATCAGGACTGACCATGGAATCAGGAATTATAACAACTACAATTAAGATTCATACTGAAAAAATGACACTGCATTTACTAAAATAGTCAATGACAGTTAGTGACAGTAAAATGAAGATAAATTTCTTGTAGAAACACTTAAGACTTTCAAGCTAATCAAAATAAGACGCTACTTAAACTTAAGCTGCATGAAGGAAAAAAAAAGAAGATACTGTGTTAATTTCAGAAGCTTATCGAACTTTTATCTTTCGGTATATCTTGTTCGAAAAGTCATCCTTGAAGCAAAGAATAATATCAAAATAATGTAAGAAAAAAGACAAATAAAGAATAATAACAAAATGACATAATAACAAAATACAACATTGACTATCGCTGATTTCCTGCTTGATTGAAGAGAATCAGTGCCAATTGTAAAATCGAGAAACCTGATAACAAAAACGATAAAGAACACACCTAAAACGATGTGAAAAAGTGTTTGCTTTTTTCCCCCTCTCCGCTTAGTTATGGATATAGTTGATTTTTTACATCATCCAGTTGTACTATGTGTCCTAACAACAATTTGGACTTTACTGGTGTGGTTCATGGCGCACCGAAGTCAAATGTTCAAGCTTCCACCAGGACCTTCAGGTTTGCCATTTTTAGGATATTACCCGTTTCTTAGTTCTGAACCTGAAAAGGATTATACCCGAATGGGTAAAATCTATGGAGATATTTTCAGTTTCCGTTCTCTTGGAGGTAACTTGATTGTCGTAGTGAACAGCGCGAAACTCATCAAAGAAGTTCTTGTGAAACGTGCCGATGAGTTTCAAGGAAGACCGCAAAGTTACAGTTTAGATTCTTGGTTCACCGGAGGACTCGGTAAGTTTCTTGAAAATTTATTGTTATTATCTAAAATAATAAATTACAGTTTTAAAAAAAACTTAAAAAAAACCGTTTTATAGTTAATCGAACTAAGTTGTAACTTAATCTTTTAGTCGGCAAATCTGGAAATGGGGTCTGAAATTAGAGTCGCCAGATGGGATCTGAAAATGGGAAATCGTTAATCCTGATGATTCTGATCAGGAAAATGGAACAAAAGTATTAAATAAGTGTATTGCCATCGGTCCTGGACAAGTGAGCAAAATTTCGAATTAATCTGACCTTTTAAAGTGGATAAAAATTGAGTTCATGTTACATACAAGTGAAGCTTATAAAAGGGTGTTAAAAAAGAACTTGAGCTGTTCTTAAAAGTACAAGCTATTGAATATGGTATCCTGAAATAGTTATAAAGCATGCTGTGTGGATTAAAAATGATTTAGTTATGAATATGAAACTCGATGAGACTCGAAATAAAAGTAAAATGGATATGATTTAAAACCAAAGTTTAAGGGAAAATTTTAAGAAATTGTTGAAAATTCATGACATAATAAAATTTTGGTGAAAAAAATTTTTTTAGAGAATTTTTTAATGATTGGAAACTAATATGTGAAGTAAATGATTACTGAAATTTTTTTGAAGTATATTCTTTTAAAAACAGTGTTATCAACGCTCTTATATTGTTGCTGTTGTTACTTGTGCCACCTGATCGACAGTAACACCAAATCAAGGCCCACAAAATTCATCGTGGCAAGGGGCTAGTTGTACGCCTGTCGTTAACCGTAGCTTTGAGCACGATACAGGTGACAGTGCAATATGGCTCGGTTCCACTTCCATTTTGAGAGAAAACACCCTGGGTAGTCAGAGGCCTCCCGTCTCTCTTACCCTGTCACCAACCTCACGAGAGGACTTGTTCAAAGCTCTTACAAGCTCAGTTGATAAAATGGAAGATTGAGAAATCGAATCTTTTAAACAAGGTTCGGCAACTTTTTTGAAAAGTATGATAATTTATTATTTATTTACTGTTATTATTTTTTTAAAAAGTAATTTAAAAAAAATTTAGCTATTTTTAGGAGAGTAGGAAGTTGTGAGCATTCAACTATTCACTAGATGTTACCCGCTCCCATGGTTTTTTCAATATATTGTAAGATTATATATTGCTTTTAGGCTTTTTTTATATCTAAGTAGTATACTACCATGAAGCTTTTGATACATTGAAAGATGTTCCTATAAATTTTGCCTTTTGATTTAACTTGGACAGGACTTGAATTCCTAAAACGGAAGTACGTATATTAATGTTTTAGGCCTCCCAACCCTCACTCCTCTGCATCGCATCGGAGAGGATTATCACAAAAACCGTTCTTATTGGATCTCTGCTCAACTAAAAAAAAAATGGCCGCCAAATTTCAAATCTGTTGGTCTAATACAGAGGTTCCCAAAGTTTTTTCCTCAGAGACCCCTTGACAGGTTTTTCGGTTTGAGGTAGACCCCTACTTACCCAATATTAAATTTTTGCAAATTCATCAACTTAAATCGGTTTTTGACAGCAGGCAGTAGCGCACACAGGAATTTTTCAAAGGGGGGTCCGGGGTCGAAAGTTCACCAATCTTGTATCATGCTCCTTTTGATTTTGTCGATTTTCAGGAACGAAACACAGTAAAAAACTTAACTATTGAATGAACAATTAGCATTAATTAATAAAATTAATCATTAATAACAAATACTTAGTTAAATTTTACGTACTATATACTTAGAATTATAATCAATCGGAAAAAAAATCAAGGGCTTTGGGAGGGGTCCGGACCCCCAGGACCCCTCCCTTGTGTGCGCCACTGACAGCAGGTATAGAGCTGCATCCTTAAAAAAATTAAGATTTTCAACTGTAGAGAAGTATAATGTTTAAAAATTAAGAAAACACATGTTAATTAATTAAATTAAAATTGAATTAATTAATTCACATGTGTTTTCTTAATTTTTAAACACTATTTTATGCATTAAGTTAAAATTTAATTAATGCATAAAATAACTGAGCAACTAACAAATGTTTTTAGTGGGAGGGATGAATCTGGGGATGCAATAACAAATTTTGAACATTTGGCATCAATCTTAACATGTTTAACCCTAAATATCTTCTCGGTTAATAGTGTCCAGTCATATTTTCTTTCTTTTTTTTTGTTTTTTTGTTTTGGAGAATGGCAAGCGCAATGAAAAATTCCTTCTCAATCGGAAAAACAACTAAAAACTCTCTTTCTCAATTCTATTTCATATCTACGAACCTACGATGAAGTAACTGGGCAAATGGCTCGCGAAGCGAGCCTCCATCCCATATCCGAATGTAGATGTGGAGCGACTGTGACGTTATCATGCTGGGGGAATAGAAGGTTGCTGATTGGTCAAGCCAATCGTTCAAAAAGTTCTATGTTCGAAAAATTTTTTGATCACTTGGTTGAGAGCTCTTTGATTGGTACATGGCTGGTGAGGATAGTGACTCTCATTGGCTGCTCAAATCTCTCAGAAAGAAATTTAAGACGAAGGGGGAGGGGAATATTTCATATCTATTTCATTCTATTCAATTTCTATTCCATAATGTGGAATAAATAGCTGGTATATCTTTTTAAAGCCAAAAATTATTGACATCCGTTTATAAACTTAACTTTAAATTCTTAGTTAGTGCCTATTCCTAGTGTCTAGTTCTTGTAATCTGATTTTTTTTTTTACAAAGTGACCATATTAATTCATTGCCTATTGTGGTATTATGATAGTCAAAACATTTTCAAACCTAGTTTCAAAATCCAAAAAAGGGCATTTAAATGTTGAACGTAGGTTAAAACGCCTTTTTCCTGGCAGGTTGTCCGTGACAATTGTGAGACTGGGAAAATTTTAGATGTCCAAAATTATACTCCTTTAGCTAAATTCTGGCACACACAAGAAAGGCTGAAATGTGGTCCTTGTTTTAAAAAAATTATGCTGTCATCTTGAAACTGCAAACTAACCTCATTAAATTTAGTAAATAAATCTATTAAATAGTATCAATCTATAAAATCTGTGTCTGGTTTCCTCTTGATTATATTTCCTTTTAAAATTAAAATCACAATCTGGTTTAATGAGAGGTTATCGTAGACCCCCCATTTACAACGCATGGACCTCCAAATTATTTTTTCGCTGGCGTGGACCCCTTGGAAGTCCTCGTAGACCCCTGGGGTCTATATAAACCACTTTGGGAAACACTGGTCTAATAGTTCAAAAACAGGAATTTTTGTCTAAGATGCCACCGCAGTCTCCCTTGAGAGTCAATTTCGGCAAAAACAGTTGATATCTACTCAACAAAAGAAACATGCCTGCCAAATTTAAAGTCTATCGGTCTGACAGACTCATCACGTACACTCATCACGAGATCTAAGCGAGTGAGGGAGTCGCTTTTCTCCTATATATATTTGAACAGGGTGTCCCAAAAATAGCTCCCGAACTCTGCTCATACGGAAAACAAAGAAGGACGTCACAGTCATACTGGACACATGAACAGCAGTATTTTCAAATATTTATAACGGTAGATTTTCAAAGTATCGCTGTGCATATCGAGGCAGGCTTGAGTGCACCGTGGAATGGATGAGAGCACACGTCGTATCAGCGCATGGTAACGGGTCTATCCGCGATTCTTTCACTAATTCTCTTGAGTAAAGTTATTCTTTTTAACTGTGAGTTCAATTAAAAAATTTTCTCGGTGAAGAAGACGAGATTTAGGCAAATGAGTACTTCTATTGAAACGTTGGCATTTAAGTATGCGAGGATGGTCGATGGATGCTAGTTGACGGTTGAAAGTTGAGATTGAATTGCGACTAAGATTGCAACAGGAGGTTATATAGTTAAGCAATATATCTAAAATATCTAAATCAAGAGCATTCCAGTATTTAGATAAATACTTTTATTTATATATTAGTTGAATTAATTTTATGCGATTGCTTTTCCGGGTTTAATATTAAGTGCATTCCCTCCCTGTAATTGTGCTAGTTGATTAAGTAAAAGTAGTAATAAAACTGTGTTTAAGTTACTATGGTTGATCTTTGCTCGAACCCCTAAACACTAACGTCATCCGGGGCGTTAAACGGTGTCCACCGAAGTACGAGCAGCATGCAGATGAGCAACTTCGTCCATTTGTGTAATCACTACATCTCGATATGCTAGTTCCTTGAGATTGTCCCACAGGGAAAAATTCTAATGACGTGAGATCTGGCAATCGTGGTGGCCATAGAGCCTGGTTTCCATGTCCAATCTGGCGGCCAGAGTATATCATATACAACCAATCACGTATAAGAGCACAGAACCCATTCCTGAACCATGCTGCATCATCCTTCATTCATCCTCATTTACGATATTTTTTTCATGATCTGTCGATCATACAGGTACAGTTTTTTGAACATTTCTTATGTACTCCCTACAAGGAATCTGCCTATGTAGGGTTATGGCGCTATTTATGAGCCACCATCTATATTGAGAGAAATGTATGAAGTAATCAAAATTAGTTCGGTGAAGGTACAAAATTCATCTAAAAAAAATGAACCGATGCGTTTAAAAACTGTCTTAACGATGTAAGTGAATATTAACGTCGCATTATTCAGCTACTCAAGGGTTTTTGACGACGGATTTCATAATTTTGAACCATGGCCAAGTGACGAGGACGACACCTGAGCTGGCACCTCCTCTCCTAACTACTACATCATACCAATGGAGGCAGGTTTGAGCTCTCAGCAGATTTAACATGCATCGCTCCCCTACACGAAGGATCTTTAGCAGTACTGGGCTCGAACTCATGACACGCCGGACACGAGTACGTTACCATGACCACTAGGTTGCCGCGGCCACGTCTTAACGACGTAACATAGATAGCTGAAATATAAGAAGACTAATTAAGCTTTATTGAAATTTTATTGATTGTACTGTTTGGAAGCTCTAAATAAAGTCCCCGTTTAACAGTCACCTTATATGCTTTCTTCTGAATGTATGCGAAACGTTACATATTTAACAACTGCATAAAATTTCCCGCGCGATAAAAGGTTCTCACAATTAGAACTAATCAATTTCTGATTCGTTGTTCAGAAAAGTGTTTAGTAATTTTTTTTTTTGAATGAATTAAAAATACAATTACTTTAATTTGTTTTAGCATTTGTTGTGTTGTGATCAGTTAATTTATATTAAATCTGCTATACTTTTCCTTAAGAATATAAAACGGTTTATCATCATAAAAGAATATAAGAATAGTTCAAGCAAATAAAATTAAGATAATCTTTTTAATAAAATTTTCGAGTATTTTCACAATTTTAAAAATTATTTTATATAAACCCCCATCAGAAGTTAAAACCTACCAAAATTATTCAAATACATTTTATTTGCTTTTCTAAGAGACATCTCAAGAAATATATATAAACTTGGAAATCTCTGTATTTTATAAACATGAATAATTATCCAACATTTTTAGTTACTTGATTTATCTATGGATTGGTGGGATGGCAACATTTGATACTACGGAGGAAATCATGTGAATTATAACAGCTAATTTCAAAAATGGCATTGGAGAATGTTGGTGTTATAAAATATTATGAAATAGTGTTTCTTTTTTTTAATCTTTTTTTTTTTCATAAATAAAATCATCTGATTTAAAAAAAAACCGCGAAGGAACAAAGTTTTAGTCAACATTACGTTTTAAAGAAATAAAATACTCAGAATAATAATAATAATAAAATTAGATTTATGTTTTTTTTAAACTTATGCATTCACGTGTTTCACTAAAATATCGAATCACTTTTATTGCTTTTTTCAAAAGTGCAGAATTCTTAATCGTTATTTTTCCATTACAAATTGTAAAGTTGCCCCCCTCAGGTGCCCTTCTCCTTGATTATCAGCGTGAGCTAGAGGTGTAGGAATAAATGAAGAACTAGGAGCTGACATGATCTTAATATGACTTTATTAAGATCTTAAACTTAAACCTTTAACAGATTAGATAATAATAATATATGGAATAGAATCTACGATGACTAAACACACAATATATATAATACCGAAATAGCGTAACCCGGACCACTATCAATAACAAACTTGCCTAAGCTCAATTATAATTCTATCACAGATCCAAATATTAAATACTCACTCCTACATTAATGTCGAATGAAGTAGCGATCAATCTGATTCTAGTTGCAGTTGCGTTTCACCGGAGAGAAATGGTATGCACCTAGACCTAAGGGCTCTTTGTCACGGAATTTCTCTGTTGGTTGTCATTTCACAATTGAATCACGGACTATCATAACATTCCCTAAATTGTGCCACGCCGCTTACTCTAACTTCTGATATTTAAAAGCTTCCTAATTTGCATCTTTCCTTCACGGTTCACTTCTTGGGTTTGGTTGGAAAAGAGTTGTCATTCATTCTGGCCCCACAGAACCCAAAGGAAATGTTAATGAAAAGCCGCGTGAGCCCGTCACAACACGATCTGTTAGATAGTTGACTCTTAAAAAGTCGAGCACTAGAATGGAATCCGTATAATTATCTTTTCTAGAGAGATCCATACAACTCAAGATGCTCTCGGGAGAAGCTTGGTGAATCTGGCACAGATGGAGAAGATCTTTTTGTTTTGAGAACGAGAAGCACTTGATGAGATTACTGGCAGATGTGAGAGTACTGGCCCTTTTTAACACACGAGAGCCAGATCGCATCTATGACTCTCATACCAATTATGAGTAGAAGGCACTCTCCACTCCACCATATTTTGAGATTTCCCAGAAAGTAAGTAGTGGAGTGAGTGTGTATTAACACTGCACTATATAACTACACGAAGGATAATAGCGATAGACCTTGTAATTCCGAACCTCTGTCAACCGAGGAGAATGAAATCTGAGCTAACTACCCCTTTTCCAAACTACCACGCCTTTGGGAGGACTTCAGCCTCGAAAGATTTAACGTGCATCGGTCCCTCTACAAGGTGGATTCTCAGTAGACTGGGCTCAAACTCATGACACACTGACCACGAGTCCGTGACCATGACCATTAGACTACAGTGGCCGCAAAGGAAAGAGCGGAAGAGGAGGAGTTGAAAAATAGCAACCTGATTTAAATTCCGTTAACCAAAGGTCTCACTGTCTTTTCTTTTTGCTGTGGCGTCCACATCTTTACTGAGGAAGTAAGTGTAACATGTTTACTGTCTGCGATTGCCGAATAATGCGCTCACGTGCGGCCGATAGGACTAGACCCAAAAAATCTGGGAGGGTTTTCCAATCCACGGATGAACAGTTTATTACATTCTGATGCGGAGTTCTGTAATAATAAGCCGTAACTTTTGCTTACTTTAAGGCTGGACACCCTGTATTGCTTTCACGATTTCAAAATGGCTGTAAGTTATCAAAATGACCTAAGCTTCTGGGAAGTAGTAAAAAGGAGGAAAGTTTTACTTTCTGAAGACATTAAGGTATCCGACTACGTTCAGAACCGTGATTTTAAAAAAGCGCGTAAATGGATAATTTTCATGATATTTAGTGTCACTTAAATTAGAATACGTGTATAAAATTGTTTTAAGGACATTTTGACAAAAAAAATTATTTAAATATAATATTTCGGCAAAAAATTAACTTAGAATAACCTTTTTACACAACGTTCTCCTTTTGTGAAAAATTCTTCTATTACAATAATATTTTGCTTGTATATAGCGCAGACCTCTGTACAGAGGCTCAACTAGAATTTTTGAAATATTCACATTATTTTCAGAGTTACCACCAATTGAAATAATTATTGGCCTTTTTTAAACAAAAATTCCTCCCCTATGTTGTCGTAAAATATGGATAAACCCACTTCTAAGTTATATATTTCAAAAATTCTTGTTGGGCCTCTGTACAGAGATCTGAGCTATATACAGGCAAAATATTATTATAATAGAAGCATTTTTCACAAAAGAATATTTTGAAAATGGGTCATTATATGTTCATTTTTTGTCAAAATATTGTACTTAAGTAATTTTTTATTGTAATACTATTCTTAAAACAATTTTATGTACATTTTCTAATCTAAGTGACACTAAATATCATAAATATTATTCATTTATACGCTTTTGCAAAATCATGTTTCCGAACGTAGTCGCAAACCTTAAAGGGGAAAAGGATTTAATTCAGAAGTGAACGAGAAAGAATGTGTGATTGGAAAGAGAAAGGGGATAACACATTATTAAAAGGTGTGAATAAGAAATAGAAAATAGTTTATAAGAACGGGTAAAGTAATTTTATCCTCACTATGAACGAGATGCATGGACAAGCTATAAAGCGGACGCAAACGCCGTTCTTAAATATGTTGATAGAGTTTTGTTTTAAACCTAACAAAAAATATTGTATTATTTATCAAGTTTATTAAATACTTAATATTTACAAAACAAAAACCAGGTGTTTATATATGTAAAAAATGTAAGAGCACATTAGAATATGTATTCAATATAAACAAACTTACATATACAATGTCTCTCAAATGTGTTCGTACACTTAAAAAAGCTGTAGGATTCTTGCTTTTGCCTAGGATTAAAATTCGAAAATATTGTCCAATTTCGTTTTATATATTCCCGATGGGATTTTAAGTAAGACTCATTTTATTTTTTTAAATACTTAAACTCAATTTTTTTAAAAACAATTATAAAGCAGGAAGGTGCAGAAAAAAACACATCACAAAAGTTATAGTACACAAAAACATTTTTGTGTTTCAATAAAAAATGTCGTCTGTTGCTTCTTTTTATTTCTACGTTGTGGTTACATACAAAAAATCGCTTTCTTGTTTAACTCAAAATATTTTACTCTTTTATTATATTATACTATTTCAAAATGGGTCGTAGTCGCAAAAGGGCAACAAAAAACGTTCGAAAATTGATTATTTACCACTTCAATCAAGGTCAATCATTTTGGAACATTGAAAAATTAATCACTTTTCCTCATTCGATGGTGCAGTATGTGATAAACTATTTTAAAGAAAATAAAATCGAAAACATATGAAGGAAAGGACGTCCAGAGTAGTTAAATCAACATGATCAGTGTTTACTGTTAGAAAATTTATCAAAAATCCACGTTTGAGTACTGCAAAAGTTTCTACAGAACTATATGAAAGATTTTTTTGTACCTCGGTTTCATCTGAAACTGTTCGAAAAGTACTCAGATCAGCCAGATTACGCGGGCGTTGCGCTCGAAAAAAAATTTGTGACGTAATTTTTTAGTACGTGTTTTTTATTATTATTTTTAATAATTTTTTTTAACTAAATGTTATATTATGTTATAAAAAATGACTATATTATTCCATTAAGAACTACTTGCAGGTATTATAAGAAAAATTACAATTCTGATGCATTAATTTTTATTAGTCTATAACATTACATTTTATTGTAAATTGTAAGTGTAAAAACCCTTTTGAGAGCCACTGTGCATACATATGTAGTTTGTATGAGTGCAATATAGATATACAGATGATATTCCTTTAAAAAACTATAACGAGAAACTGTTCCATAAACAGGATTCACTCAAGAAGGAGGAAAAGTATGGGACGAACAGCGGCAATTTTTTCTGAAAGCAATATCCCAAATGGGGTTTGGAACACCGGAGCTGGAAAATCAAATTCAAGACGAAATCTTGCAAATGTTAGAGGAGATTCGGCTCAGCAAGGAACAATCTACCGATGTTCATTTCCACATGAATCTTATATTGAGCAAAATCATGTCATACATCTTATTCAATGAGAAATTCGACAAAAATATGTTTCTTGAAATGCTACTCGTCTCTATGAACAAGATAATTCCTATTTTTAAAAGCAAGAACAGCATTCTTGTAGGATCCATGCTAAGGTAAGTGTTTCATATTGTAAAATATTTAGTTCCATTTAAATTTCTTAACTTTATTTTGAACCATTTTTTTATATAAATTTTAATTATACAGTAGTTATAGATATAGCTTAGAGTTCTCTTCCATATTATTATCGTCTGTATTAATTCAATAATTCGTGTAACTCAAATTTATCTGATTATTTAATTTATCGTCTGTTGTTAAAGTTATGCTGCTTAAGTTGGCCTCTTAGGTGATTATTCTAAATTTTTATTTGTCTAGTTGAGGGGGAAAGAATTGTGTGATGCTGGTTGGATTGAATGTGTATTTAATTTTTGTACATTTTCTAGATTTTATCCTTCATCTGCAGATCTTTTTGATCATTTGATGATTAAAAGAATAAAAGGCATCTGTGGAACAAATTTTAACTGCTATTTCTATTGCTAACTACACTGTAAGAACGATATGAAAAATGATTTAAAAATAGGCTTCAATAGATTTTTGTCATTTTTTTTTCCTGT
The DNA here is from genome assembly GCA_019973955.1 of Trichonephila inaurata madagascariensis. NCBI lineage: Eukaryota > Metazoa > Arthropoda > Arachnida > Araneae > Nephilidae > Trichonephila > Trichonephila inaurata. The sequence goes on from BMAV01006815.1 coordinate 205,518, forward strand.
TCAAAAGTGTGAAATAAGAATCTTTAGTTAAACATTTGGGACGAAAAATTATCGTCAAAATCTATCGTGTTTTCTTCTTCACAAAAAAATTTGTTCTTTATACCATGTGGAATTAATTTTCCAAGTATAAGACTATTTGAAAAAATTTTTAAGTAAATTTTAAGAAATTAATTTAATATACATATATATAGAAAGGTTTATGTGAATACAATCTTTGATCAAAAGAAAAGATCCATCAGACTAAAATCCCAGAAATAGGAAATCCAATCAAAGACAATCATTTAAAATAATGGTAGCTGATGTTTATGAAAACAATCATACTTTTGGGGGAAAGTGTTAGTTGATGTGTATAAAGTGATCTATGTAAAAAATAAATAAATAACTGTCAATCTTCTCATCTGATCAAATTGAGAAAAATATTTCTTTATGAGGGAATGTGTTACCTGTGCGAAAATGGATGCGAATTTTAATGAAATTAGTCCACGATCATTTACGCAGTGAGTCTCAAAAGCTATAAATTAAAGTCTGAATAACTTTAACATTACATTTATTGACATTAAAATATACAGTTAAAATCCTAAACCTAAACATATTAATCCAACATTTAATTGTGCAAACATCTTAAGAAACAGTCATATTAATAATCCCTCATTTATTTATTTATTTTCTTTCTTTCTTTATTTATTTATTTATTGGGGATTTGGAACAGCAAAGGCTAAATAAAATGTTAATAATCCCTCAATCTCACGAATAAGCAAATAACATGCATTTATATATTAAGGGAAGAACTGATGCCACAGGAGAAAAGAGAACTTTATACAAAACTTCATGCAAATTAGATGCGGCACGTTCGATAGCGGTATGATTAAATAGCATCACGATCTGCACTTGGCGGAAATTCCAGGTGAGGTAGAAAATTGAGGTAACAGGTTGAAGGTTTATTTCCAACAAAAATTTCAGGAAATCTTCCAAGAGTAATGTTGGTTAATTTTGTAACTCTGAACTCTCATTTGGTGAATTCCATCTCATTTGAGTTTTTTTTAAAAAAAAGTTACTTGCGCATATTATTCCAGCATTTATTTTCGCCAAACAAAACTATCACCAATTTGATTTAAATTTTGATAATTTTTTGCTAACGTCGCACTTTGAAGCTACGCGATAGCTACTGGGGACTGACTTCGTAACTCTGAGCGTCGGTCAAGTGATCCTTGAGTGGCATTTCGCTTTCCAAATTTCCACACCATGACAGCGGGTTGACCTAAGATCTCGACAGATTTAATGTGCATCTGTGGCACAAGAATTCGTGCCCGAAACTCGTCTACTTGTTCGCGACCATGACTACCCGGTTACAGTGACCACAATACTTTTGCAGAATGGTGTGACTTGACAAACAAAATAGCATTTTAGTTGTTACTTTTTGGAATCAATGGGGAATTGTTGGTCAACGAAATAATTATCTTTGTTTGGTTGACGCTTGATATTTCACCAATATTTGTGGTAGACTCCATAGTTTGTAAGTCTATACACATTATACTGCTGATGAATAATATTTGATTTTTCAGAATAAAAGCTTTGCTTTCACCGGCTATGAGAACAGCTCATGAGTTGAAAGATTTTGGAAGGCGTGGTATTGATAGTTTGATAAATGAAAAAGTAAAATCTTTAGAATCAAGCTCTTCGAAATGTTACGTGGATGCCTATTTGCAACACAGAAAAGAACTTCAGAGTAATGGAAAAGATACAGAAAGCTCTTTTACAGGTATTTACACACCAAAAATACAGTTAATGATTGATATATTTTATCTCATAATTTGAGCATGAATTAATTTCATTAAAATGTAATTGTGTGTATTTGTATGTAATACGTGGACCGAGTTAAAAAAGATTGTACTTACGTATTATCGCAACAACTGCCAACTCTATCAATAACTCGCTAAGTTGGCAACCCCGATTTCCTATGTGTCATACTCGATGAATTGGCAACCAGGTGCTTCGTTTCTCTCAAATAATGTCGCCAATAGGTTGCGATAATACATAAGTACCAAAAAGATTTTTGTGTGTTAAATGTGATTTTCCTATAATTAATAAAGCATTTAAATATAAAAATTCGGTTCTTACGTGTTATAATGTCGACTGTTTCGCGAAGCCAATATTCCTCGCCAAATAAAAAAAATTCGCCAAATGCATTCATGCTTTTGGCACTTGCGCTAAATCAAATTCCTGCACATGCTCCTTCCATAATAGTCTGTTGATTAGTAAACAGACGAAAACTTAAGAGAATTAAGTACTGTATTTAAAAAAAACACATATAATGAAAAAAAAAGATCCAATAACAACCGTAAAATTTATGTGGCAAAAACACCATAATTGCGCGTTCAAATGAGTATTCTTTATGTAGAGGCTCCATAAACTGGCATAAATACGAACCTACATACTGTCGTGTATAGTTCTACTACTTTTCTTATTTTTCTCCATTTTGCTAAATCCCACACTTTTTCGATTAATTACGTAGACCGTATTTTAGGAAATACTCCACAGCGCTCTCTCGCTTCCTTAGAAAATAAGTCCCAAATTTTAAATCCTTTTTTTATCGCAAAGTTAGAGAAGAATTTTATAACTTATAAACAATGTTGTTGTTCTAGTATCCAAGATCAATATTATTATGTTTGAACATGTGAGAACATAGTATTACCTGTAGAAAAGGTTATTGTTTTCAAAGTTCAGTTCCAACAAATCTAAAGTGTTTTGAATTAAAATGTTTTATATGTATATACATATACTGGCCGTTATCCACCTATTTCGCTTCATGACGTATGAATATGCACGGTTTATATACGAATTCAGTTTTAATATTTAAATCTTACATTAAGCGTTCGATTGTATTGAAAAACATTCTTGTAGCCATCACATCTTTATTTAAAAGACAGGACATATAAATTTAAAACATAAGTAGAATTATCTTTTATGCTTCCGTAACTCCCACCTCCAAAATTGATTTTCACAAAACATTTTTTTAAATGATCTCTACTTCATAAAAGGAACATGTCAGCCATATTTTTAGTCCGTTGGTCTAATCGCTTAAAAACATTAATAGTTTCCATCTAACTACTATTAGAGACAATAAATGTTATATAACTTCCTTGTACCAACAATTTTTTTACAAAACAGATTTTACAAATAAAAGTGTACTCATACATCTTTTGCGTACGGATTTTCCTCGAAACACTACTATATCTTGAAAATTCAAAATATAAAAAAGAATGTTTGCGAGTCATATGTGCCGGGTTTTGTATCAATTTTAACCAATGATAATTTAACCAAGCAAATTATTAAAAAATGTCAACATTCTATAATTTTTCAGTCGAGCGTTTGCAGGCCAATTCGATGGACTTATTCTTCAAAGGCATTGAATCTGTGAGTTCAACCATGAGTAACATGCTGATAGAACTGAGTAAGCATCAAGTTGTCCAAGAGACTCTTCAGGAAGAGATGGACAGCGTTGTTGGACGGGACCGCCTTCTATCATGGTCGGATAAACAAAATTTGCCGAAGCTTGATGCTGCGATTCAGGAACTCTACAGGATTACCTCCCAGTTCTTGACAACTCGCTTTTATTCGAACTTTAGTAAGTATTGCTACAGTTAAAATAACTCCGGATCAATATATGTGGAGACTAGTGCAAGAAGTGTTTCAAAGTTCCTTCGGGAATCTAGGGGATAATTTCATGGTTCTAAGAAATTAGATGAAGAAACATAAACTTGTTGCTTTTATTTTTATTAACAAAGATCCTGCATTTCTCATACGTATAAGAGGTATAGTTACAACTATACGCATTGCTTACAATATCTCATGTCGTATTTAAATATTCTTCATACCAGCATGACTAAGAAATTATAAGACTATATAATAAGAAATTATATAAAGATTTGAAAACATAATTTTTTTTTAAATAAAGTTTATTCATATTTATGTACGTTTTCGTAAATAACGTTTATTCACGCACATATTTATTATTATTATCATTATATATGTGTGTGTGAGGTGAGGGTTCACACACGTCATCTCGGGTTAGAAATGAAGAAGACGCAGAAGCACTTCGTATTTTTAAGCATTCAATAAGTTAAAAAGACGGCACAACACAAATACTAAAATAGAATGAATGAAAAGGAGGCGGTGGCTGCCCTTGACATCAGTTGGCGAACTATCCGCGAAACACGTCCATTCTCTCACCACATCGCTTAGTGCTCAGTTTTACCATGTCTGCCGGAATCACAGTTACAGTGAATGTTGGTGGTTCCAGTTAATAGTCACTGTCACGCTAAATGGTGTGGATAGATACTACACACACGCACACACACACACATATATATATACTTCTAGCCATTAAAATTGCAACACCAAGAAGGCGACATGCTACAGACGTAAAATTTAAACGACAGGAAGAAGGTGCTGTGATATGCAAATGATTAACTTTTTAGAGCATTCAGATAAAGCTTGCACCGGTAGCTACACCTACAGTGTGTTTAAATGAGGAAATTGTTCAGCAGATTTCTCATACACAAATTGTGTTTGAACGTTGTTGCCTGGTAAAAAGTTGTTGTGATGGCTCGTGTAAGAAGCATAAATGCATACCGGCACGTTTCTGACTTTGATAAAGGTTGAATGGTAGCGTACAGGAATTGCAGTTATCGTACCACAAGATTGCTGCTCGCGTCGGTCGAGATCCAATGACTGTTAGCAGAATATGGAATCGATGGGTTCAGGACGGTAATACGAAACGCCGCGCTGGATCTTAACGGTTCCCCATCACTAACAGCCGAGAATACAGGCATGCTGTCCGCAAGGCTTTAATGAATCGGACAGCCACGTCACGAGCCCTGAGTCAAGAATTAGGGTCATTTGCAAGGCAACAAGTGTCTGTATGAACAGTTCGACGGCGTTTGCGGTAGCTTGGACTCTCAGCTGGGAGACCATGGCAGCGGCTCTCTTGACGATGCATCACAGCAGAAGCGTCTTCAATAGTGTGATATATGACGAACCTGGGTGCACAAACGGTGAGAATCCAGGTTCTGTTTATAGCATCAAGATGGTCGTGTCCGTGCTTTGCGGTATTGTGGTAAACGCATATTGGCAGAGTGCATACTGGCTCATCACCTGGCTTGATGGTATGGGGTGCTATTGGATACACATCTCGGTCACCTCTTGTTCTCATTGACGACACTTTGAACAGAGCACGTTACATTTTTGGTGTGTTACGACCCATGGCTCTACCTTTTATTCAAGCCCTACGAAACCCTACGTTTCAGCAGGATAATGCACAACCGCATATTGTCAGATTTGTACAGACCTTCCTTGATACGAAAAATGTTTGGCTGTTGTCCTGGCCTGCACGTTCACCAGATCTCTCGCTAATAGAAAGCATCTGCTCCATGGTTGCCGAGTGACTGGCTCATCACCATACGCCAGTCACTACGATTGATGAGCTGTGGCATCATGTTGAAGCTGCATGGGCATCTATACCTGTACATGCCATCAAATCCCTGTTTGGCTGAATGTCCAGGCGTATAAGTGTTGTTATTGCTGCCAGAGGTGATTGCTATGGGTAATGATTTCTCAGGATCTATGCACCCAAATTTTTCAAAATTTAATCACTTGTTATTACTAGTATAATATATTTGTCCAATAAATATCATTTAGTTGTCAGCATTTCTTCCTGGTGTAGCAATTTTAATGTTCAGTAGTGTATATATGTATATAATTCACTTAATAAAGCTTATTCCTATTTATTTTTTATTAGACACGATAAAAAAAATAATTTTCAGTGCTCTAAAATTCATAAGCAAACTTTTCAAACTTTTCTAGAAAAACTAAAATTTATTGTTGTATATGATATTTTTTATTAATACTACAGGGGAGGGGGATACCCTCAGTCCACCTTACGATGGAACAACCCCCATTATACAAATTATACAAATGTTCATACTCATTGCTCATATTGTAAAACAGTAATTTACATGTATTATTTAATTCAGTTTTTTTTTCAATATATTTATTGTAAGCAGGAGAAACATAAATTTCAAGTCTTTATGTTCGCATTTTGATTTGTACTTATATTTAGTGCCTTTTCAAAAACAATGTTCCTTTAATCACTTTTTTATCTAAATGCACTCCTCTTCAGATGAATTCAACATTTTACGACCTATGTTCACTAACTATACCTTATGTATAAATAAATTTATTACACAGCATCGCGAAAAACATTATTTATATATACAGAGAAAAAAATTTGTCTTAGTTTTTCACATTATTTTGTTTTGTTTTATTTATTGTTTTATATATTACTTTGTGACGTCTCTCGCGTTCTTCTTCTAACATAACTCCTAAGTTCTTTGACGGCCACGATTAATGGCAAAACTTTTCCAACCCAATACCAAGAAGAGAAACAGGACGAATATGCAAATGGGATATACTTTAAAAGGATAGAGGGTTTGGTGAGATAGAACGGTAAGCCTAGAGATAACTTAGTGTGGAATTGTTCAGAACAAGTGTTAGACGACCTACAACCCAGGAAGAAGGATACGCTCATCGTCATTAATAAGATTAATAATAAGAAAGATTAATAAGGCCTGAGTATTCTTGCCTACAAATAACATAATAGGAGTGGCTTCAATCAAGGAAGGAGGGTGACTCTATAAAAGGTAATATTTTGTATAGGAAGTTAGATTAGGCAGTTAATTAAATATAATTAAGATAAGTGATCTAGTCGTGCGATCTGACTTGAATATTCAGTTTAATTTGTGGCTTATTCTCACTTAAAGAAAGTTGTTATTTAGAATTAAGTAATTTAAGTTATTCTTAATAAAAGTTGTGTTAAGAATCACAAAATGTCTCATCTTTTAGATAATCCCACACCTCTAGCTTACGCGGATCCCGCAAGACATAGTTATCGCAGGATGGCTATGTCTCAACTTATAACTCGATATCTCTCTGTGTATAAAAAAAGGTTTTTCGTGATGATGTAATAAATTTATTTATTTATCTCACACACAAGAGCAATAATAAAAAGACAGTAAGTCCTGTACAATATTAGGTTACAAATTAGAACTACATAATACATGTAAGTTACAGTCTTACAATTTGAGCAATGAGTATTAACAGCTGTATAATTTGTACAATTGGGATTCGTCCACCGTTAGGACGACAGGTTGTACCAGCCCTAGTTATTCAAAATTAGATTAATTATAATGTTTAAAGGAAGAATAACTATAGTAAATATTTCCCTAAATGAAGTATAAACAATACTCCATTCTAATACCTTTGGCATCTGATATCCGAATGAACAAAAACTATTGTAACGTCTTCGATTGGGGTGAACTCCACCCTTCTATTCACGCCAAGTTTTATGGTTCAGAGCAGATGTCTGAATGACCAGGGCACGTGGCTGTGGGGTCATTGTTTATTGTTTGACCTCGGAGAAGAACCGACCCCCAGACTGGCAGCCATAATAGTCAAAGGGGTGCCTGCACACAGTAACAATAGGCAAAGCCGGTCCAAGGAGAACACTGTCGCTGCTGCAGATGTCAAGAGAATGGGTTTAAGGAGCAAAGGGGTGTGATGAAGAAAATATCCAGATGTTTCACGAGAATACTGGCGCCATAATATTCCCCACTGGCCCGGAGTGTATTAGTGTGTTCCGCGCGTATAGGACACTACTGAGGCCCAGGGCTGTGGTGGCCTGCCAATGAGAAGGGACGAGGGGCGTGGTGTGGATCCTCCCTGGTGTTTAAAAGGTTTTTTTTTTTAGGTTTTTTATTGGAGAGCCCTGAAAAAAAAGAGACTTGAACGGCGGAGGATAGAGAATGGAGTCGAAAGAGAGGAGAGAACATGAACGCCGGGGACGTTGGAAAACCAGAGACCATGAACGCCAGTAGCGTTGGAGAACTGGAATAAATGGTTTAGAGCGGTGTGCAAGTGCCCTTCGGACAAAGGATTGCACTCCCGGGATATAGACTGAATGCACCGGCTTGGCGCATAAACTGTACTTTATTGCATCGTTCATAAGTAATCTGTTGAGCGAATAAATAAGTCTTTTATTTTAAAATTAGGCTGTGACAATTTTTTGTTTGTTATCTACACACGACGTTACACTATGTATTTTTTTACAGAGGCCACTATGATTGATGGTTACTGGATTCCGAAGCGCAGTATTATATGCGCTAACTTGGGAGCCGTACACTTTAATCCTGAGATCTACCCTGATCCCGAAAAATTTCAATTCGAAAGATTCTTAAACAAGGAAGGAAAACCGATGAAGAGGGAAGGACCTTATCCGTTTGGAATAGGTAAATTGATCAACTGTCATCCTCTGAGTCATTCGAAAGCAGCTAGGCATTGCGAGTTTCGCAACTGTAATAGATTTTTGATCACCTTCGGTTCACTATTATAAAGGAGTTATTACGTTTAAGAGTGCATGTGACAGTTGAAATTTTGGGATAGACAAAAAAAAAAATAAGTATAACCAGTGAACCTCAAAAGTAATACTAATTTGGAAAAGAATGACAATGAAAGATGAAAAGATTCAAAGAAAAATTCCGCAATAACAAAAAGCAATATAAACATTTAAATAGAGCAATATAAGCATTTTAAATAGATTTTTTTATTTAATTTAATTATTTTATTTTATTATTACATATCATAATAATTATGTATAATTATATTATATTATTAATTTTATTACTAAATTTTAATATTTAAGAATTCGGTAGATTCCAGAATCGCATTTTAGTATTCGAGCTTGCCATATCAACGGACGTTTAGGCTTAGAATCAGGGGCGTAGCTACTGCCGTATCAATCATACGGGGCCCCAAAATGTGCAAACAAAAAACAGTAAACCTCAAGAGAACCCCCGCCCCCCCCCCAAATAAAAAGACTTACAAGCACAGGCGTAACTAGCTCTGAGAAAGCCCTGTATCAAAATTCCTTCGGGGCCTTATTAGATATGGAAGCTCTATTAGTGGGGCTGTAGTTACACATATTGGGACCCCCGTATCATTGATACGGCTGATGGAGCGGTGGCTACGCCCCTACTTCCAAGGAATTCTGATACAGGGCTCTCTCAGGCAGTGCTTAGAATGGGGGCAAGCGGAGATACAGTCGATAATTTGAAGTTGAAGGGACCAATGAAAAACTTCGAATTATCAAGAATTCGAATTATTAAGAGGGTAGGGAAAAAAAACTCCCAAAATACACAAAGAGAAATTTTTTCTAACACATTTAAGTTTGAAATTATGTAATAAAACAACAATTGTACGTATGTATAAAATTATTTTTAAAAGTTACATATTATACAGTATAAATATTATACAGAAGTTAAAAGTCCTGTATTTAAAAAATATATATTTATGCTTTAAAAACAATTATTAAAAGAATGCACACTGTCCATAATTAATCTTTTTTGGCGAAAAAATTTGTTATCTTTAAAAATCTGTTATCGGTTCCCTCAGACACTGTCCCCAATAGCTTTGGTTCTTCAACGCAGGGTCCAGTTCTGCCCATGCCCTATTTGGTGCCCCTTACCATAAGTCACACAGATGAGTCATAAATCATCATGTCACTCCAACGTAAAATAAATATTCCTACGCATCTCTTCTTGATAATAAAGGGACCATTCTTTTTAAACGCATGTGTAGTAAGACTATGTGTTAAACAAAAGAGGTGGACGGCTAACAGGTGAGGCCATTCTGTTGTAAATTTGAAGATGGAAAGCAATAAAAGTGTCTTTTTGCTTGGGGAATCGGGAAACACTAAGGGATTGCAGACAGATGGCCTTCAAAGGGGCTAAATTACAGGAGAGACAATACAACACAAAACATGTAAGCTCCAATATATTTACTACAGGACTCTACATGTGGTAGTGAGTGTTCGAAGTGTTGAGAGCTATATAAGATAACTTCGAATTATCACTTGTTGTAGTCCAGTCAGCAGTAGATTTTACAGCGAAATATTGAGTGTACCAAAACGTATTGTTTTAGTTCGAAATATCAAGAGATTTCCTAGGGGCTGAGCATATACTTCGAATTAGCGAAAGGTTCATATTATCGAAGGTTTGAATTAGCGAAAGGTTTGTATTATCGAAGGTTTGAATTAGCGAGAGTCGACTGTTTATGTCGCAGGGAAATCATTAAATTAGGTATTTCCTCAAATCCCTAAGGGAGATAATCAATTCACGCAAGATGTTAAAATAAGAACTATGTAAGGGGATTTCCTTAAGGAAAGGATGATCAAATCTCTAACCTGTTTCAGTGAAATAATGAAATAATATTGTCAGGAGATTAAAAGTATTCATTTAGCAAATATGGCGCATTATTAAAAATAGAGTGGTTAATACAACATGGATCATTGAATTACAAATTATTTATTCGAAATTAATTAACAAAATAGTTAGATAATAAAGGTGGTATTTTTTTTAAAAAATAATATATTTGTGGTAGAATTTCAAACATTTTTTTTTTTTTTTTTATTAATGTAGTACTTCAGAAATATCCTGCTTTATTTGTAACACCTTTTTTCAGTTATTATTTCCCTTTTTAAAAAAACTATTTTTTATTATCAAAGGATAAAATTTAATTTAATAAATTACTTTTTTAATACTTTAATAAAATTACTTTTCATTTATAATTTGTAATCATAAATTGTGGCACATATAATTATTGTACATATAAGTAAGAAAATTTACACATCTACCTATCAACAACTTTGCATCGTCACACTGGCGTAGCTATTTCTATGGGGGCCCTGTATCAAATTTCCTTCGGGACCCTTTTTAGATATGGGAGCCCTGTTAGTGGAACTGTAGTTACAACACATGTTGTGGCCCGTATCAATGATAAGGCGGTAGCTACGCCCCTGTATCATCATATGTTAGTCTCTTTTCCAACAGTCTAAAATTGGATCTCGTAACGTCTAAGGTCCGCCAAACTAGTAAAACAGATTTCGCTTTCACACCTTTCTCGTGTGTCTTTCGCTAATCTCGTTAATTTCCCGGTCCCTTTCTAATATGTCTCTTTAAAACTTTTTGGATGAGACTCTCTCATGCTTTTTCAATTTCTAATTGGAAGGAACATGGACTTGCACACGGCAACCTAAGCCTTGTTCTCAACCATCATTGGTTCTGCAGCGGCTCCCTTCTTCTGCAAGTCGCAAGCAAACAAAGAAAAGGAATAAAAAGCCCTTAACGACTGGCCCGAATAGGGATTCCTTTCGTCTAAGGCGTCAACGGCGTGCACTTCGGACCCGAAGGTGGCCAATTCAAATACATTGCACCCAAGCAGCACGGAAGATCACCATGGGTCTTCCTCCTATTCGTCACCAATAGCTTGTTGCCAAAGAGCTTTCGGGACAAAGTACCGTCATCTTGTCCCCCACTGTTGAAAATCATGTCCATGGGACATAAATTGACATGTCACTCTAACGCCTGGAATACAACTTCTGGCATTTCCTCCTCACAATAGCGGGCCTTTCTGTCCACACATGTGTAGCACGACCACGTGTTAGATGGAACAAAAGAATAGACAACGGTTGAAATATGTGTGTCTTATCTATAATCCACTTTAAATGAGACGCCATCTAGCGCGTTTCTTCGCCTAGAGAACCGGGGTAGAAAACAGGAGTAGCTGACAGTTGGTTAAGAAATGACGTTACAAGAGAAATATCTAAAACTAAATTCAAAGTAGAGGCATTTACCTCTTTGAGCTATTCGATATATATTTCAAACAAGGCTTGAGCTAGTTTTATTGTTTTCCTTGACAGGAAGCATCTTCTGGCTAACTAAGAAATTAATAAATATCTCAACGGGAAAAAACTAATTAAAGGGTTCCTTTTTCTTTTTTCCCCCTAATGGACTACATATTAGCAGCTAAGCCTTTGCAAACATGGCAAGTCCCCAAATGGGAGAGCCATTTCAGTGGTGGCGACATCTAGTGGCGGCTCTCGTAACCAAATTTGGACGCTTGAATTAAGTTAATTCAAGCTCTCTTTGAATGCTAAATGTTGCCGAGCTTTAATTTTGCCGAAAATACCAGGCCTTTATTTTGTAATCTGCTGTAATTTTAGGTATTTTTCTTTATTTTATTCTTATTAAGATGCAAATTAAAATAATATTTTAATTGGTTAGGGGTGCAAAATACTTAATTTCCAACATACATTTTATATCTATCCATCAAAATCATATTATAAGATGATTGTAATATTTAAAACAAAAATTTTCATAAAGTCATTTCAATTAAACATATATTTCTCCGAATTTGTGTCCATGGTTTTTAGAAGAGTATATTCCATGATAAAAAACCAGGGATATATAATTATATTTATGTTCAATATTTCAGGTAAAAGATCTTGTGTTGGCGAATTTTTGGCGCAAGTAGAAGTGTTCATCATCATTGGATCCCTTCTTCAGAACTTTAGAATTCTTCCAGGAGATAGCAAAGGAACATTGAGATTTCTGCGCAGATAACGGAGATATGATTTGGTGCTCCAGTTTTTATGGATTTTCATAAGTTTTTGCTTATCCATGTGACGTCAGTTTGTGAAAACTATTACCTTATGAGAATTTCTTCTTTTGTGTCCAAACATTTTGTGATTAGATTTTCGATTTTGCATAATATACATATGTCTTTTTTTTGCGGGGGGAGGGGGGGGAGTAAATTATGCGCTATGAAAACGTGGTACCTTAAAAAAGAATGCCTTCCATATAATTGGGTTTTCATTTCTTTGTGACCCCGAATTGCGAAAGCTAATGTTGAAATTATTGGTTTTCGGTGTGTAGAATAATTTTTGGGGAAAGGAGGCTCATTTTAATGAAAATTTGTGGTGCTATATTGTGAAAATCTTTTTTTTTTAATGAATATCTGTGCTCATTCATAAAATAATTTCTTTATTAGATTTCCATTTTAGAATAGTTCTATTTTAAAAATTAGATAATTAAAAAATATGTGGAGAAGGGAAGTTTATTGTAGATAAATTAAAGAAAATTAACATAATGATATTACGCACTTTTAACTTACAATGTCCGATAATAATATACAATATTTTTTCAAGTCTTACAAAAGTTGAATTTGTAGGGGGAGTTTTATATTAACATCTAATGCATATATACTTATACTTCAATGAAATATACAATGCATCAAAATGTATCAGAAAGAAATAAAATATGGTTGTAATTGAGCTATAAGATTTTTATTTTCATCTAATATAGTTAAACATGTATAACATATTGTTTTCAATTAATATAAACAATCATATATTTATTTATAAGTTTTACTATTTTATAATGCTATCTTATTCCATAAAAAATAAAAGAAACATTTTGATAATGTACAAAAGAATTAATTCCCATTTTCTCTATGATCTCAATGTATTTTTTTCATGCATCGATACCCGAATTTCTTTTATTCTTATAATCACTCAAATGATCAAAAAGATCTCTAGATGAATGATAATATCTCGAAAATATTAAAAAATTAAACACATTTTAAGTTCATCAGCGTTGATTACGCATTACAATTATCTTCTCCTTCAGAACTCATATAACTTTAGAATAATTAAAAAAGATGTCAACTTGAGAAACATAACTTTAACAGCAGACGATTATATATCGTAAAATAAATTAATCGGATAAATTAGTTACATGAATTATTGAGTTACAGCAAACGATAATCATATGGAAGAGAATTTGTATAATTTAAATAATCAAAAGTTAGTACAAAATAAAGAAAAAAAACTTACACTATTAAATATATTACAATACGAAACAAATCGGAAAAACAATTAATATTAAATAAAAATAATATGATAAACGTATGCCTATATGTAATAAACGTATGCATATATGTAAACTTTGAACATATTAAATGATTTTAAAAACTAAAATCCTTTTCTGTCTGTAATTTTTAAATAAATAATAAAGTAACAACGAAAAAGTGCCTCCGAATTATATGATGATCTTTAAATGAATGACCTAATTTATTTAATTGTGCTAAACTTATTTCACGTATTTTGTATTTCCCAGAAACAACTATATATATATATATATATTGCTGTGCAATAATACCTGAAACGGAATTTTTTTTTAATGATTAATTTTTTCCCCACTAAACAAAAGTTGTTTAATTATGAAGTAAACAAATAAATTATATATATTGAGTTGCTTTTTCGATTTAAATTTTCACAAGATTGGAAACAACCGATGTTCCTGATAGGAAAAAAAAATAGTGTCGACATTGATTTTGTATATAAGAAATGATCACAGGGCCGATCCTAGGGTGTCGGACGCCCGCGTTCGAAGACTTAATGTGCTGCCCCTTTAGAGAATTTTTCATATTTCGACTTCTAATACTTTTTAATTTTTATATTTTGGCATTTTTTCAATGACTTATTATAATACAAATTACTAATGGTTGATAAGTATTATAAGTAATTTTTATTTAATCATTAGTTGTAATACTTACATATATTTACTTACTTATTATAACACTTATATATTTAATACTTATCTATTGAGGTTATAAACTCATCTACTTGCATAAGAGTAAAAAATAAAGCATTAATAAAAGCAAATAAAATTTGAAGTGCAAAACTTTATTTTTTGGACAGCTAATAGGTTATGATAGCGACAAAACAAAGTACTTTAACAAAATAATAAACAAGCAAAAATATTACTTTTGAAATAAAAATAGACATTTTATAATTATAAAAGTTGAGACGGGCTCATCGCGTTTTCTACTAAAATCTCCTCTTGGGTTCTTTGGGGCCGAAAAAGGCAAATTCTTTCCAACCAAATCCAGAAGCGAAACGTGAACATGCAAATTAGAAACCTTTTAAATAGCAGAAGTTTAACGTAAGCGGATGACCATTTGGGAAGTGACTATGCTAGTCTGTTTTAAGCGCGTGAACTGAAGGAAGAGAAGAAAGCCGCCATTGAGTGTGAATCTATCCATGATAGAGCGATCAAGCCAAGGTGGATACTATTTCACGCGAGATAAACAAAAGATATTTAGGATGCGAGGGGAATGCAGTTAAACAAGAGATTAAGGTAGGATAATTCTAGTATCCATTAGTAACTGTGATATAAACAGAGATTAGGAATAGAAGGGAAAGTTAAATATAGTGGTTAAGATCACGCTTATTTGGTAATACGTATTGTGTGTTTTCTCACCTCAGATCCGCTAAGTTATAATATAAATATTATCATTGTTAGTGTTTAATTTAAGATCTTAATAAAGACATTTTAAGATCATGACAACGCCTGGTTCTTCATTCAATCCCACACCTCTAGATCACGAAGTTAACTTAGGTATCACCCACGGGGGAATACTTCACAAAGTAAACAATAGCATTTATTCAGAAAATATTATCTAATAAAATAGTACTAAAGCATATAAATCGCGTGAAACGAAAAGTATTTAAATCTCTCTCTCTCTCTCTCTCTCAGTCCTTCTACAAAGGCTACTTAATAATTAATTATAAAATAATTTTTTTGGCTTTCTGAGAAGCAAATTTGTCAATAATTGTGGTGAAATCAGTTTTTTTCAGAGATTTATGATTCAATAGAGAATGTGTCCAGATCTGAAAGCATTTCTTGTGTCGTATTCCTAAAAACTCTTACGAAAAATTTCTAAAATATATACCTTAACATCAGTAGTGCTGACAAATCTAATTACAAACGTTATTTGTTTTATGTGACTAATTTCTGGTGTAGATATCTAGTCTAATATCTCATTACGAATAGATTCGGTTAAAATACAGTCGAACCTCTATATAACGAAGTCGCTAAATCCAAAAAAAAAAAAAAAAAAA
>BMAV01006815.1:241924-257071 GCA_019973955.1 Trichonephila inaurata madagascariensis
GTTGTACTGTCCATTATATGTTGTGTTGTCTATTTTGTGTGGTGTGTGGATTATTTTGAGTGGTGTGTTGTGATTATTTTGTGAGGGTGTTGATTATTTTGTGTGGTGTGCTGATGGTTTTGTGTGGTGTGTTGATTAGTTTCTGTAGTGTGTTGATTAGTTTCTGTAGTTTGTTGATTATTTTGTGTGGTGTGTTGATTATTTTGTGTGGTGTGTTGATTATTTTGTGTGGTGTGCTGATTATTTTGTGTGGTGTGTTGATTATCTTGTGTGGTGTGTTGCCTTTTGTATTTTGTGTTGTCTATTATATGTTGTGTGGGCTATTTTGCGCGGTGTGTTGTGCTGATTATTTTGTGTGGTTTTTTGCTTTTTGTATGTTATGTTGTCTATTACATGTTGTGTTGTCCATTATATGTTGTGCTCTCCATTATATGTTGTGCAGTCCATTATATGTTGTGCTGTCCATTATATGTTGTGTTGTTCATTATATGTTGTGTAGTCTTTTTGTGTGGTGTGTGATCTATTTTGTGTGGTGTGTTGATTATTTTGTGTGTTGTATTGTCTAATTTGTGTGGTGTGTTGACTATTTTGTGCTGTGTTGACTATTTTGTGCTGTTTTGGCTATTTTGTGCGGTGTGTTGAGTATTTTGTGCGGTGTGTTGACTATTTTATGCGGTGTGTTGACTATTCTGTGTGGCATGTTGTCTATTCTGTGTTGTATTTAATATTGGTGAAAAACTGTGGAAATTGAGAACTAATCTTCTTTGGGTGCCAAATTTTATCACCAAGGAAGTTTTGCAAAGCAAGAAAAACTTGGCAATCACTTGGTGTGAGTTCTGGACTATATGGTGCATACGTGAAAACTTCCAAATTAAGCTCCTGGTGAGTCACAACAGACGTGTGTGGCCTGGCGTTGTCCTGATGGAACACAGTCCCTCTACTATTTGCCAATTCTGTTTAACTGTTATCTTCAAACGATTCAATTGTTAACAGTAGGAATCCAAATTTAGTGTTTGGCCATATGTAAAAATGATTTATTCCTTTCCTGTCTTCCTAAATGCACAATAGAACCTTTTTGATTTGGCCATCGTTTTAACTGCTTCACCGCGCGTTGACCACTATCGTTTTCGGGCAAAGTTGTTGTATGTGACTCATTTCTTATCCCTAGTCACCCTTCGTTTAAGAATTGATGGATTTTATTCCGTTTGGATAAGTCTTTGCAGCTAAAAATTTGATCTATCATGTTTTTTGTGTTTATTTGTTTGGCACCCAAACATCAAGCTCCTTTTTGAATCCAGCTCTGTGCAAATGATTTAAAACTGCTCTATTTCGATCTTCAGCTCCTGGGCGATGCTACAACTACTAAGATGCCAGACAACTTTTATTATTTCTGTAGTTTTATCGGCATTTTCGACGACGGGCATACCTGAAAGGAATCAATGAAGTCAAAATTGCTCGTAATTGGCTGTTACAGTATCGGGACAATAAATACTACTCACAACTTCAGCCTCCTGGTTCGCACTTTCACCTTTATCAAAGAAAAATATGAAAGTCTTCAAAGAGAAAATTCGGTATATTTTCCAGTTAAACACCCTGTAACTTACAATTGAATGCAACAAAAACAGCAAAAGAATATTTTTAATGCGAATGTCATCTTTACAACGATCATTAAATCTGAAATTGTTTTATCGATACTTATCACTATCAATCACTACAGTCATCTACCGAAAATGTAATGGATTTCTTTTTCCCCAACCTAATATTTTTTCATAGCACCGGAAATCTTTTACATGATGTGTGAAGAATTCTGGGGTCTAGAGGGCTCATCCCTTGACCGAAAGGAGTTTTTCGGTTTCAGCCGGAGCTCTTGGTGCAAATCGCTACCCAGGAGTTTGTCCCCTGATGAACGCTGTACCAGGGCGCTGATGGCACAGTTCCAGAGCCCCGTTTACGTGCAGCAAGTAGGCTATGGGGACACTGATCCTTGCAATTGGTGACTGGGTGTGCGTCACTGTGGGAGTCTCCGGACCAACTGAAAGCTTAAATTCTCCGATGTAGGTTTTGGTGTGGTTTTCCCTCTAGTTTTAAATCTATTTGCCATTTTCAGCCACGGTAGCCTAATGGTCAGGTAACAGACTCGTGACCAGCATGTCATGAGTTCGAGCCTAATACCGCTAAAGACCCGCCGTGAAGAGGGCGGCCGATGCACGTTAAATATGTCAAGGCTCAAACGTCCTCTTATTGGTGTGGAAGTTAAGAGAAGGGGTGCCAGCTCAGGTGTCTTTCTCGTCATTTGACCTTGGTTCATAATTACGAGGTCCGTAGCCCAAAGCCCTCGAGTATTGGAATAGTGCGAAGTTAATATTCACTCACTCACTATTTGCCCTTAGTGAATTTAATTCTTATTGCGTCTGTTGACGCCTCTCTGTAAAATTTGATCCCTTTCCACTTTTTGAGGGTCTACTGTTTTTAATTGTGCTTTAGTTTTGGGAATATTTTATCCCATTTTGTCTTCTTGTTGACTTTGTCATTTAATCGATAGTTTTTTTTATTGTGACTTCCCCCCCCCCCTTATTTGGGGGGCTGTTGCTGTCCTCATTCGGTATATTATTCATCTTTTCTGTTCATTTGCCTATTAATGTTTGACCGCGAGGAATTATTTCTCCATTTTCTTTCTCTTGATCAACTTTTGCTGAGTGTTTTATACCACACTTGACATCCAGGAACAAAACTTTTCTCCTGGTTTCTCTTTTATTCCAACTTTTATTCATACTTTTTTAAAACTATTTTAGGTCTATTGTCAGATTTTTTCTCTATGTATTTTTTACTCTTTTGTCTCATTGTGTATACTGATCTGAATAAAGATTATCATGTAAGTCGTGATTCCTTTTGTATAGTTTCACTTACCATATATAAGATTATTCATTATCTAAATAGTTTTAAATCTAAATATTCATTGGGGTCAAGCAGTGTATGAGAAACCCAATATCTATGTTT
The DNA here is from genome assembly GCA_019973955.1 of Trichonephila inaurata madagascariensis. NCBI lineage: Eukaryota > Metazoa > Arthropoda > Arachnida > Araneae > Nephilidae > Trichonephila > Trichonephila inaurata. The sequence goes on from BMAV01006815.1 coordinate 244,922, forward strand.
TATTGCTCTGATTCGCTTGGGCATCGAGTCTACATGCTCGAGGAGTACATTTATGCCCATGCATTGGCTATGCAGGATCACACCTCTCATTTGCAGGATCTAAAACCCACCTTAGTTTCTAGACATTCTAAAAGCAATGTTTTATCCACAGAAATCTTTCTGACTGTTCCCCGTTTTTGTTAGACAAGATTGTGTCATATGACTACTCCAGAAACCATGACAGTCCTTTTGAAGTAATTTCCTGTAATAATAAATTTTTACTCTTTTAATTAAAGGAAAGAAAAGTGTCATTTCAGTTAATCGTCTGAAGCCTGCTTTTATGGAGATCGATGATCCAGTTCCAGCACAAGTAAAGCCAGTCCAGCTCCACCCAGGACTAGTCCAGTGCATACTGAGACTATGACCCAGTATGGCAGACGTGTGAAATTCCGACTTCCCATCTCGTCGAGGCAACCTCCCTCAACGGATTCCGAAGAGGAGTGATGTAGCAACCCTGCGGATGCAAATCGTTGTCCGCCACGTCATCTCGACGCTCTATAAATGATTCTTCCAACAAGGAAAATCAAGCAGCTTGGCAGTTCCCGGTCTAATGAGCAAGATGTCTTTTTTTCTGTTTGTCAAACATTTTTATCCGTGTTCTGTCCAAAGATTGAAAAAATTGCTTAAAAATTACAAATCTTTAAAAAAGTTTTTGTGTTTTTCATCTAATACCCTTTTTACGGGAATTCATTTACGCAGTATTTTATTTTTCCTTTTTTTTGTTTAAAATTTACCTTTGTTTGTTATCGATATGTGAAATTTGGAAAGTTTAACAAAGATATTAAGCCCTCAAAAAAATTAAATGTTTAAAAAATTCGCAAACACTACGTGTATTGTCGTGTCGCCTACTGGCATCATTGACGTCGAAAACCGGTTTTCGAGCCAAACGCGACTTGTTTTGCCAATAATGACTTATACTCCGTTCCACCTGAATTGGCAGTTCGAAACACATTCGTTGCAGGGAGTCACTGAAAGCAGAAGTTGGCTCTAACATGTTACAATCACCAAATTTGGCGAGTAAGAAAAGAGGGCACAAAAAATTTATTTTTGTAAATTTTATAACAAAAGTTCATTTACTACATCCGTTAATAAAGCAAAAATCTCTATAATATTTGCAAAAATCTTAATCGCTTTCACTCCGTTAGCATTCATTTAAGTAAGTGAATAATAAGATTATAATAATTATTTACAATACATGTGAATGTCGTTTTTGTATGTTATTTTAAGATATAGTGAAGCATAAATTAAATTATGAAACTCATTTAAAAATTTATCTCAATATTAAATTGTATTATTCTTCGAAAAATTTTTAATTTTCTTAAAAAATATTTCGATGTACACACACACACACATTTGAAAAATTACGTTACTGACATAATATGCACCAAATTGTATTCACATATTCCGATCATTAAGCATAACGTTTAAGGAACAAGTGATCGATTTAAAATTGTTATTTAAAACAGTAGTAATTATTATTATTATTTTGAAAATTTAGTCTTAGATTTTTACTCTAAAAAAAATCCATTAATAGTTGTCTTTTTTAGGACATTTGGTCTTTTATTGTTTTTTTTTTTTTTTGCCGCTTTCAATAAACTAGATTTTTGTTTTAGTGCCATTTTGTAAGCAAACGGTTGTCATGAGAAATTGGTATAAATGATTATTAATGATCAATTTCATAATTCAAATCCCAAGAAGGAAACTATAATTATAAAATAAGGAATATGTTTGTTTTTTATCATACATTTTATATATACAGTTCCCATTTTTCCATAAAAAATCCATCCATTTGTCAACCATTATCTTAATTTATGAATTAAGGAAAGAAACAATTGAAAAAACCAAACAGAAAGAAACAGTATAATGTACTGTGTGTGTGTGTGTTATAGAGAGGTTAATGACAGGCATAATTACATATAAGGCGAAAATGAAAGTTCATATATTTTGGTCAATTTGGTTAGTCCAATGTTGGCTTACATCGATGAAACTTGTTTGGCTACCTCTATCCATAATGCATCGGTTAGTTGCCAAAACTGTTACCACTCACAAAATACTTAATAATTTGTATCAGAATAAGAATTAATACTTACTATCAGAAAAAATAAAACCACAAGATTACGTCATTGTTTTGGAGTTTTCAAACGTGCAACAGTACTAAAGCACCATTAAGCTCCTGCAACATAAAATTAAATTTAGAGCTTCGCTAACATTAATAATACTATGTGAATATTGAAGCGTTTTTTTCAAACAGGCTTTGCATTGAAAATCATTTACTTAAAAGTCAAAAGAAGCTGCAAGATTTTTTTCTCCAATAACTTAAAAATACAAAAAAAATTACCTTATGATAGAGGTATTACTCACTATGAAAAGAAAACGGGCATTTTTTATAAGCGTTTTAAAACCATAGGCAAAAATCATTTCTTTCCTCTATTTTTTTTTTCTAAATTTTAAGGTTATTATGAAATTGAAAACATTTAATTTCCCTCGATGCATATTTAATTTAAACATTATTAGATTAGCCGTATTAGATATTTTTTCGGAAAGCAACTTTCTCGGAAAATCTTTTTTCAGACGTCTTTGCTAAACATCAATCCACAGTGGGGTGCCAGGGCCGCTAATTAAGAAAAAATCTTTTTTAATGCGGTAATGTTGGCTCCACCGCGCGAATTATGCTATCAGATGAAGGATGTTTGTAAAGATTAAACATTCATGGACAATCTCACCCAACGCACTGTGCACTAACATTCTATTTTTCTTAAGCTATGCTGTGCTATGGGGAAATTGGGACTTGATTTTTCAATAACTTTTCGAAATTTGGCATATTTATTTGATTTATTATATAAGTTTTATTTTCAGAAATTCGTAAAAAATTTTGCTTGGTCAATAGAACCATGTACGGCCTGTGGCCGCCCCCTGTTATGCACACCTGCTAGGATCGGCTTTGGCCACCCTCATAGTCGCTAATTAAATACCCCTTTAAATAGTTATCCTATGGTGCGCAATTCTTTCTATGAGTAGTTATTCTAACAATCTGCTAGTAATAGGTTTTAAAGTTTCCTTCACATTTCACTACGAAACAGTTTCTCAATATTAACAAAATTCAGATATTTTACATGAAACATATGTATTTAAAATGTTTTCTATTTTTTCTAAAATATTCAACATTCATAAAAAAAACATGTATTCTTACTTTATTAAGATTCTAGACATCAGTTTATTGGAGATAGGTGTATTAATTTTTTAAGACCTATATTATATCATATAGAAAATAACACTATTTAATGCACACAGCTTCACTTTTCCATTGCTCATTTTTATATTTAAGGAGCACACGCATACACACAATTTTTTTATTTAGAGAATTTATTAAATTTTTCAGGAATTATGTCATTGCAAATATGAAGTAGCAGGGTTTACAAACGCTCTTATTTATGCTATTGTTAGAGGCTCAAACAAGATTCTACTATTGTTAGATTATTTGAAGTTAATCATATTCTGTTCCATTAAGCTTAAAAGTCATATTTTAGTTATTTCACTCAGCTATGTATCAGTAGAATTATGGTTATTTGATAGATTTCCATCTCTAGTTTTTCTCTTGCTTTCGAGAAAAACGTTTCAAAAAGCAATTTATTTTTGATTTATTTTGTTTTATTTTTTCTTTTATTAAAAAGCAAACCTTTCTCCACATCAACTAAATGACATAACGAAAAGAATTAAAGAATTATTTGCTTATTTGTGGAATTATTTAGAATTTAATTGCTGCACAAAATAGCCAATGCATTCATTATGACTTACTGTTTTCCCCTAACTTTCTATTACTAAACAGATACTATTTTCTTAAAAGAAATTTTGCATCAAAGAGTTTCCTTATAACTGTTTTATTCAAAAAAAAAAATTATTTAAATAGAAAATGGGAAAATTATTTTGCCTGGATTAAATCATATATTTTATTTAAATCTTGGTTTATTTTATTTATTTAATAAAATTACAATTATTTTTTTAAATATCCTACATATGAATTTTTTTTCAATCTAAATTTATTAAATTTTACTCCTACTATTCTGGACGGTTTTTAAATTTTCATTTACTTGTTTTATATTCATATTTCTTATAGAATAGCAATTATTAAACAGTTTTTATATTATAAAATCGTTTAGTAAACTTTTTTCTGACTTTTCCAGCTTTCAAGAATTGGCAAGAGAGTATTTCATTCAAGTACTAATCAAAACAAGAATTGTGATCTAATTAAATTGGCATATTTTTTATACATCTATCGAAAATTATTGCAATAAGAAAAGGTTAGTTTTTTTTTTCATGATATAAAAAGACACAGAAAAAAATGTAATAAAATATTTTATTGAAAGCCAAATCATTTCGCAATAATTTTTAAAATCTATTGAGGTAAAGCTATAGACAAAAAAAATCACATAAAGAATCCCTATCTCATTAATTGAGAGTCATTATCTCTTATAGAGTCACTATCTCTTTTATAGAGTCACTATCTCTTATAGAGTCACTATCTCTTCTTTAGAGTCAAGATCTCTTGACATTGAAATTTATAAGAATCCATGCTTGAAGCCTGTGTTGTTATGATGCTAGTTGAATTTTTTCTGTTATTACTGAAGCAGTTTTGGATGAATCGCTGGAAATTCATGCAATTTTTATAAGGTTCCAATATTGTTTGCTCGGTTTTTAAGAAGATTGCCCAGTTCTTTTGAGTATTCATCAGTTTTAGAGAAAAATTGTTTGCTATCAATACAATTTCACAGCACCTGATATCTGCAAGAAAACTTAACAGTCGATCAGAGTGCTGGAAAAGGATTGTTCTTCAGGTCATCATTTTCAATAGTATGGTTGAAATCTTTTGTGTCATCTGTGATAATCACGCTTCAGCTTTAGAAGGCAGAACATTGCAATCAATTGTTATTCCTGTGCTAGTCTTCTTTTCTTTTTCAGGACCTCACATTTTGCAGCGTTCCAGAAAAAGTATGTATCCAAAGGAGTAAAGCATGTAAGACATTTCACAGTAATATATCATTTGCAACATATTGCAGATCCAAAGAAGCAAGACAGAAAATGCATCAAAAACAATGATTCTGCCACATTGTCAATGACTTGTATATTAAAAGCTCATACTTTGGAGCTGCATTTTTGCAGTATTCCAGAAAAAAAATATATCCAACGGATAAAACATGTAAGACATGTCGCAGAAATAAATCCTTTGGAACATATTAATGATCCAAAGAATCATGACAGAAAGCACGCCGAACAACGATTCCGCCATTATCAATGATTTATTGATCAAAAACTTATATTTTCAAAAAAGATAACGCAATGATTAAATAACAGCTTCAGTTTGTTGCTCTGACGTTAAATTGAAAAAGAATTTCAATTTAAGAATATAATTAAAAGGACTGTGGCATTTGTTGCAAATTTATATTGATTTCAACAGTAGATATATTGTTGGTTGCATTGTTAAAATAACTAAATCAGATGGTCTACAATGGTGTTATAACAATAAAAACACATAAAGAAATAAATCTATTGGTTTAAAATACAAATATATTAGGTTGAGGAAAAAGAAATCCATTATTTTTGCATGAAATTCAAGACTTTATTTAATATGTTTTGGATTGTCGGATTAGGGTCAATTATGTACCGTTTTGTTGTATAATTTGTTGCCATTTTAAAGGTAGCTTCATATTTCCACTCTCATAGAAGTCTTGGTCCGTATTGGCGAAAAACTCTAGTAATCGATTTCCACAATCTTCTCTTGATCCCAATTTCTTGTCACTCAGGAAGTTTTACAATGCGAGAAAAAGGTGGTAATTGCTTGGTGCTAGATCCGGACTATATGGTGGATGCATTAAAATTTTCCAACCAAGCTCCCAGAGTTTCTGGCGAGTCACTACAGATGTGTGGGGCCTGGCGTTGTTCTGATGGAACACAACACCTCTTCTGTTGGCCAATTCTGGCCGTTTCTGATCAATATCTAGCTTCAAACGATCCAGTTCTTGACAGTAGAGATCTGAATTTAGTGTTTGGCCATACGGTAGCAACTCAAAATAAATTATTCCCTTCCAGTCTCACCAAATACACAGTAGAACCTTCCTGGCCGTTAGCCCTGGTTTGGTCACCGTTTGAGCTGCTTCACCGCGTTTTGAAGAAAAATTGTAAAATGAACCGAATTTTCTCCTTGCTGTGAATTCCATTTTTAACACCCTGTAACTCACAACTGAATTGACCAAACAAAAAACAGCAAAATAGTTGCTTAAGTGTGAAATGTCATCTCGACAACGAGCATAAATTTGAAATTGTTTGATCGATACTTCACGAGATATCGACACTACAGCCATCTACTGAAAAAATAATGGATTTCTTTTTCCCCAACCTAATGTATTCCTTTTTAACTCTTATTAAGTATATTTTATTGTGATTAATTAATATTCAAAGTTTTAGAAATCTAAGCAAAATTTATTTTTTTATTGAAATCCTGTCTATATATGTGTGTTTTGTTGTGAATACTATAATTTTATGTAACAGAGGTTAGAGTTCTTAAGTTAAAATAATTCAAGCCAATTTAGCTTAAAAATAAACTCAAAATGAAATGACACGTTAACTGAAGTAAAAAAAACTATCCAAAAAAATAATAAAATAGGCTTAGTTTTGATAAAACTATCATGAACAAACAGAATGAAAGGCATATTCTGAAAGAGAAATTAAAACAGGAATAGTAATTTAAGTTTTTTAAAAAACTCTCCAAAAGAGATAAATCTAAACAAACTTTAACTTACGAATCTTATAACGGTAAAAAAAAGTCTATAATTTCAATCAAATTGTATCATAAATTCAAAAGTAGAACCGTATGGTTGCAAAAGTTGTGAAGAACGAGATATTCTCTCGTTCTCGCCTAGAGATGTAGAAGGAAGGGAAGGAAGCCTAGCCATATATATATCCAAAAACAATCTATTTATTGATCACACAAATAGCAACACAATTCAAATAATATCAAAGAAAAGAGATGTTCTCAAATTAAGCAATATGTGGATTAATAACGAGATTCACCAAGTGTGCGAAGATTTTAAATACCGACCTACTTAATTCTAAATCAAATCTACGCATTCCAGACTATTTAATCATTAATTAAACTGTAGTGACCAATCGTCACTTTAATTCTTACACTTCTCCAAAATCTGAATTATACTATAAAATTTATATATATAAATGTACCGAATCAGTAGCAATCTATCCTATCTCCTCACTTTCTCTGTTTCTAGCTTGAAAACCTAGACTATATAGAGCCGACGTAATTTACATAATAAAGGTTTCTTCTTCAGAGGGTTGGTTGTGAATAATCTGGAATTGATAGACCAAAGATACCCCAAGAGGATTATATTAATGAAAGGACGCGGATAGACCCGTCACAAAGTAGAAAAGCAAAATCAACAAGGGCGTAAGTACCGCCGTAGTAATGACACGGGTCTCTAATATGTGCAAGCAAAACAATCATCAAATGTTAAGGGGCCGCCAAAAGGGCCTCCAAGGAATTTTGATACAGATCTTACTCAGGACTAGCTACGCCAGTGCTTCTATGATATATATTTCTTCTACTTCAGGATTCTTCATACGTCATCAGAACAAGGAGAAATTACTTTATGATAACTTTAATTTCAAACTAGAGAGCTGTTGGGCGATGGATTTTTTCTTTCTGTATTTCTCATCATGTGCTATAGACTTACGTGAAGGAGTTGATTCACGGTAAATTTCAAAATTTAGAGGTCAATCTTCCAAAGTTGAGTCTTATTTTTAGTGATGTTCATAAATAAGTTAAAAATCATATCTATGACCACTGCGAGATAAATTTTCTAAAAAAAAAACGTGTGAGAATAGAGATTCACGAGATCTCTGGAACTATGAGATCAGTTGTCTTAAAATTTGGCTTGCCTGTTCCTTTTGTTGAGTAGAGATCCATTAAGGAAGGATTTTGTGAACATCGACTTTCGTAAGAAGTTACGGGAGCATTATACAGTTTAAAATAGTCCGTTTTTTTCAACTTTTCGACCTACAGACGTATGTATCTTAAGCAGAGATCCGCTAAAAACAAGGTTTGCGAAAATCGACTTCCAATGGAGCTTACGGAGGTTTTAATTTAAAAAGATTCCTGTTTTGAACTGTTAGACCTACAAGATTGAAATGGACTAAATTCACAGACAGTCGGCGTCAAGTGGGTAATCACGTGACACTGGTGGCAACAATTGCACGTGCTTATTCAATCAACGTCCTCCCCCCGCCAGCGGGCAGAGGTAAAATTACCAAATAAGGTTGAGTAGTGCTGGTCTAGACCAAGGGTCACCGACCCAAATGACCTTGTAACCACTTCGGAAAAACATTATAATCCCGCGGGCCGCATGTAAATAAATATATATTTATATTAAATTTGGACTCATTACAAACATTTATTGGAGTAAAAATTTAAAACGGAATGGATTATTATTATATTGTTTTCATGTGTATGCTCATTGATAATTTAATAATAACAATACAATGAACAAATATACCTAGCTCTAGCAATAAGTAGCGCGATAAAGTTATAAGGATCAAGTGGAATGCTGCGGGGAGTCACTGCAATACAGTACTGATCACTTCTAAGTATGTATAAAAACAGAAGTAATGTAATAAAACAGGAACAGTTATGGGATATATTTGTTACAAAATATTTCACTAAAAACAAAAATATTGTGCAATGTCCTAGCCTTGTCATTTGATGAAACTTAATTTATGTTTTAATGATTTATTTACAAATACATAGGACGGCACACAGACACAACTATTTGCATCTATTATTTGATGACTGAATGATTGATTTTAAGAAGAAACACTAAAGAATGTGCCAGGAAGGTATCCGACACATCTGCCTCCAGCAGATATAAAAACTTTCACTCAAAGCTCTCTGGTAGAGCTCACAGATATCTCTTCGAGAGACAATCACTGAATTATCTCTTCATAGTTCACTGGTGGAACTTACCGTATTCTCTCGTTGTGAGCCAATTACCGGAATCCGAAAATCCACACTGGTTGTATAGCTCACTGGCGGAGCTCAACAACCGCTCTCTTCGAGAGGTAATCACCGACTTCTGGCGTGGTACTTGCGCTGGCACAGTCCTCGAATCAGTCAGCGTTGCCACCTAGAGTTTCAGAACGGGCCTAGATTCTTTAAAATTAAAAAAAAAAAAAAAAAAAAAAAAATCGTATTTTGTAAAGTTCTTATGAATCTCGAGGGTCACAAAATTATTCAAAGAGGGGCGTGGGTTGGCCACCCCAGTTCTAGATGATGACGGTTGGACCAAACGCGTAAACAAAGAAATTCAAGAAACGAGGATTGGGCTAAGCTACGTTGTTTCAAAACGCAATCACGATAAGAGGCATCAACGAGAAAGTAAGGTACCTCCATCCAAACGCAAACACACTTCCACTGCCCTCCGACGTCACAGATTGGTTTCGCACACCGATAAGGTTGGCTACAAGGTTTCTGACCCCTGAGATAGGTAAAAGGTTAAAGGATTTAAGGTATCCGACTACGTTCGGAACCGTGATTTTGCACAAAAGCGTATAAATGGATAATATTTATGATATTTAGTATCACTTAGGTTAGAAAATGTACATAAAATTGTTTTAAGAATAGTATTACAATAAAAAATTATAAGTACAATATTTTGACCAAAAATGAACATAGAATGACCCATTTTCAAACTATTCTCCTTTTATGAAAAATGCTTCAATTATAATAATATTTTGCCTGTATATAGCTCAGACCTCTGTACAGAGGCTCAACTATGATTTTTGAAATGTATAACTTAGAAGTGGGTTTATCCATGTTTTACGACAACAGAGGGGAGACATTTTAAGAAAAAAAACGCCGATAATTATTTCAATGGGTTGTAACTCTGAAAATAATGTGAATTTTTCAAAAATCATAGTTGAGACTCTGTACAGAGGTCTGAGCTATATACAGGCAAAATATTATTATAATAGAAGCATTTTTCACAAAAGGAGAACATTTTGAAAAAAGATTATTCTAAGTTAATTTTTTGTCGAAATATTGTATTTAAATATTTTTTTTTTGTCATATTTTCTTAAAACAATTTTATACATGTATTCTAATCTAAGTGACACTAAATATCTTGAACATTATCCATTTATGCGCCTTTTTAAAAGCACGGTTCCGAACGTAGTCGGATACCTTAAATTAAGTATAAATAAGTATAAATAATTAAGTAGTAGTATATTAAGTATAAATAATTAAAAATGTACTAGATAAACTTTCTTTCTTCTTCAGGAATTAATAAAAATAGTTCTTTTCAAAGCTACAAAATTAAGTTATTTCATTATTATTATTAAGTTGTTGCTAAAGTTTCTCTCATGCAATGGTAGCTCCATATAATCCATAGATTTTTGTTCTAATCGCTGAACTGAATTTTTCGCGAAACTGAATTAAAATAAAATTAATTTCATAAGAAATCAGAAATTTTTTTGAAGAAAAAAAATTACCATTATCTTTATTCACAGAATACCTTCATTTCCCAAGAAGAATTTACTGCGCTAAACTTGATCTGCTGCAAAGGTTTTACGCTAAAATATATTTTCATTTCACTAAAAAACCAATCATCTTTAATTGTTATTTACCTATCATCATTAATTAAGGGATCCCGCGAAATAAAATCATCAGCAATTAATGAAAAAATAAATTAGGCAATTAACTTATGTAATTTTTTTTAAAAAAATGTAAGAACATTCAATTATTCTAAAACAATTTATCATGCACAGTAGTATGATAAAGTTTTATACAATCACTAGCCGTTACCCACCCGCTTCACTGGGTATTTCACGATGTTGTATAAATATATACTGTTTATATATATAATTTATTGATATCTAGCATTACGAATTCGATTGTATTGACAAAATATATTTACAGCTGCAAATCTCGCCTCTTGATATAAAAATGACAGAAATTATAATTTCTAATTTCTATTAATATCTAAAATAGAAGTACAAAGATTTTTTGCACTCACTTAACCCAATAATCAAATGGATTTCCGCCAAAGCAACTTTCACTGGATCTCTACTCCATATAATAAAAATGCGTGCTAAATTTCAAGTCTAAATCTAACAGAACAAAAACGGAATTTTTATCATCAATACCCCGTTGAGAGCATTCTTAACGGATTCCAATTCAACAAAAGAAACATGCAAACCAGATTTTATTATTAAAGTCCTATCAGTTCGAAAACGGAAATTTTGTCTATCAATACGCCCCAATAACTACCCTTCCCCCAGCTTCCTCCTGGAGTTGATTTCCGAAAAATCCATTCTTAGTGGAACTCTATTCAACTAAAGAAACGTGCTCAACAAATTTCAAGTAAATGGGTAAAATTCAAAAAAAGGAATTTTTCTATAACTTTTCTTAACCCCTCGCAACCTCACTCCTTTGGGAGTCCGTTTTCTCAAAACTCTTTGTAAGAGGAACTCTATTCTATGAACGGAGCATACCTTCTAATTTTCAAGCAGGTGGATCTAGTAATTGAAAAGCGGAAATATTTATCTATTACGCCCCTTAATCCCCTCAGTGACCCTTGGGGATCAATTTTCCCCAAACCTATTTTGTAGCGGATCTCTAAACCATGAAAGGCATTTGCTTATTAAATTTCAAGACTGTACGTCTAATAGTTTTAAAATGGAAATAATTATCTGTAACACTCCTTAAGCCCCCGCAACGCCACTTAGGAAGCTATTTTCCCAAAACCCATCTTATAGCGGATCTCTACTCAATGAATGGAATCAGCTTACACAATTTCAAGATTTTACGTCTAATAGTTTAAAAAAGGAGGTAATTGCCTAAAACGCCTCTTAATTCTCCACAACGCCACACTTGGTGGTCGAATTTCACAAAACCCATTTTGTAGCGGATCTCTACTCTATGAAAGGAATCCGTTTATCAAATTTCAATACTGTGCACCAAATAGCTTAAAAATGGAAATAATTATGGTAAGGTTCACTTTATATGGATGAAATAACTGTAATCGTTTTGCTTATGTTTATTTGTGAAAACGA
>BMAV01006815.1:258005-272466 GCA_019973955.1 Trichonephila inaurata madagascariensis
ACACGATAAATCTCGAATGAAATTGATTCACGCCGAAAAACGTCTCGAGATCAAAAAGATGGATCTTCATCAACTGTTGAAAAGTTCGCCAATTTGGCAACCATAGGCGAACCATTCGTGGAGCCAATGGCGTTCGTCTTCAATATCACTCGGCGCGCGATATATGGAAGAGTTGTCCGAAAAGCGTGTCTAGTGTAAGAAAATAAACATTCTTTTTTTGGACTTCCTTGGAAATGGCGGCGAGCGTCTGTTGCCATTGAATTAATTGCTATGTTTTCAAGTTTAATCGTCTGCTGGCTGATTAAATCAAAAGTGACTGCTTAGTAGAATTTAATCGTTCGATTTTTATATTTGGGAGCACGCGGAGGATAAAATCGTTTGATATTTTCCAGAACTCAGAATTTTCTTTGAAAAAAAACTGTTTAAAAGGTATGTAACTAAATTATTATTATTAATAATTAGATAAATATGTTTCTTTTAAGTGCAAAATGGCGAAACATTTGTACAATATTTTATTTGCTGAATTTTTTTTTTTTTAATGTTTGGTCTTTTACTAATTAACTTAAAATATTTACAATATTTTTTAAAAAAAATATGTAACGTAAATTTAAGCCCGAAATAGACGATTGTAATGAGAAAGAGAGATAACTTAAGCTGTGTTTCAAAAACTTAAATAACTTGAAAAAAAATTCATGTGTTATCAGGCAAAAAAAACATAATACAAACATAGAAAAAAATGTATTAAATATAATTTTATTTTTATCAACAAAAAGTATAAAATAATTTGTAAGTTTAAGTATTAACTAAAAAAATATGAATATTTTGCAAATTTTTTTTCTCTAAAAAGTATTTATTAAAACAATATCTTTATAATTTTTAAAAAATTAGCTCTTTTTTATTCGCTTGTTGGAGTTTTAAGAATAGAATAATTACCATATATGCTTTATTTATAGGTTTTGACTATTTGACGTTCATTCATTAATTTCGATTCCAAAAATTTTTATTTATTGTACAATTTAGTTATAATAATAGAAATATACGTACACACTCATGTTCTATATATATAAATATATATTACTCAATAAATGTTTGATTTACCTATAATGGAGTGTGACAGGATATCTGCAAGTAAAAATTCAACATAAGTGAAAAAAAATAATAAGCAGTTTCCTAACTTTCCCCGGAAGTGAAGTAGGAAACCGCTATGATTCTGTCAAAATCTCTATGCCTAAAATCATGTATTCTCGGTTTCAAAAATAATAAAAGTAAAAGCCGCTTACTCTCAAACATCAATAGTGATAAAATGGATAATTGAATTCCTGTTTTTAATATTCGTTAGAATATTTAAAGAAGTTTTTACAGTACTTTTCGCCCTGACTTAAAAATTTTTAACTTACTTAAACATTTTCTTACAAAATATGAAAATGGGCGGAAATACAGCACTCTTCTTTATACTTATATATATTTTTTAAAAAATTACATCTCCATTATTTTTTATTGTTGTCGAATTTATTTTTGAGAGCTTATCTATACCAAAGAGATTGATAGATATTGCTTATATGAGATATTATTTAAATAGAAAATTTATTTCAATGATTGTGCTTTAAAAGCTTACTTACAAGCAACAGACCGCTGTTGCTGACAGACATTGTAGTTTTGAACTTTACTCAAGAAACAAAAGCAACACCTTTGCTGGTATTTTAATTTTCTTAATTAACAATTATTAATTAATAAACAATTATTTAACAATTATTAAACACTTATTTAATTAATTAACCCCACGCCTACTTGACAGCAACGTAATTCTTGACAGATTTCATGTGCCTTTATCCTTCTACATGATAGATAACCTATGGAATCATCTCCGATAAAAAAGCGTGAATAGTATGTGTGTATGTGTGTCGGGGGCGTAGCTACCGCCGTATCAACTGTATCAATGATACGGAGCCCCAACATGTGTAACTATAATTCCGCTAACAAGGCTCTCATATCTAAATAAGGACCCCGAAGGAATTTTGATACAGGGCCCACTCAGAATTTGCTACGTCAGTGGTGTGTGTGTGCGTCCGTGCGCATACCCCCGGATAACATGACATTTCTAAAAATTTTCTGTGTAGTGTAAACCCGTATAAAACAAAGAACTAGTATGAAAAGGGGGGGGGGGGGGTGGGTTCTAAAAATTAAAAAGCCGGCTAGTATATGTTTTCATAATTAATGTAAATATCTCTGCCAAAATTTTTTTTCGTAAGAAGTAATTAAGTCATAAAACTATTCTTTTAAAAGGATTTAAATACTACTTACCCGAAATTTTTAATCAACCTTGCCGAAAGAGAGACGGAATTAAAGTTTTAAAAGGTGCTTAAAATTGTCATCGAAAATTCTACAGGAAGATCTGACAGTACGTACGCGCTCAAAAGGGGAAATAAAACGACAAATTAAGTACCTTTCATACTTAAAAACTTTATCACATTTTTTCAGCTGTTGTATTAATTTTAAATAGACATTCGCTTTGAATAGTTATAATTACTTTTCATATTTACCCTATTCTCGAACCGGTGTATAAAAGCACGTTCTTATAAGGGGATGTTGCAAATTTTCGAACAGTAGAGTGAGATATTAACGTCGCTCTATAAAGCAACACGAGGGCCATTGGAGATGGGCCTTGTAATTTTGAACCTAGGTCAAGTGACCCCTGAGCGGGGGGGACGCCGCCCCCCTCCTCTCTCCTGGCTACCATACCAAAACAACAGAAGAACATTTAGCCTAGACAGATTTCGGCTCCTCTACACGGTGTGTCTTCAATGGCACCAGGAAGGCCGCGGTAGCCGAGTGGTATAGGTATCGGATCGTGGCTTGCCTTGTCACGAATTCGAGTCCAGTACCTCTAAAGACCCGCCGTGTAGGGGAGCAATACACGATAAATCTGTTGAGAGCTCAAACGCCCTCCCGTTGGTGCGGTGTGGTAGTCATGGTCAGGTGTCGTCCACGTCACTTAACCATGGTTCAAAATTGCGTGGTCCGTCGACATAAGCCCTCGTGTTGCTGAACAGTGCGACGTTAATATTCAATCGATCAATCAATGACACCAGGATTCTAATGCGCGACATTCCAGCCACGAGTTCGTGACCATAACCACTAAGCTACCGTAGCCTTCCGTATTAGTGAATCCCTGTGAATTAAGTGTCGTACTGTGTGATGATAATCTGTATGTATATAGCTTTGCTTAATCCTACTCCATGAAGTTAGCTTTGAGGTCGCGGTAGTCAAGGTAACGGACTCGTAACTGACGGGTCATAAGTTCGAGCCTGGCACCTCTGTAGACCCGCCTTGTAGAAGGGGTGATGCACACTAAATATGTCGAGACTCAAATGCGGTCGGACCTCTACATAACGAAGTCACTAAATTCTCCGAAAAAAAAGTTCGTTGTATGGAAAATTAGTTATATATATAGAGGCTCATCGTTCAGTTTTCTTTATATAAACCACATAAAACAAATTTTAAATTCATAAACACCATACATTAAAAAAGTAATTATATATTCAAACCTTTTTGTAAATTAATATATATTTATTTTATATATCTTAACTATAAAAAAAAAAGAAAGGAACTTTTCTTGACGCCTTTATCCACTTCCTGAAGAATTAAATTTTTTTCTGTGATGCTGAAGCACTTACGTTTTGACATTTTCGAGCTACAAGAAACGAAGTTACCCAAACGACTGATCAATACGTCAAATGATTTGAGACTAGTTCAAGGACACGAGACTCCACTGAAGGTGAAAGGGGATATTGAAGATGTTTCCAGTGAACAGGACAATGGGGGTTAAAAGTTGCACTTCTTGGAGGAAATGGTTAGAATTCTATTGCTCTCGGTGAGATAGGCACCTAATAAAACCAGTTCAAGATTTTGTTCCAGAAATACTTCAAAAATAGGGAGAAAAAAATTGAACCACAAGAGAAAAAGTTCGTTATATAGAAAATGCACTTCGCTATTGGAAGGTTATTTTACGAAGAAAATCGAGAAATGTTCTTGGTTCCAGGAAAAAGTTCGCTATATAGAAAAATTCACAATATAGAGGCTCGTTATATGGAGGTTCGACTCTATCTTCCCATTTGTGTGGTGTGAAAATTCGGAGAGGGGGTGTCGTCACTTAACCTTGGTTCAAAATTACGAGGTCCGTCGCCAATAGCTCTCATGCAGCTTCACATGCAACGTAAATATAACTAGTAGCTCTCTCTATGACGTTTGTTTCTTCACCGATGAGGATAAAGCTCGAGTCTCGATTCCGAAGACGTTCTTGTGGAATGAATGGTTTCTTATGAATTCATAGCTCTGGCCAGCTTTGTTGAGGGTGTCCGGAATGAGAGTTCAGGTCACGTTTCGTTTTCTTCATCTAATCAAGATGAAAGAATGTGATTTCCTTCGGCAGTATCCCAATGTACACAATTCAAGTGGGATGTAAATTACACAATAGCAAACATTGGAGCTCAGCAAGCATACTGACGTAATTAAAGAAATTTGATTTCCGTGCAAAAAAAAAAGTTTTATGTTCTGGTTCAATGTTTCTCAAACAATGGGACGTGTATCCTGAAAGCTACATTAACGATTTCTAATGCCGAACAGCTTTTACAAAAAAAATTCAATTCCTATACTATTAATTTACACTTTCCCTGTATATATATATACAGTAGCGCACACAAAAATTTTTCAAGGGGGGGTGTCCAGGGTCGAAAGTCCACCATTTTGGTATTATGCTCCGATACGCCACCCAACATATTCTTTTGATTTTGTCATTTTCAGGAACAAAAACAATACAAAATTAAGTTTTGAATAAGTAATTAGCATTAATCAATAAAATTAATTATTAGTAACAATTACATAATTAAATTTTACGTAATGTATACATAGGATTATAACCAATCAAAAATAAAATCAAGGGCTATAAGGGATGTCCGGACCCCTAGGACACCCCCCTTGTGTGCGCTACTGGTCCAACACCATATATAAAAAGGAAAATCGCTCGCTGTGTCTACGCGAGGGCATTTGGTGACGGACTTCTTAATTTTGAACCAAGGTCAAGTGACAATGACGACACCTGCGCTGGCACCAACTATCCTAACTTCCACACCAACGAGAAGACGTTTGAGCCTCGACATATTTAAAGAGAATCGGTCTCCTCTGCACGACGGGTTTTCAGCGGTGCCAGGCTCGAAATGACATACTTGCCATGTGCCCGTTACCTTGACGATTTGGCTACCGCGGTTACCTGTAGTTGCTGTAGACTAGTTGTTACGGCCAAGATCTCGTGTCATGAGTTAGAACGCTATTGCTATTAAAGAACAATCATGTAGGGGAGCTGATGTATTTTTAATTTGTCGTGACTCAAAGTTCTCCTGTAGGCGTGGTGTAGTAGTTTGGACAGAGGGCAGCTCAGGTGTTGTCCTCGACACTTGACCGAGGTTCTCAATTAAGAGATGTATTGCCAAAAGCCCTCGTGTTGTTTTTATTTTGCGATATTAATAAACACGTACTCACTCATTCAAGTTGAGGAAGTATTTTCTGTTGGAAAATCGTTCAGAAGAAACAACACATTCGAAATCCTTAAGGTATCCGACTACGTTCGGAACCGTGATTTTGCAAAAACGTATAAATGGATAATAGTTATGATATTTAGTATCATTTAGATTAGAAAATGTACATAAAATTGTTTTAAGAATAGTATTACAGTAAAAAATTATTTAAGTACAATATTTTGACAAAAAATGAACATAGAATGATCCATTTTCAAAATATTCTCCTTTTGTGAAAAATGCTTCTATTATAATAATATTTCGCCTGTATATAGCTCAGACCTCTGTACAGAGGCTCAACTAGAATTTTTTGAAGTATATATCTTAGAAGTGGGTTTATCCATGTTTTACAACACCAGAGGGGAAAAATTTTAAGAAAAAAACGCCGATAATTATTTCAATGGGTTGTAACTCTGAAAATAATGTGAATTTTTTAAAAATCACATAGTTGAGCCACTGTACAGAGATCTGAGGTATACACAGGTAAAATATTATTATAATAGAAGCATTTTCACAAATGGAGAATATTTTGAAAAAAGATTATTCTAAGTTAGTTTTTTGCCAAAATATTGTATTTAAATAATTTTTTTTGTCAAAATATCTCCTTAAAACAATTTTATACATGTATTCTAAGTGACACTAAATATCAGGAAAATTATCCATTTATGCGCTTTATCAAAATCACGGTTCCGAACGTAGTCGGATACCTTAAACAAAATTATTGCAAATAATCGGGGTAGACTTAAAATATTTATTTTTTGTGGAAATAATATCTGAAATAATACCTGGTGGTTTTTAATTATGAAAATAGCTACCTTTCCTTTTATAAAAGTAAGATTAAAAGAGAGAAGAAGTAATATATAGGGGATATTAGTACGAGTAGCTCTGTTTAAATTAAGATTCCGCTGACATATTTTTTCCTATGTACTTACATACGATTCTGTCATGTCTACGAAATTGTAACACTAATGCGGTGACTTTTGATAAAACCACATAGTTAATTTCTTTGAGCAAATATTCCTGTGCCTTGCAAATAATAATAAAAAAAAAATTATTTTTTTTAAAGAATCTGAAAATTTATGTTGAAGTAGCTGAGATACAATTTGGGATTTTCTAGATATAAAAAAATAAATAAACCTGCGTCAACTAATTATTCTGTCTTTTACGAAATTTCTTAAAAGTTATATATATATAAGAGTTTTCAACCCGAAACATAAATACAGAATACTTCTCGTATAAACCGAGAAATTTTAGAACTTTTTTAAATTCGAAGAAAAGGGGGTTGGCTGGTTTTCGAATCCGCTAATCTCGTAAAATGTAGTATAGGGAAAAAGATTTTATTATTATTATTATTATTTACATTTTCCGCTAGCACAGGCGATTTTAATATTTTAATTTAGGGGAGTATTGAATGGTAATTTATTTCAAAAAAAGAAATAAGTCACATTAATTCTTTAAAGTTAGTGTCAGAATCCCAGTTTCCGAACAGTTCGTAAAATTCACATTTCCTCATTTGATATGTCCGAATTCTGAAGGTTATCATGCAGCGAGTTTTACCTCCAGGGCATGAAATATAGGTCGACGATCACTTGCAGTATACGAATTTCACTTCTACCATTCATTTTTCAAATAAACAAGCAGAAAGTATGAGAAGAACAGATATTGTACTACAAGGGCAGGGCGGTATATACCGCCGTATCAATAATACGGGGTCCTCAAGCTACAGGGGCCCCGAGATGTGTAACTACAGTCCCACTAACAGGGCTCTCATATCTGAAAAGGGGCCCCGTAGGAATTTTGATACAGCGCCCACTCAGAACTAGCTATGCCTGTGAACAAGGGTGTCAAACTCAAAGGCTAACTTGGGCCAAACAAACAAGGTTTAACTTAGGGTGAGACGCAAAAAAAAATATTCACAGAAACGTAAGTTTATTTCGAATAATACATTATAATTAACATAAATAAAAGAACAAGAAAAAAATTTGTTGTTTACTTCTTGACTTTCTTCTCTGCTACTATCTTTAATATTAGGTTGGGAAAAAAGAAATCCATTATTTTTTCGGTTGATGGCTGTAGTGTCGATATCTCGTGAAGTATCGATCAAACAACTTCGAATTTATGCTCGTTGTCAAGGTGATATTTCACACTAAAAAAATTATTTCGCTTTTTTTTTTTTTTTTTTTGTTGTTGTTTGGTCCATTCAGTTGTGAGTTACAGGGTGTTAAAAATGGAAGTCAACAAAGAGAAAATTCGTCACATGTTACAGTTTTTCTTTGATAAAGGCAAAAATGCAAGCCAGGTGGCTGAAATTGAGAATGGTGTTTATGGTGCTAATACTGTAACAGCTAATTATGTGCAATTTTGGTTTCATCGATTCCGTTCAGGCATTTTTTATGTTAAAATTGCCCTTGCACCCGCAAGACCGTCATCGAAAATGTCGATAAAATCACAGAAATAATCGAAGTTGACCGGCACGTTAGTAGTCGTAGCATCGCCCAGAAGCTAAAGATTGGCCATAAAACAGTTTTAAGACATTTTAGCAAAGCTGGGTTTAAAAAACTTGATGTTTGGGTGCCACACCAATTAACACTAAAAAACATGATGGATCGAATTTCCATCTGCGAAGCCCTGGCCAAACTGAATGAAATCGACCCATTTCTTAAGCGAATGGTGACTGGGGATGAGAAATGGGTCTCATACGACAATATTGTGTGAAAACGATCGTGGACAAAGCCCGGTGAAGCAGTTCAAAAGGTGGCCAAACCAGGACTAACATCCAGGAAGGTTCTATTGTGTATTTGGGGGGACTGGAAAGGAATCATTTATTATGAGTTGCTTCCGTAGGGCCAAACACTAAATTCACATCTCTACTGTCAACAACTGGACCGTTTGAAGTAAGAGACTGAGCAAAAACAGCCAGAATCGGCCAACAGAAGAGGTGTTGTGTTCCATCAGGACAACGCCACGCCACACACGTCTGTCGTGACTTACCAGAAACTCTGGGAGCTAGGTTGGGAAGCTTTAATTCATCCACCATATAGTCCAGACCTGGCACCAAACGATTATATCCTTTTTCTCACATTTCAAAACTTCCTGAGGGATAAGAAATTGGGATCAAGAGGAGATTGGGAAAATCGATTACTAGAGTTTTTCGCCAATAAGGACTAAGACATCTATGAGAGAGGCCATATGAAGCTACCTTTAAAATGGCAACAAATTATACAACAAAACGGTACATATTTGACCCAAATTGGAAATTCAAAAAACATGTTAAATAAAATTTTGAATTTCATGCAAAAAAATAATGGATTTTTATCTCCCCAACCTAATATTTCGGGAGAAAAATTTTGATATTTTATTATATATTATTGTGTGCCGATATACTGGCGGGGATACTGCCTGTATACTGATTGGAAAATATTTCATTCATTTTACTACCTTGACAATATTTTTCCCCTCATGGTGACAAAAATTTCAGGAATTTTTTTTTCTCCCAATTCAGCTTTTGAAGAAAAAACGTACTCTTATACTTATCCTACTCATACTCAAATCGGAAGAAATATACGGAAACCAAAGAAATTAAAGAAAAAATAATAAATTTCAAATCATTATTATGTGTGCTTATTTGAGTGAACATTGAAACTTTAAATAATGTTCAGGAACCGTGGTGCACATAGGAATTTTTCAAGGGGGAAGGGGGTTGAAAGTCCACCCCCCATTCTTGTATCATACCCCAATACGCCGCCAAACATATTGTTTAGATTTTATCGATTGTCGGAAACAAAATAAGTAATTATTTATATTTATTATTGAATGAGGAATTAGTATTAATTGATAAAATAAATATTCATAACAAGTACTTGATTAAATTTTACGTACATAGGATTATAATCAATCGAAAAAAAATAATCAAGGATGATAGGAAGGGAGGGGGAGGGATCCGGTCTCCCTGGACCTTCTAACTTGTGGCGCCACTGTTCAGGGTGGGTGAGTGAATATTAACGTCGCACTCTTCAGCTACACGAGGGCTTTTTGCGACGGACCACGTAATTCTGAACCATGGTCAAGTAACGTGGACGACACCTGAGCTGGTACCCCCTCTCCTAACTACCACACCAACGGGAGGACGTTTCAGCTCTCGACAGAGTTAACGTGCATCGCTGCCCTACATGGCGGGTCTTTAGTGGTACCGGGCTCGAACTCTTGATATGCCTGCCATGATCCGATACCTTGACCACTGGGCTGCCGCAGCCCCGCCACTGTTGAGGAGGAACATCAAGAAAGAGTTATAGCTAAGGGGTACATTGAAGAGAAAGTTTGTAAGTCATTGATGTATGTACAAATTTGAAAAAAATCTACTGGATCCTATCCAGTATTTTTATTACTTAAAATATAAGTTCTGTAAATACTCTATTTATTCGAATCTAAGCCGCACCCCAAATTCTCAACACGTTTTTGTGAAAAATGAGAAATAGTGTAAGTTATCTAGTTGTGCGGAATTAAAATAAATTTAAAAGGAAAACTAATAAGAAGTGAATAATGACTTACTTTATCAGAATTTTGTACTTTTAAATACATGTATGAACCTGTAATTGCCCCATCCAACGAATTTCTTTCACCTCGGGAAAAAAGTGCGGCTTAGATTCGAGTTAATACAATAATCATCCTTTCTCATTTGCGTAGGTCTTGTTTCTCATCTAAGAAAAATGAAAAATAATACCCTGTGGTTTAACAACTTTACCCCACAAAACGGCGTGTTGCATCTCTGGCAGAAATCGCAAGAAATTTGAATGGCAGTAAGATTTGGCGTCAAATTACAAATGGAGATGAAAAATGGCTACTTTTATGATATTCCTAGAATAAAAATAGCGACGGCGGTCAATTTGATCTTGTCAACTTTCAAACAGTAGTGGCTCGGGGAAAAATTAAATTGAATGTCTGATAGGCTCAAGACGATTCTATTTATAACAGGGAATGGCGAACCTTTATGAATCAACGTGCCATTTTTTCTGTAGAAATGTTTAACGAGGTATAGACGTGCCGTCAAGTAATTTTGACTGGTGATTATTGGGAAAATTATAAAACTAAATTCTCTCTAACAACTCAAAACTCTTCATAAACTTCGTAAAAATAAATTTTGTACTGTATTGTTGTAAATGTTTTAGCTGTATGGGAAATTCAAATTAAAGTAACATTAGTGTGACTTTTGTTGCTGCAAATTAAGATGACAAATAACTTATGTTAGAATGGTAAGACAATAAGACACGAGTGTGGTCCCCGCCGCCGATCACTAGCATTTGTTCCATATACTTCACTTTGCTATTTTGAACTAAAATGCAAACCTTTTTGATCGGTGCTTTTTGATCGGTGGCGTGCCCAAAATATTGTGTCACGTGCCATTGTGGTTCACCATCCATGATTTTTTGGATCCTTGAACTGCATGGGGAAAAAAATTTATTAACTTGTGTGGGGTTTTTTTTATTAATTTTTTTTTTTTTTATTGATTGGTATTAATTTGACTTTATGAAAATGGTGTACGAAATAATGTTGTAAAATTTAATTTGTTTTTCTCTCTCAGAAATTTGCTATACCATACTCCAGGGAATAAATGGTACTAGCAAATCATTGCAATAAGCTGAGTGTGAATTATCTAAAATCTCTTGAAAATTCTAACCAAAATTCGAGAAATAAATGTAGAAAAATTGAACAAGTAACAACTGGTTTATCAGGGCTTCTCTTTTGAAGAGGAAGCTGAACAAACTCTCAGGCAGCAAAAGAAAAATATATATTTTCGGTGAAAGTAAAGAAGTCTGTAGTGGATTTTTGAAAGACACGAAAATGTCATAGTGAATTCATTTTAAGTCATGTGCGATAGGACAAGAGTAGAACTATCCCAACCTGAGATTTAGGAAACTGTTATAGAACACTTTACTGTATTTTTTTAACGAGAGATTATTACCTGAAATTAAGAAGAAAGCTACACAAAAACTAAATGAAGCTGTGATACCCCGTGGCCCGGGGGTACCATCTCTTCATCCACGCGACCTAGATTTGTAGGGAGAAATGATTGATCACCCAAATCCGTCATAATAAATCTAATTTATCATTGTTTAAATATATTGATCAACACAACACAACACAATTCTTACTTATAGGGATGTAATCAGGAGTGATACAACGTAATTCTAAATTCTAAGTAAATAGCGCCTGAAATCCTAATCACTATCTTTATGAAAAGCTATCCTACGAATCCTTATCTGCCTTAGATTCCTTAACACACTAAAGTCCGTTCTCTAATTATACTTCTATAATTTATATCTTACCAATATCTTACGCGGCGATCAGCATCCCAGCTTTCTGTCTCCTTGTATTCTATTCTACTACTATTAATCTATTATTCTTCCATTCTTCTAACTCACGATTGCTAAAGCTCCATTGTATATCTATTAATTAATTAATCTGCATATCGCGGTTCCTTCTTGAGAGTATTGTATTGAAATAATGCCATTCTGGCCCCAAAGATTCCCCAAGAGGATTAGTAAAAAAATCCGATTAAGCCCGTCACAAAGCTCACAAAGATGATATTGAATTTTTTAAAAATTGTAATGATATGTATTGTATCAGTTTATAGTAGTTTTAAAATAAAACGAAGATACAATGAGACCCCACTAGAAATTTATCAAGAGAAATCCTAATGTAGAGATACTTTCGAATATATTTTTAACAATACTGATATCGAATGCATCGATTGAGAGATCTTTTTCAGTTTTAAAGCATGTTAAAAATTATTTAAGAAGCAGTGCCGGTTTATCCATTGGGCGCTTGGGGCAGGCGCCCAGTGGCCGGAATAAGCTGGACTTAACCAGATTTTCTAGTTATAAATTCCGATCATCCAGTGACAAGGGGGCCTGTAGATCTTCTGCGCCCAGGGCCCAAAATGAGCTTAAATCCGCACTTTTAGGAAGTACTTTGGGAAAGAAGACAAATTCAACAATACGGCCATGTTTTTATGGAGCAAGATATTTTGTACAGAATATATACGAAAAAAATAATCGATGAATTTGCCAAAGATAAATCAAGACGTTAGGCTATAAAGCAAAGTTGTAAGCTCTTTAGTAAGGATTTTAATTTTTTTAAATGCAGTTAAGAGATTTTTCTTTAGCCGTTGAGGGTGATTATTTGCAATACATTTTATTTTAAAAATTCAAAGACAGCGAATCTTTTCACAATTTTAGTTTCTCGACTTTTGACCCCATGGGCCTCAAATCTTTTACCGCCAGGGACCTCCAATTACCTTAAACCGCCCTTGTCGCTGAGAAATGCTTGGTACATTTGTGACGGATCTATAAGCGCTTTCTTCAATTATTCCTCTTGGAAAATCTTTGGGCTATCAGTTCGCGTTATTCACAACCAACCCTTCGGAAGAAGAGAATCGTTTGCTTTGAAGGTGTAAAATTAGAATTATAGTGATTTGATATTAAATTAAATCGGATGATAGGTTTGATCCTTTATTAAGGTATGGATCAAGTTTGTTAATCTCTTAATCGTTAGCGTTTTACTATCATTGTTCCACTTTCACGGTTAACATTGAGACATTCTCTTATTATTATTAATTGAAATTGTGTATGTTCTTTAAGGTATCCGACTACGTTCAGAACCGTGATTTTAAGAAAGCGCATAAATGGATAATTTTCATGATATTTGGTGTCACTTAGATTAGAATACATGTATAAAATTGTTTTAAGGACATTTTCACAAAAATAATTTATTTAAATACACTATTTTGGCAAAAAATTAACTTAGAATAACTTTTTTCAAAATGTTCTCCCTTTATAAAGAATGCTTCTAAAATAATAATATTTTGCTTATATAAAGTAAAGACTTCTCCAGAGAGTCTGAAACTAGGATTTTTGAAAAATTCACATTATTTTCAGAAATATAATCCATTGAAATAATTATTTGCGTTTTTTTCTTAAAATTTCTCCCCTCTGTTGTCGTAAAACATGGATAAACCCACTTCTAAGTTATATATTTCAAAAACCCTAGTAGAGCCTCTGTATAAAGGTCTGAGCTATAGACAGGCAAAATATTATTATAATAGAAGCATTTTTCACAAAAGGAGAATATTTTGAAAATGGGTCATTCTATGTTCATTTTTTGTCAAAATATTTTGTACTTAAATAATTTTTTATTGTGATACTATTCTTAAAACAATTTTATATACATTTTCTAATCTAAGTGACACTAAATATCATAAATATTATCCATTTATACGCTTTTGCAAAATCACGGTTCCGAACGTATTCGGATACCTTAAATGTTAAACAATAGATAAATTGGATCATGTCTCTCTCGAGTGTTTCTTCCCTTCTCCTCACACCTCTAGGTGCGTAAGAGAGAGGCGCGAGAGCCTTTACGCATTCTCATATAATTCATACATAAAGTCTCACTAAATCTATGACTTTATGTCCATCGCTATATTTGTATCAATATTTTCATTTGTAGTAATCTTTTTATGTTAAGAAAATACACTCTGTATCGTTATATTTATTCTTCCTAAACATATTTGCCCAATGCTATATACATTTCTTTCTTTCAAAAGATTTATCCCCACACTATCGAATTGCTATCGGAACAAGGGGGGGATTTTTCAAAGAAAAAAGAAAAAGACACTAATATTTTTTTCAAAACTTTTTGCTCCATTTATCTAAGCATCTATTTCTTTTAGCGCTCCCGCTCTTTCAATCCGACATAAAATCCAAATAAAAAAAGTTTTATTTTAAAACTAAATCTCTTCCCACCCTAGAAAAATTCACTTCACAGTCGCTGGTATTATTTTCTTGGTTTTTTTTTTTTTTTTTTGTAGTTGCTCGAATTTCCCTTGAGAAAGA
>BMAV01006815.1:290201-303102 GCA_019973955.1 Trichonephila inaurata madagascariensis
GGGCCCACCCCGCATTAGGGACTCCACAATCAGCCCCCCCCCCCCCATAGCGCTTGATTTTTTTTCGATTGATTGTAATTCTACGTATGTAGTTCGTAAAATTTAATTAAATATCTGTTATTAATAATTAGTTTTATTTATTAATGCTTATTATTTATTCAATAATTTGTTTTTTACTGCTATTTGTTCCCGAAAATCAACAAAATCAAAAATTTATGTTGGGCGACGTATTGGAACATGATACGAGAATGGTGGGCTTTCGAACCCCTATGAAAAATTCCTGTGTGCGCCACTGCTACAGCGTATAACGCGCACTTTTAATACAAAAAATTAATGGGTGCGCGATACAACATGTCGGTTTGTGCCTAGGTCTGTGAGATTGTAAGTCACGCGCGTTTATTTGCTACGGGTTACCATTTGTACGAGTATTTGACTGTATGTATGTCATTTACTCTTTACTCTAAGGTCGCTTACTTTTGCATAGGAGCTCAGGGCTTCGAGAAGTCTTAAAACGTCACTGAGCTTCTCTGTACATTAGGTTTTCAGTGTCATCAGGACTCGAACTCAGGACTCGACAACGCCGACTCTGAATTTACAACCATGATTTGACCCAAATTGCTACCGCAGTCATGTTTCCTTTGTCGGATTTGTTGCGCGGGAAGTTTTTCAAGCTTTCATCTAGTGTCACACACAATTTCTCAGCTGAATTTTTTCTTGACCAATCATTTTATTCAAACTGTTCGCAATTTCTTCTCTAGATTTTTCGGCTAAAACACGGCGGTCATAATGACCACTATTCCAGTCTTTTGGGTCACAATTTCACTAACTCAAATACAATTGTTAGTATATTGTTGAATTTCCTGTTAGAAAATTAATGAAGTCTCAATGGTCTCGTAATTTAGCATGTGAAAGCATCCAAGGCCGGACACTCCAACGCTTATATTCTAAGGCAAGTCAATCTTTGACTTCCCTTTATCCAGCCGACAGAGAGGTGTTCAGGGCAGTTCCCCCGCCTTCGGCTTCGAAGTCTATTGCGTAAAGGGTGACAAGGATCAATGGCCGAATAGTAAACCCGACTACATCCAAACAGAAATTATTCTGCCTCACGTGTCGCTTTTGTGAGCCTGACGTATTCCATATTTAAATAGAGACCAAAAGAGGAAACCCAGATACTCTACGACTCTTCTACATGCTTCAATACTCTATGAAGCTCCAACACACCCCCAACAAACTTTCTCTCCGATTGACTTTCAGAATCGCTTGAACTCGCTCGAGCATGTCAATGTCATTCTAACGCAGCCTTTCATTGAAGTGATCCAGTCTTAACAGCGACCTTCAACAGCGCTGCTCCTTAACAGTGGTGACCCGGACGTTATTGAATACTCACTAAAAAAAAGAAAGGGAAAAAAAAAGAACAGATAAGATTAAAAAAAATCTTAAAAGTATCGGATAGTCGTATTTTATAAAAAAAAAAAAATTGCAAATAACGAGATTAATTACTGAATAATCAATTACATCTTAATTAAAGCAAGAAATATCAATTGTCTTAATGAAGTGTGGTCGATTGCTGAGGTAATTATATTCATCATCATTTATTCCTCACTCATTAAACTTACGATTAATTGTCTTATTGATTGTAATTACTTCAAATACATCATTGTGGTGTACCTACTTCAAATAAATCATGCTTCTTGAAGCTAGAAACACAATGACGTGATGTAATTAATTCAAATATAAATCAGGATTCTAAAAACTAGAGACACAATGGCGTGATGTAATTACTTGAAATAAAATTATTCTAGAAACTTGAAACTTCGATACATAAATTTATAAAGCTCACATGTAACTGAAGTTTCATTGTGGAATCTCACGGTTTATTTTTAAATGTGTCGTCACTTTTAATTGGCTGCGAACAGGGATATATCTCATCGTGACTAGTTCTAAATATTTTTGTGCAGAAAATAATGATGTTACAAGTTGTTTTTTTAATTATAATGTCGTGGTTTCTATAGACAGTAGAAAATAGTATCGTGTATATAGAATATTATCATAAT
Source organism: Trichonephila inaurata madagascariensis (assembly GCA_019973955.1). Classification (NCBI taxonomy): domain Eukaryota; kingdom Metazoa; phylum Arthropoda; class Arachnida; order Araneae; family Nephilidae; genus Trichonephila; species Trichonephila inaurata. Next base: position 292,256 of record BMAV01006815.1, read on the forward strand.
GATATCAGCTTCATTTTGACGGTACATTATAAAAAAATTGCATATTCTTTATTTTTTCTAATTTCTATTCATTTAATATTTTTGAAGATAAAAAATGCAATTTTTAAAAAGATTATGTAATGTTGTCGAACAATAATCATATAAATTATTTCTTTATTTTATTATATACAGGCATAAAAATTATTTCTTTGTATTTTCAACACATTTTAAAGCATACACGCGTGGCTATGTCCTTGAACGACAAAGGTCAATAATTTTACGAGATCCTTTTATTAAAAATAATAATTACCCTGTAATCATAATTCAGAATAAAAAAAATTAAAAAGAATAAATTTTTAAAATGGCATTACAGAAATAAAATGGAAAAAAAATTTATGAATTTCGTTTCAAATGAAACGCAATAGTTTCATTAAGTTAAAATTAAAATCGATAGGGAGAGGTATTTTAAAGTTTCTTTTTTGAAAGAGGCGTTAAACTTGTGTAGTAATTTATTTATTGAAATGAGAATTAATTTTAATGCTTTGTTTAAACAATGGTAAATATATATATATGTATATATTTATTTCAATATTCGTTTGGATGAATTACTTATTTACTTTTAATAAAAGTTTAATTTGAAAACACGAGCTATCTCCAAACGATTTTTTTTTTTTTTTAAATTTCCTTCTGCCGTAGGAAATTTTAGTGATCTTAATTTCGCGCCATTTTTGTCCCCTTCTTTTACCCAACTTCTTTACATTTGAACTCGTCCATAACTGAAAAGCGTGAAATCCGTGTATATAAATTAATTAACAGCTTTGACCGATGATGTGAGACATAATTAATGTTTTCAAAGAATTTAAGCCTTAAATTAAAATCTAGATCCTTATAATCAATAAATAATAATTTAAAAGCTAAAACGATGTGGTAAGTATGCACAAATTCGTTCTATTGCATACTATTTTTTACTCGTGATGTGTAATACTTATTTTATTTTATGAAAACCAGACATAAAATTAAATGAACACCATGAGAGGAGTAAAAAGCCTAAAATAAGTGTTAGCTTATGTTGGTTGTAATATCAAATTCTTAAAAAGTTATACAGATTTTATTTTCAAAATCTCCATTTTTAAACTAACAGTAGAAAAACATGTATTGTCCTTTTATTTATTTTTTACCCGTTTAACAATTTGTGAAATGCCCGAAAGAAGTACTCAAAACTTGTTTAATATCATATTATAACGTTTTTAGATCGCTTAATGTAAATATGTTTCATCTAATTTGTTTATTTGAAAGAAGTTTTTCTCGATCTTTATCAGCTCGAGATCAGCAGGCTCGCTTCACTTTCATTGATGATAGTCTGCGAATCTAATGATGGTTGTGACGTTTAGGGGATCTTGTTACCAAAACGAGATTAAGAGCAATTTTCAATGTTTATTTACTTTTTGTTCTGTTATTATTACTACTTTTGATAAGGTTTCATATTATTTAAAAGCGACGAAATAAGTTAAAAGTATTGAAAATACTAATAATTTTAATTTGAAATATTTTCGTATTTTATTACACGTGTTATTAAAGAATTTTAAATAACATACTATGTTTTATTTTAGACTTACTGATTCTGTTAAAACTTTAATGGTAAGTTAGCATAATTTTTATTAGAGGCTTAAGGTTATTATAATTAAAAAAATCCGTTCAATTTTTTAAAAAAATTAAATTTTGGCTAAAATTATTTAAAATAATTTTATTAAAGCCAATAAAATCTGAGAATTTTGTAATTTGAAATTTTAATAGCTGTTGCACGGATGAAAAATGTACCACTTACTACGATATTTTTTAGTTATTAAAATAGTACATCAGTAGAAAATGGTATAATTTAGGAATAATGCGCAACTGCGAGCATAAATCTAAATTTAAATCATATTGTTATATTATCATAAATTTTAATTTTAATCAAACGTTTTCACCTTTTGTTGCACTGCTGTTCTTTTTGTAAGTATCGGGCTCTAAATTTACATTTTTTGAATTTTTCAATAGGAAAATATTTACAAATTGTAAAATCCTAAGTAGAAAAAAAAAGTGGTGGTTATTTATTGCTGGTAAAAATAATTTGTGGAAATAATATAGTTCAAAGTCAAAAATAAAAAAAAAATAATAATAATAATTTGAATAAATAATAGTGATTTTTTTTTTTTTTGAAATTAAAGGAAAAAATCGAGCAAACAATTCTAAACTCTGAGATTCTTAATTAAACAATTTTTCGTACGTTTGATAATTCTGGATTTACCGTTTATATTATTTACTAGAATGAAAGTGAAAGAAAGTGTTGGGAAAAACCCGTACAAGTTTTTGTTTCAAACTTTTATAAGATTTAAAAGTTGTTTTTTTTTAAAAAAAAAAATTCAAATGCTATATTATAAGTAACTAAGTTTTTATATATATATTATATTGTAAAAAAATTTATTTACTTTAAAAACTTTTTTACATTCTTTTCATAGACCATAAACAACAGATTTGCCATAAAAAAAAAAAAACAACTTTAGAATAATTTCAATTAGTAATGAGATACGTACATTTACTTAGAAAAAATTGTATTTAAGATTAAAAATAAGTTAACAGACGATTTTGGCCTTTTATTTGTAATTTTGTTTTTAAATGATTTTAATACACTTGAATAATTTATTGGCAGATGATTATATTTCTTTTTAACGAAATTATTTTCTTATATCAGTTGATAAGCAAGCAGTTGCTCTGAATAATTTTTTAATTCTAATTTTTTAACAGTTAAGTTAAATGCATTACACCTATTTTTCCCTATTATATTTTCGGTAAAAAATGTTTATATGATAGTAGATGTGATAAGGAAAGGGGGGGGGGACAATTATAGTCACAAGATTTGGCAATCTTCTTTGCATGTATATACTCATCAATTGGGTCCTTGAAGCAAAAAAAAAAAAAACTAATTTGAAACTTAAACGAGTTTTTTTTGAGTCAATAAAACCATAATGATAACAAAAATTTAAATTATCAAAGCAAGCATTATTCTTAACAAGTAATATATAAAAAAAATTTTAAGTCAATTCCTACTTAGATCAACAAAGAAAAATTTATTTTAGCTACTTTTCTTTAAATAGTTACAATTAATATGAATATGTACATACGTATGACAGAATCACAACATTAAGTGGTCATTAATTTTTATTCATTACCATTAAAGTATCGTATTGTCATCCAAAACAATCATGTATATAAAATTTCAGTTCAAATGATTGCTTTAAAACGTGAAAAAAAAAAAGCTTTTCAAGTTTTGACACAAGTCGCCAAAAATGATGCCAACGTGGCTGTATTTGTAATTCTTTAAATAATTCGTTTTGATCTTTTTATTAATTATAATTAAATTGTTGTGTTGTCATCCAAAATATTCATGTATATAAAATTTCAGCTCAATTGAGCGCTTTAAAATGTATTTTATTAACGATTGAAAATTCCACGAAAATAAATAAATAGAGAGTGTGAGCTAATAGTAGGAATTGAAAAAAATCAGTTTTGTGTGAATTTATTTTATATTGTACGTTCAGGGTCAATGAGAGAACCTGAATGAATCAGCACTGATTGTGATAAAAATAGCACATCAAAATTAGGAAATCACTTCGAAAACTTCATGGCCTTTGAAAAGAACACGACCCCAATCATTTTTGTTGAGTGTACCCCTTTTCTACCAATTCCGTCTAGTACATATTTAAATATATTTAACAATTGTGAGAATATACCAAATTTATACACAATATTGTTAGGGAAAACTGAGTTTTTATTTTTAATATATATGTTTAAATGAAATATTAGATATAATCGTAAAATCAGACGTATGATGCGCACTTTTAACACAAAAAATAAGATCGAAATGTACCGGTGCGCGTTATACCCCGGGTATAAAAATGATAGATTCAAAAATTTAAAAAGAGATGCGCATAAAAAAAAAAACTCTTAGACTTCTACAATACTGTTTATTTAAAAGAAATGTCGTACCTTATGAACGTAAAGGGTTATTTTTTTAGAAGTATACTACTTTTTCAAAATCCTGGGGTAATACCCCGAATAAAGGGCGAATATATCTGTAAATTAAAAAATACAGTTTGAAAGTTTAGGTGCGCGTTATACGCCGGATTTTATGGTAATCGCCAAGTAATTTTAGTTTTCCAATGAATAATTCTTTACAGAAAAATGTCTTTAAATTAATTTATTTTACTCATTTTTTTTCCCACTATCCGCAGTTTTCAATAAATTTTACTTTTAGAATTTAGATTCCTCTGCTGCTCACAGACTCTAAACTTACTACCGAACTGTAATTTCAAAGCTGTTTTATCTCAATATACTTTTCTGTTTACTGTATCGGTAGTTCAATTATAAATGTGTCGCCAAACTGGCGATAGTACGCCAATTAAGTACCGCTGAAAAGAACAAAAAGTAACAACGGATATCAATTAGTAGCACTGAAGATGAGTCATCTGAGATCTTGTTTCAAAGCGCGTGAAAGACAGAATGTTTTTTTGTCTCTCAATCTGTCATAATCATTTATTTTAGACTTCGGTGATTTCTTACTACAATGTGTGTCTATACAGATATTTTTTGGATCCTTTTTTCCACGAGAAATTAAGTATCTTGACTTTGATCTTTGCAATGTCATTTCCGTTACTCTGTAACTTCCGTAGAAAGGCAATGAATAACATGTGTTCGAACTAAACAAATAAAATTAAAAGAGATTTTCTTTTAAAGAAAGAAGAGAATTTTAGCTATAACGAATATTCAATTCAAGAACAAAGTTAACATTTTAAATAGGGGAATCTAGGATTATTTACATTTTATTAATTCTTATGCCGTTTGTTTTTATTCATAATTTTAGCGATATTTACATGAAATAATACAGAGAAAAAGTAATAAAATATGTATTTCGATAATACATTATTTATTTTTAATTACCTACATATTAATTTCATAGAGGGCGTAGAAGTAGCTCTTAAAAATAATATATTCCAATAATTTTATAGATAACCTTAGTATTATAGTGTTGACAAATACAGAAATATTCTTAGTCTTACTCCAAAAGTTTACTATGTACAACTTAATTTATTGTGTTTATAATTATTTTAGTAAAAGTATTCTTCTAGTGTGTGTGTGTGTGTGTAATATTTAAGCTATGATTCTGCATTTGGATCCTGAATCTGGCAGTAACTTGTTTATTGTTCACTGATTCAGAGTGATCTAAGCCTTTTTTATTGCATCTTTAAGCAAGTTACCTTTTTCACATAATGAATTTAGAACTTTTATCCATTATTTTCAATAGAACTTCGCTCAGTATTATAAAAAGAGGGTTAGTTAGTTTGCCACAAAACTATTTAAACTCCATTTTTATATGAAATTAAAGGCTATATTCATTGTTTAAAATACTGCAGAGTTCATAGCTTTAAATTTCCAATATTTATCTCATTCTTTTATTTTTAATGTTCAAGATGAACTTAAATGAACTTTCTGTCTCGTTAGTAGAGATTATTATATACAAAACCTATATATATATATATATATATACATAAAACATTCTCCATGCATCTACTTCATATGAAACTTTTTCTTGCTTTTGAAATATTTTTAATAACAGGATTTTCATCCAAATCTTCATATGTTCTTTTTTTTTTTTTTTGTACATGCTTTTTTTTCAGCGTTTGTTTTTATAAATAAGTTGACATTTTGGATAAAATAAAATAAATAAAAATATAAATAAATAAAAATTATTCATTCAATATTTTGTTTTAAGAGGGATGTAATTATTTAGTTTTCTGCATCTTCTAAAATATACAGAGTAATAATAATAAATATAATAATAAACATGGCAATAGCATATTAATTTTTTTAACGATTGAACAGTATTGCGTCGTAAAAACTTCACTACGTAACGCAACTAAATATAGCACATATCCAACATCATCTCTTTTCTTTATAAAAAAAGTTTTTCGTGATACGGTAATATATTTTTTTTATTATTATTACGTACTATCGCAAACAATACCAACGTTCAAGAAAACTCGCCAAGTTGAAAGCCCCGATTTCACATGCGTCGTACGCACTGAATTGACAGCCATGTGCTTCGTTTCATATAATGTCGCCAATACGGTTACGATATTATTATTCTCGGAGAAAAATATCGCAACGATTGCCTGGATTGGAATTGTTGCGTGAGAAGAAAGGCGTTGTCTCATAAGAAGACCTATTAACAGTCAACGGAATTAAAAATATTCGACTTCCCAGAAAGCTGAAAGAGCTGCAGTTTTATCAAAATCTGAGGACTTTATCAATGAAGTGTTGGACGTTGCAACTTCAGTGATGAATTTCACTGAAAAGGAGCCCCAAGAACGAATTTTGTGAAAAAAATGAATAAATAAATAGAACTGTATAATATATTGCAGTTTTAAAATTTGAGCAATGAGTATGAACAGTTGTTTTATTTGTAAAATGGCAGTCGGGGCGGACAGGGGTATACATCACCTTAAGTTTTATTGTAAATCACCCTAAAAATAATTGTGGGAGAAGAACAATGTTATCCAATGATATTGAGATAATGTTTTTTCAGATTTCATTTCACACCAATTTTATGAAATTGACAGAAAAACTACCGAAAGGAAAAAAATGTTTGTTTTTTTTTTCCGAATTTTTTTTTTCTAATATATAAAGACTATTTAACATATTTCACGCACGAGATGAAAAATAAACAAAACAAAAAATAAAAAAAAATCAGGAAAGCATGAAGAGTAAAATCTTATAATTTGTGTGTGTGTGTGTGCTTACCTCTTATAATTTGTTACAAAAGACAATCAGTGTTAAGTAAGTTTATATGTAACACACATTAAATCTTATTCTCACACCCAGGTTATCATATTTCTAATGTTAGGTTTAATTTTTAATTTTTTTGAAAATTGTATCGTCTGCTTAGTCTAAAAATAAAAATGATGCAAGAAATTTATACGAATGGTAACGGCCGAATTCAATAATAATGTATTGGATGAGAGACGAATGGAAAAAACGTGAAGCGGATGTGGTATTTGCGTTCTAGACACCATTTAACCGGTTGGTCATTTTTTTAACCTTGCTCCTGTTATGGTTAAAAGACTTACAACTGAAAATGATAAATAATGATACTCAAAGTAATTTTTTTCCTCTTTTACTTTGTGGTTTCATGAAAGATTAGAAATCACTGAACAACACAACATGAATCTCTTTAATTTATTTTTTTCTTTAAATTATTTTCTTATTGAACATATAAGCAAACTCTTTCGATTTCTTTCTCATATTAGTTACTAAACACTTGTGTTATAAATGTTTCCTTATTGCATGATTTTGCGGAGTGAGTGAATATTAACGTCACACTATCAGGGACGTTTTAAGGCATGGGCCCAAGGCCTCATCTCGTTCTCAACTCAGCCTTCATAAGATAATGCAGGGGCGACTCTATGACCGAACAAACCGGACCTCTGCCCGGGGCGGCAAATTTTAAGGGCGGCATTTGGATCGAATTAGAGAAATATTTTTTCTTTGCTACAAAATTTTTTATATATTTTCTGAAATATTATTGGGTGGGAATTTGATATTTCGTTTAATGTATCTTATTTCCTTATTTTGTACTCTGTGTGTTTAATGTCAGTTTTCTTTTATATTGAGACTTGAAGGGTTCGAGGCTAGAGTACATGTTAAATCATGAAATTTGATAGGTTTACACATCTTTTACCAGTCCGGAGTGGGGACACAAAGGACATTCTTTTCACCCATACGATGTCCGGTTTCAGCCATCCAAAAGGGAGAAGGGTAATTAGAGTTTTGGGTAGATAGTGAGCCTCATGAGGTATTTCATTTTAATCTCGAGTCAGTAGACTCATGTTCGAAGAAATTGGCCTGCTGAAATGGGCGATTCCTTCTCTTACATTTTACTCGTTTCAAATAATAACAGGTAACTCTGTTCTTAATTTCGAAATATTTTGTATTTTTTAAGATTTAAAATAATATATATAATTCCTATGCTGCGCTTTTTTGTTCACGAAAAATATTCAAATTTTATAGAAGTGTATCTATGTGAACAATTCATCTTTTTTAATTATAATTTTTTGCTTTAGAGGGAGGGGTGGTATTTTCCATTTTTGTACGAGGAGGCAAAACTACTAGAGCCGGCCCTGGATAATGATTCGAATAATTTCAATGATCAAATATTTTTTCTGGTTGTTTTCTCCTAAGAACTGGGAATTTCGGACGACATGTCAACTGGCTACAAGTAAGGATCGTGGTCCATGTATAGGCCTAGGCCTACCACCATACACCATCATTACTCCTTCAGTCAAAAGGAGGTAGTCGGTTGAGCCGTTTGTGCGATTGTAAGTCGTGCACATTTATTTGTTTCAAGTTATCATTTGTACGAGTATTTAACAACGTATGCTAAAGAAGGTCCATAATTTAAGGGCCACATGTAGGGCCTCCATTTGCTTAGGGTTCTAAGGCAAGGGCGTAGCAACCACCATATCAACTGTATCAATGATACGAAGCCCCAACATGTGTAAGCATAAAATCGTAAGATATTAACAAGAGCCCCCCACGAATTTTTGATGCAAGGCCCTCTTAGAACTAGCTACGCCAGTGAGACCCAGGGCCTACTTTTGCTTAGGGGCCTAGAGCCTCAAGAAATCTTAAGACGTCCTTGCGCGTTGTTCAGCTACACGAGGGCTTTCTGCGACGGATCTCGTCATTTTGAACCATTGCTAAATAACGGGGACGACACCTAAGCTGGCCCCCTTCTCCTAACTTCCACACCACAACAACGTGAGGACATTTGAGCCTCGACATGTTAACGTGCATTGGCCCCCTGTGTACGGCGAGTCTGCAGTGATACTAGGCTCGATTTCCTGACACTCCAGCTAAACATTATTTTAAGATAGATCCTTCTGTGAAACGGGGTTCCCTGAAAATGCCTTTTTGTTCTAAGGCTTCCGTGAATCGAAAAAGTTTTGAGACCACTCATCAGTGGCGTAACCGAGAATATTATCCCCCCCCCCCCTGCAAGGTCATATTTTGGGAACCAAGCCCAAGTACATACTTGGCGTCAGGCAGGTTTTGGGCCCCGTAGAATCCTGGGCCCTTCAGCGATGCGGGGGTTGTGGGGATGTACGTTACGCCGCTGGCACTCATCTAGCACATAAACTACTTTACAAAGATATGTATGTATGCACGTATTTAATAACAATCAATGAAACAAAAACATTCACAAGAATTTAATGAAGTTTGTACAAAGCTTAGCAATACCAAAAAATTTACGGATTTTCGTTTTCGTCTTCTGTTTTTAATCAACAGCCTTAAGTAGCTCCATTTTCATTTTGAGTGAAATTAACAGTTTGTTTTCCCGTTGAGCTCTTTGCGATTGTGCTCATAAACAAAAAATCTTCTAGAACAGAAAAAGAAAAAAAGGCTAACCAAACTCATGATTTTTACTCACACTGCGATGCCCTTATCACCGAATTCCAAAGCCATCTGATGAGAGGTGAGATGTATTTGTGTGGAGTATATTGGGGTGGAGGGTGATAGAAGCTTATAGCTAAACAAAATTGGCTCATGTCACAGTCTATACTCCGAGGGTATTTTAAAGCCAAATTAGACTCCTTTCTGTGAAACATATGACACCACCTCTCTTTTATTTCACACCCCTTTTAAATCCTTGATGTTTTCCTTATTTTGTCCATTCCCAGAATAGAAATCTTTTCGTGTTAAGCAACTTTCGTTTCGTGTTATGGTATCCGACTACGTTCGGAACCGTGATTTTGCAAAAGTGTATAAATGGATAATATTTATGATATATAGTGTCACTTAGATTAAAAAATGTATATAAAATTGTTTTAAGGACATTTTGACAAAAATAAATTATTTAAATACAATATTTTTTAACTTAGAATAATTTTTTTTCAAAATGTTCTCCTTTTGTGAAAAATGCTTCTATTATAATAATATTTTGCCTGTATATAGCTCAGACCTCTGTACAGAGGCTCAACTAGAATTTTTGAAATACATAACTTAGAAGGGGATTTATCCATATTTTACGACAACATAGGGAAGCAATTTTAAGATAAAAAAGGCCAATAATTATTTCAATGGGTAGTAACTCTGAAAATAATGTGAATTTTTCAAAAATTCTAGTTGAGCCTCTGTAGGGAGGTCTGAGCTATAGACAGGCAAAATATTATTGCAATAGAAGTATTTTTCACAAAAGGAGAATATTTTGAAAAAAGGTTATTCTAAGTTAATTTTTTGCCGAAATATTGTATTTAAATAATTTTTTTTTTGTCAAAATGTCCTTAAAACAATTTTATATATGTATTCCAATCTGAGTGACACTAAATATCATGAAAATTATCCATTTATGCGCCTTTTTAAAATCACGGTTCCCGCACATAGTCGGATACCTTAAGAGAAAATGAAAATACGTAGCCGTTTGTCAGGACCGTTGTATTATTTCGTGTGAACCAATACTTCGTCTTAAGCGTTTTCACGTTAAACGTATTTCACTGCATAAATAAAAAACGCAATCTGAAATTCTGGATAACAGTATGAAAAAAGGGTACCGAAGATAAAACAAACCGCTAAAAATATCTCGAACTTTATGCCAGGAAATCAACTTAGAATTACAGTAAAACTGTGACACTGTACAAGGCCATGAAAAGTGCTTCTGCACGAAACATTTTAGAGAACAAGGACATGATTGTATCTGACGCGTAAATAAATCCATGCAGGAACCACTGCGGACAGATGTGTATATCTCTCGCCTATTGACACCTACTAAGAATAGA
>BMAV01006816.1:27859-40427 GCA_019973955.1 Trichonephila inaurata madagascariensis
TGTATACATTTTTTTTTTTGTTACAGGAAAGAAAATGCCCATTATTTCATCAATATAAAATTGTATAAGCTCTTTAAATTCAGCTACCTGCCACATGCGATTAACATGCACAAAGAAATGTTGACAGAAAATACAATTCGAAGAAGGTGTTGCATATTTCATCGCCGCCAACGCTTGATGTAAATTTCACATTGTTTGCATGCTTCATTCATGGTGTTGTATTTTGTGTGGTCAGCAGTGTATTTTAGCCATCAAGTTTAGTTGAATGTTCGAAACAAAAAATTCCTCTCCAGTAAAATATTTATTTTTTATAAAACAATTTAAAATTTTAGATCTCATGAAATTAGCTTCTTCCAATCTCTAATATTTTAAAGAATGGTTGTACAAAAATATGAACTTACATTTTCAAATTTATATTTAAAAATATTATTCGATTCATCTTGATTCAAAGATTCTTCACCTATTTCCATTGTATAGTTATCAACAGTTCCTAAAAAACAAAAGAGTTTTTGTTTTGACACATTCAAATTATAATCACAATTAACAAAATATTTTCAAAGGTGATGAGATTTCAGTTCTTTAAAGATATAATAAAAGTGCATTTTAAAAAATAAATTTGCTTTCAACTTAACTTACTTTAAAATTCAAACAAGAATGTTTTTACTGCCCAGTATAAAGTAAAAATTTATGTCTTAAACATTAATTGCGTTTTAGTTAAATTTAAACTCGTATAAAATAGCTACTTTAAAGAGGAGGTTTTTACACATTTAGAATGACTTTATTAAAATAATAAACACAAGTAAAAAATACCACAACACATTTTATAAATTAAATCGTATTGTCTTTTATTGTTAAATTTATTTAAAAGACCGAACTTAAATCTTTCGGCCGGCTGGGTGGTGTAGTTGATTTGGCGCCGCCTTGTATGAGGTTGCAGGTTCAATCCCGGCCCAAGTTGGTGAATTTTCCTGATGCGGAGAATCGACAGCGTCCATGTCGTATAACTATACGGTTTGTTAAAGACCACTAGATACTTGTTTGCCTTGTATGCTCTCAGCAATATGAGACTTCTAGTACAGGTTTGCATCATGAGGGCTCTGGCATAATTTTTTTTAAAACAGGAATCGTTTCAGCCTTTCTTTCCAGAGTTAAACTAAAGAAGTATGATACTGGAGGTCCGGAATTTTCTCAAATTAACCTAGACAATCTGATTTAGATTCTAAAACACGTTGGAACAGTTTACTCCTAATGATGGAACGATTTTTGAAACTGAAAAATCCAATCTAAAAAGCAATGATTGACTTAAACCTGCAAATTAATTGTTCCGGTAGTGAATTCGACTTAATATCTAGAACTGTATCAGCTCTAATTCTAATAAAACTGGCTGTTGAGGCATTATGTCGGAGAGATTCTAATTTTTTAACAGCTAATGCAACAATAAATTTTATGTTGCAGTCACTGGAAGAACAACTCACATCACTATCCGAAAAATTATGTTTTCTATTGAAAAATTGCACAGAAGAATGACATACCGTAATACCAAATATCTTACGGCATTTACATAATTATAATGATTTTAAAATTGAAAATGAAAAAGAAGAAAGACTCACCAATTCAAATTTCTTAAAATTTTTTACCCACAAACCTATCCAAATTCAGAAGAATTGGGTACAGTTATCGAAGATGATGATGACACTAATGTCAATAGTGAAAAGGAATTGTCTCTTAAAAAAATTATAATTAGTGATAACTAAAAAATTTCCACAAACCAAAATACAATATGGAAACCAGCTATATCCAAAACCATCCGACGAGAAATCGATTTATTTGAAGATGAAGGATTTAGAGGTAAAAACTTGGAAAAAGTAAATTGCACGCATTGCTAAAAGTACCATTAACTAGCGTAGATGGCGAATGAGCGTTTTCGACAGCTGGTAAATTTTTTTACAAAATTACGTTCCAAGCTTAATGGCAGTACAATTGCTACATTATACCACATTTCAAAAATTTGTAATAGTACCACAGATTGAATACTGATATTTACCCTTTTTTGTGTTTCTTTATACACTGTTATAATTTATAAATTACAGATTATTTCTTGCTATATTTACACTCTTAATATAACTGACAAATATAAAACAAAGAAACAAATGTGTTTTCTTTTTTTTTTTCTAAAACTTCTACTACCTGTATTAAAACCGGTATCCTGGTATTGATCTAAAAAATACCGAATACCGGTATCGAACTTTTGGTCCGATATTGCAATCCCTAATCGTGATATACACCAATGAAGATTTTAAAGTTTAGAAACGGATGCCAGCAATTTTGGCTTTAAAAAGGCAAATGTGTTATTTGTCCCAAATTTTTATGGAATATCGTAAGGAAGTTTTTAATTATTTTTTCTAGTAAGAAGGAGTTTCAGCGCAGTTGCCGATCTCCAAAACAAAAAAAGAAACTGGACACTACTAACACAGGAGATTTAATGTTAAACCTGACTAGATTGATACTAAGTGTTGAAAATGTGTTATTGTAGCACCAGATTCATCCCTCCCATTAAAATTAATTGTAGTAGTAATAGTACTAGCTGTAAAAAAGACATTTAAGTTGATAAATTTGCAAAAATTCAATATTAATTAAGCAGGGGTCTACCCCTTACCGAAAAACATGTCAAGGGGTCTATGAGACAAAAAAGTTTGGAAACCTCTGCCCTATATGGTGCCGTACTAAAAAGTGATACCAGGTACTGGGGAATGTACTAGATCTGCAATGATTAATACCAATCAGCAGCCCCATTGGGAAAAAAATCTTGTACAAGTAATAAAAAAATATATATAAATTATCACGAATAGGTTACAAAATCATCATGTAGAGAACTTGTGAGATAATTGAAAGGTGAGTAGATTTTTAATTTCTTTCATAGAAATTTGAATACATACTAAAAACTTAATCTAAACTTAAAAAGTGAAAAAGACAGTAGGATTGTAAAATTTCTCAAATTACTTACCAGTAATATTACAAGAGAAGCTAACTATAGCATTCAAAGGTACATCTGTTTTGTCCGGGCCGTGCAAGTCTTTGCTATCTTTATCTTCATTCTCTGCATATTGCGTAGATACGGTTAATTCTTCCAATTTATCTAACAGAAGAACCTACGGATAAACAACTGTTTAAAAAGTTTCTTAAAACATTTGAATTTAACTACTAAGTTTCTTTTTAAAAAAATATGTACTTACATTGATAGAAAACATTTCTGTCTCAAAGTTATTGTGCAGATTCACTGTAGTATTGTAAATTCCTCCCTGTTTATATGTGTGATTTTCTGTCATGTTAAACGCTTCACTCTCGATAGAAATATCAGATTTGGTTTCACCGTCTCCAAAATCGACGTCTCCCAAAGTATTAACAGGGAAATAGGTGGAGTTACCAGCATAAAATAATGTAACGGTGATTTTTCCTAAAAGTTTCAAATGTTAATTAATATTAAGTAAGGAATGTAACAGATGTATTAAAGAACTAAGATAAAAATGAAAATGAACTATAGAAGAAAAATATTGGGTACAAAACAATATCTTTGAATATAGGACTTACTAAACTGTTTAACCGGTTTCTTGCTAAAATTTACCTAAGCATAAAGCTCAGATTTTCCTGAAAATCAAAAGTCATTTATTATCTCACGTGATGAATAATTTCATTTTTCCACTATTATTAGTGAACTATTTGTAGTATTGCAATTTATTTCTATCCAAATAAAAAGAAAAAGTATGCATATTATGAATGAACGAATAATGTTTAAATAGTAAATAAAAAATATAGAAGTAAGTGGAATTTGAGAGTTACAAATAATACATTTAAAAAGACAGGGGAAAAAAACATTATTTTTACACCATGATGTAATGGTTTTTCATTTATTTTATCAAAATTACGTTAGATAAATTTGAAGCTTCATATAAAAACACTGACCGCTTAAGGGGTTAACCCTGGAGTACTCAACCTTTCTTTCTGCTGGGTCGCATGCATATGTCAGCTATTTCACGCGGGCCGCAACATGAGGACAAATGGGGAAAAGGGGGGGGGGAATGCTTTAAGACCAAGATGACATTGGAAATATAAAATGTGGAAAATTGATTAAAATATTACAACTCCTGTCACTAACACTAAATTAGAAGCATTTAAAAAACACTCCTTCACAGTTTCTGCATCAGTAAACGGTTTTATATGACTACCAATGATATAACATATTTCATAGGATGCCTTTGTTACCGCTGTGGCATTCTCACTGACAAAATCCTTTGTTGCTGTTGCAAAGATTATTCACAAGAAATGCTTATTTATCACCTCTTAAAAGAAATCTTCGAGGAAAAGTGCCTTTGAATGAGAGAGAAAGAGAGATTCCTGTGTATTGGTATTTTTTAAATACAGCACTTTCGTGACAAATCAAACAATTACTGATCCATGTTTGTTTTTCACTACAAAAAAGTCAACCTCTCAATTGTCTTGAAACGATATATTTTTTTCGAATATTTTTCGCTTGCAAGATATGAAAGATAGTTACAAATTAGTTCCGCCCATAAAATTGTCGCTACTCCACTGTTGTCTGTTATCACACACTAACCGTAACCATTCCAAATAGAAAAAATATATCAATTTGTACTTATACAACACCGACAGCAAAAAACAAAATTGAAAAAGTATTTGTTTTCTTGACAAAGAATTTCTCACCAAATTTTTAATAAAATGTTCTTAAATAAATAAATTTCTCAAAGCAATGGACCATGACCGGGCCACTTAAAAAGGCTCGGTGGGCCGCAGGTTGAGTATCGCTGGGTTAACCCTTAAGCGGTCAATGTTTCTCCCCAAAATGTTCCGAAAAAATGCATATTTTTTATTTCGTCTAACTAATTATAATACTTAACAAAATGCGAAAATGGAAGAATTTTATTTTAATTTTCAATTTTAAAGTTTTCACACAATTTTTTATGTTATAATTGTGGAACATAAAAATCCCTAAATGTTTGCTTTTTATAAGTACACTCTGCCTGCTATAAAGAATATTTGATATATCTTAAGAGAATTTCTCTCATACGTACGAAAAAATTCCATGTTCGTACCCGTTTTTCAAACAGTTGAGTATTTTGTGTGTATGTGTATATATATATGCACACACAATTTGAAGCATGGTGTAACACTAAGTCTGTCTTACATTGCAACGGGGACAGAGATAACATCTGCTTTTTTGGATTATCTTTCCATTTTCATTTCTTCTCAAGCGACACATTGCACATTGCCTTGCAAATCCTTGTTCTTTAACGAATATCTTTAAGAATCTAAATTCCTGCCTTCAATGAAAAATCCTCGTCTTCACCACAAAGAAAATCCCGGATGAGGACAAATTGCATCTCTTAAAAACACTAGCATTAATATTCTCACTATAAGAATTAAAAATAAGTGCTAATCAAAGATTCAAAGAAAGAAAATATCAGTGCCCATACAGCGTATGGACAAACTGGTTGTGGCTAGTTTTCGGTAGCCTATACAGTGTATGACCAAACCAGTTAAGGGGTTAAAATTGTATTGACGAAGACTGATTTTATCCAAAGAAAAAAAATATCAATTTTAAATATAATTACAAACAAAATATTTTGCAAAATATTAAGCAAATATTCACTTAAATAGTTGTTCGATCTTCTCTAAAGAAATTAATTCTATATGTGCTAATAAAGTAATCTGAAAACAAAATAGTTATATAAAAAAATGAATTTTTCTAACTGTAGAAAAAAATATTGAAGCATCATACATTATACCTGGAGGGGTAATTTGAGGTGAGTTGCTTTCTAATATCCAGTTTCGGCTAACATGGTTGATGCAACACATTTGCGCGTTAGCCTCTTCTGAAACTATTCCATCAGTAGCATTTAAAGTGATTGTGAAATTCCCTTCTTCTGAGCAAGTATAATTTTCTATCATCATCAACGGTGCTTCATCTGAAAAAATCTTGGTGATTCACGGGTCCGAAAAGACATCTTTATAGATACACATAAATGTAAAAAAATATCGTAAAAATTATTTTTTCCAAAAGTATGATAATAAAAACTTTTTAATTATCACTGCTCATTTTTTGTCATTGAAAGTTTTTAATCATTTTGCGAAACGTTTCAGAAAAAGTAAATTAACAACTGAACAGGGAAAAATATAAATGGCACTATATCCATTGTGTAGTTTTCTAAGCATTTCTTGGAAATTCTTGCAATATTGAAGTTGTTTCGTATTGTAAAATATTTACTTTTGTTTAAATTTCTTTATATTTAATTTGTAAATGACAATTTAAATTATATAAAATTGTTATATATATACAGTTGAAAATTCTTTCATATTATTATTGCCTGCTTTATTTCAATTATTTGTACAACTTTAATGTATAATCGTCTGCTATTAAAATCATGTTGCTTAAGTTGCCATCTTTTGTGATTATTCTAAATATGTCTTTTTTTTCAGTTAGAGGAAGAAATTGTAATACGTAATTAAATCTGGTTAAACTTAATAAGTATTTAATTTTTTTTCTAGGTGTTATAATTTATTTGGAGATTTTTTTTTTATTATTATTATTTGAGTTATTATAAAAATAAAATGCGTCCATGAAATAAATTTTTGTTGCCATTATTCAAAGAGTTACAAGAATAATCGATTCATTGTTATGCTTATTAAAGAGACATATGGTAATGTAGAAGCTTAAATTAGTTAAGTAAAGCAACAACTAAGCGAATTTTGCGATAGCCATTAAGTTACAATTTGTCTTTTTCATACTTAAATCTTATTTCACCTTACATAATTTACTTACTATGAAAAAGTTCAAAAAGGTGAAATGATTTTGTAATATATTACATACATTAAAGGTTTATAGATAATCATCTTCAGACCGTTATTAGAAATTTTAAAATGATTCGCCAGTAACATATTCTTTTCAATTGTGGTTCAAAGTCAATTCAATTCAATTTAAAAAAAGAATAACTCATCCGAAAGGAAACACACTAAGTCAAAAGTTATCAGTTTTTTTGTTCTTCACAACTTTTTTCAGATGATATTTCTCTTCTTTTTTCAGTTACTTTCTGATCTTATACTTTGAAATCTCTCTCAACTCACTTTAATAATGATTTGATTTTAGTTCAACGAAAGGGAAATTAGATCCCAAATTATTGAAACATTTCGAATAATACTATATAACTCACCAAAAGCGTAATTTCGTTCTCCATATTTACTAGTAATCCACGTTAGAGTGACATTGAATCCTTCATCTACACTTGCCTCAAGTGCTACGGATTCATCCAAATAAGTACAATTTTGTGGTTCAAAAAGGGATAGACCAGATAGAGCCGTAGATACTACAACTATAGCTTCCTTTACATCTTCGGTGCCATCTGGTTCACTGATCATGTTAGCTTTGACTTTGTAAACTCCGGCCTGAAAAGATACAATAATAGTAAAAAAAACTTTTTTAAATTAAAAATAGATATTCTCAAATGATATCATAATTAATCATCGATAAAATGAATATTCCGTGAAATGACTTTTACATAAATTAAAATAAATGACTGCTAGAAAATGAGCATCGCAAGTATTGTGTACTACACTGAAGTGCCAATGAATTAGGGATATCTACATAGTAACGAGTTGGGCCTCCTCTGGCCTTGATAACGGCTGCCACACGACGAGGCATAGATTTAACAAGATTCAGGAAACGTTCCATGGGAATGATTTGCCAAATATTGGCTAAAGCTGTCCATAATTCAGTGAGGTTCGTTGGTGTTGAGTGATGGCCTTTCACACCTTGTTTCAAAACATCCCAAAAATGCTCAATAGGGTTTAAGTCTGAGGTTCTAGGTAGCTAATTTATGACTGAAAAGTCAGACCAATGCTCATCCAGCCAGCCAATAGCCAATCGGGACTTGTGAGAGGTACAGTAATCTTGCTGGAAAACTCCATTGCCGTGCGGATAACAGAACAGCATAAACGGTTGGAAGTGATCCCCCAGTAATTCTACGTACCAAACTGCATTGAGGGAGGTTGGTACACGCACCAAAGATCCCAAACAGTGCCATGAAAAAACAACCCAGATCAGGATTGAGCTACAATGCCCTTGTACCTGTACCAACCTGGCATGCAGGATCCATAGCTTCATGAGTCTGACGTAATATTCTCAGCCTCCCATCGGCATTAAGAAGTTGGAATAGAAATCATCATTCCATGCTACTCGTTTCCAGTCCTTTACACTCCAGTCTCTGGGCTCATTTGCCGAGACAAGACGTGCAGCCCGATGGCGAGCATTGAGCAATTGTACTCTTGTAGGCCGACGGCTCCCGAAACCCATACGGTGAAGCGAGCGTTGCACAGTCCGTTTACTGACTGTACGACGGTCCCCTTCATTCCATTGGGTGGTAATTTGAGCTAATGTTTAGCTACGCTGGCTACGTACAATACGCCTGAGCCGTCTCTCACCACGCATTGTCAAGGCTAATAGTCCTTTGTAGTTTGCCTGACCGCTAGTTTTTTGTCCACTATTCATGTATTCTTAGTATACTCTTGACACTGTTGACCTTGAAAATCCTAGCTGTCTTACGATTTCAGAAATTGAAGGGCTCATGCGTCACACACCTACGATTTGCCCACGATCGAAGGCGTCTAAATCAGGCAGTTTGCCCATACTGGCAATTCCAACAACTAATTCAGAACAACCATAGTACGCGCTATATATTCAGTTACCACAGTGTCCTTACTTGCGCATAAATGATGCGCAGCGCTACACGATTTGCATAGCTCTTGCTATCTCTAATTCAGTTTAACTTCAGTGTGTATAACATTGTACTATATAACAAGACTAGAACAAATGCCGAGAAATAACTTAAAAAATGCTATAATTACACATTTGAGTTTAAGCTCTAAATATAATGGAGGATGTTTTAATGCTACTATTTCAATTAAAATATGACAAGCCGAAGTTGGTACTGAAGCAGAAGGTATACTTGGAACATTTGGCTGTCTCAAGCCTTCTCTCCTGTTTGATATTTGAGATAAGTTGAGATACTTATGTGAATATACTTATACTGAATTTTTGAAATTAAAAAAAAAATTTAGATTTATAGGTTACATTAAAGTTGAAATATTTGTTAACACACACACACACACATTATTATCTGTCATTGAAATATTTAACTTTTAAGATTTTTAGCTTCAGAGAGACTTAAGTTACTGAAATTTCTCTCGTCCAATAGAAGCCGTAGTTGGTTTAGATACCTGATCAATGAGGAAGAAGATTATCGTGACATAGTCTGGTGGAAGAAATATGTGAGAAACGCTTTCCTCCCAGCTAAGGCCAGAAAAAGCGTTTTCATTGTATCGAAGTTCGTACCAGTGTTATGGGATGAATGATTAACAGAGACACTTTAATAAATAGCAACATTACTTTATTCAATTTTAGAGATCTCAATGATAAATATGCGCTAAGAGCAAAATAAGTCATATCGAACCTAATCAAAATATTAAATATACTCAACTTTTGCAAAAACTTTGAGACAGAGCTATACACACAGGACTTGACAATCACAAGAATGGGTCTAGTAGTCTATTTCTCTAATAGGACTATATCTGAAATCACAGGCTCCTATCAAACTCAATGATCGACGCAACACGTAATACTCAGATTTGCAATCTCTATTTTTATTCGCAATCTTAGTTTCTCCCCCATCCTTTCTTTAGATCTCTTTAAAAAACAATACTTATTTATGTGTGTCACGAATTTTTCAAAAGACAAGATTCTCACACGAATCAAATCACAATACTTGACGCGCTAACCAATCATCAATGAATACTTTGAAGTTAATTCCTGTTTCGTCATTTCACTCACCGTAAAATCCGGCGTATAACACGCACCTATACTTACAAGCTACATTTTTTAATATTTAAGCATTTTCGGCGTATAACGCGCGCCCCTCTCTTTTACTAAGAAATAACCTAAAATGTACATACGCAATGCTCTTATATTTTGAAGTTATTCTTTCTCGTGGTACTATCCCAAGATTTTGAAAAAATAATATACTTTTAAGATAACAACACTTTTTTTTTAAGTACATTAGGTATGACATTTCTTTTGTCTAAATCATAAATCTAAATAGTATTTCGATCTATGTAGAAGTCAATTTATGCTTATCTCTTTTTTTTTTATTCTTGAAAGTAGCCTTTTTATATCCGGCTTTTTAAACCAATTCGATTACTTATTTCAAGTGAACAGTTTATATAATGGATTTTATACTTGAATTACTTTTTGGTACCTATAAGTAACCTACCTTTGGTACCTACCTTCGTGTTTACTTTTTGTTCGTGTAGTTTATTATAGTTTTCTGTTGTACTAAAGTTCATTACTAAAGTGTAATAGATTTATGCTTTTTTGGCATTTCCTTTTAGTTTAACAAATTTTTTTTTATTGTTTTTTTTTAACGTTTTCAAAAAAATTTTGAATTTGAGTTTGCTTTTTTTTTGCAACACAATTAAATGTGTGAAATATCTATTCTTTATTCACAAATTAACACTTTAATTTCTTTGTGAGTAACTGAGATTTAACAATAATAGGAAGTTTTTAAGGTGCTGTAATGTTTTCCCCTCTTAGAATTATCTGGAAAAAAGAAGCTCAGCATTCAAGAGGCTTTGGATTTATTACAGAACCTAGCATCTGAAAGCAGTGATGCACAAACAGATGATTCTTCAGATGAAGAAGTCCCAGCGAATAATCAGCTCGAATTTTCGTTGGATTCTTCAGATGATCAAGAAAATGAAAAAGACCTATTCCTGTTTATGTTCACAAAATACAGTATTTCCTACCTCAGGATACAATGCTTTAAAAAGTTTCAGTCAAAACCTCACTCAAAATGCACAACGTGCAGTGGCGCACACAAGGGAGGGGTCCTGGGGGTCCGGACCCCCCCTCAAAACCCTTGATTTTTTTCCGATTGATTATAATTCTAAATATATAGAACATAAAATTTAATTAAATATTTGTTATTAATGATTAATTTTATTAATTAATGCTAATTATCTATTCAATAATTAGTTTTTATTGTGTTTTGTTCCCGAAAATCGACAAAATCAAAAGGAGCCTGATACAAGAATGGTGAACTTTCGACCCCGGACCCCCACCCCCGGTGAAAAATTCCTGTGTGCGCTACTTAATGTATTTTTGTGTATTAAGGCAGTTTTTTCGCCATATGTACAAGAGCGTGACATTAGCGTGGAGCATATTTTTGGTCAGAAAAAATGCTTCAATTTTTATAAAAAATTGTGAGATTGTAACTCATGTATTTCTTTATAGTATAGTGTTTTTAAAATTTCAGAATATTTCATAAATAATTAGTTTTTCCATTTAACATGTAAAGGGATAGCTCATTTAGCATTATAGTATAGGAGAAAAAATGCGAAACACACACATTTTATAAAAGAAAAAAAGTGTCAATTCATATAAAAATGAGTAGTATGATAAAATAAGTGATTCTCTACAGGATAATGATATTAAGGTTTGAGTACTTTTATATATGAAAAAAATATTCATCATTTGAGTCCTATTCTTTAACATTAGCCGAAAACAGCCTTAATGAAAAGAAAAACTGTTTCTTTGAATAACATCAAATTAAATCTATGCGTAAAACCTGTTTCTATGCTTAAAAAAAGTAAAAAGTTTTTAAAAATTTATAATTTTCAAAAAAAAAATTTTGTACAGAAAAATATTAGTGTTCTTTGGTTATTTAGTATTTTTACGAGTTATAAATCCGTTAAAAAGTTCATACGGTCATTTTATATTATGAGAATATTTCGTGTAGTGACGGTACTTAAAAATACCAATTTAATTAGCTCTAACGGATTAAATTTCCCAAAGTTGAGTATTTTATTTATCTATATCCCTTAATTTTTAATGTAGTGAGTCAAAAAAAAAAATTATATTGTATGAAAAAATTGCAGTAAATCATAATGTGGTAGATAGAGGGTTAAAAATAAATTTCTTTTTCCGGTCGTAACATTTAGGACAACACTCCATATCGGTCGCCTAACATTTCAGAAAAATAATTTAAACAAGTAAAATAAAAATTTCACGCTCATCTCAACTTTCACAGTACTATTAAATGGATGAAAGACACATCCTATAAATTTTGGTGACTCATAATTTCAGGGCCGTATTAAATTTCCTCCAAGTTTATTTCATCGACGTCGTTAGTTGAGTTGAAAATTCAAGTGAAGACAGAGTAATGTAGATTCAGTGAGAGAAAGCAATTGTCCACTCGCTGGAAAGTTTTAGATGGTGATTTAGTTTAAAAAGAGATATGTGCACACAACAGGTCCAGTTCTGTATGCGATTTCTGTTACCTGAAACACCGAAAAGTGTTTTTCCATTTCTTGATTTAGGGTAAGTTCTATTGTTTTGGGAATCTCTTGAGAGTGTTTTCGGAATGGTTACGGATTAAAAACTTGGTTATCTAAAGAATGATTAATTGTGAACACATTATTGTTGATTTTTCAGCAGTTTACTGAAACT
>BMAV01006816.1:57474-72976 GCA_019973955.1 Trichonephila inaurata madagascariensis
CCCCCCCCCCCTCTTTCCACCTCCTCGGTTACCCTGAACACCGAAACCTCATCCTGGAGTTTTGTGTGACATTTGCTGCCGGATTTATGAACGTTTATAGCGGATGGTTACAATTCAGAGAAAGTGACATTGTGAACGAATATAAAAAAAAAATGTTTTGTGGTTTTTTTTATTTTTATTTTTATTTTTTAAAGCTGTCCTGATATAATTCTTGGATCCAAAGTTCAAACTAAGTTCATATGACTGTGTAAAATTAAAAAGTAAAATAACAAAATACAGTTAGGGACGCCTTAAGGCAGGGTACTCAACCTTTTTTTCAGCCTGGCCACAAACATCTGACATTTATTTCACGCTGGCCACATACATATGTCAACTATTTTTCGCAGGCCGCAACGTGAAGGTTAACGGTGGAGAAGGGGGGGGGGATGTGCTATAAGATCAAAGATACTTAAAATTCAGGAATTGATCAAAAAAATGTTAATATATTGGTTTTCAATTTAAAACTATATTAAACTCCATCAAACTCCAATACTCATACAAACACACACACAAAAAGGTACAATGCATTTTTTTACCCTGTTATGGTGTAATTTCGATTTCCTTTCATCGATGATCCCAAGTTCCCCACCCCAAACTATTTAGTTACTGAAAAAAAGGAGGCATTGAAATATTTGTGTACAGTGGTATAGTGACGAGCAAAGTTCTATTCTTTTTAAATATAGCATTTTCATGACAAGTTAAACAAGTTGCTCATCCATGTTTGTTTTTTTCTACGAAACACAGCCATGATCACAATCATTTTGAGATAACAAATATTCATTAGATATTTTTCTCTTTGAATGCATGAGGGTTAATTAAAAATTAGTATTACTCATAAACTAGTCGCTATTCTACTGTTATTTGTTAAATTAACGGTTACAATTACAAAAGGAAAAAAGTTATCCCAGCATTTCTACTGCCCCACATCGATAGCAAAATCTATAATGGGATTGCTTGATTGATAGAATTTCTCGCTAAAGTTTTAATACATTGTTCTTAAATAATTGAATTTGTTAGTGCAATCGGGTATGAGACCGGGCCACTCAGAAAGGTCCGGTGGGCCACATGCGGCCCGCAGGTTGAGTATCGCTGTCTTAAGGCATGGGCTAACTGGGCAGGGGTCCAGGGCCTTACCCTCAGTGTCTTACCCTCTTTTCGTTCTCGACTCTGTCTTAACAAGATCATGATCCGGATAATTTTAATGTTCAAATATTATTCCCGTACATATTCCCTGAAAAACATTGAATTTCAAACTGCATATCAACTGATAAAAGTGGTAAGACTACGTTATTATGTTATAACTGTTGTCCAAGTCCAGGCCTAGGCCTAATACCATAAACAATCATTCAACTCATTTAGTCAAAATGCGACCATCTGTTCGGCCGATTTGTACCTAGGTTTTTGAGATCGTGAGTTGTACACATTTATTTGTTTCAAATTACCATTTGTGAGGAATGAGATGTTCTCTTATTCCCGTCTAGAGATGAGAAAGGAAGAGAAGGAAGACTAGCCATGTGTGTGTGTGTGTGCATCCCAAAACAAGCTATTTATTGATCACACAATTAGCAACACAATTCAAGTAATTTCAAAGAGAAAAGATGCTCTCACAATCTAAGCAATATGTGGATTAATAAGGAAATACGCAAATGTGCGAAGACTTTAAATACCGACCTACTTAATTTAAGATCAAATATTTTCTTTATCTTACAACCATCTTTGGTATTTCTACCATTAGTAGACGAGCAGCCCAAAAAAAAAGAATCAAATATGGTTGTCTACAAAAAGCTTCAAAACAATGGTGCAGTGTCTGAGGTGGTCACACCATCCATTTCCCCCTGGTGGCACAGAGGGCAACAAGCAGAATCCTTTCCTCCAATGTGAGTGGCCGCGGTAGCCGAGTGGTATAGGTATCGGATCGTGGCTTGCCTTGTCACGAGTTCGAGCCCAGTACCACTAAAGACCCACCGTGTAGAGCAGCGATGCACGTTAAATCTGTCGAGAGCTGAAACGTCCTCCCGTTGGTGTGGTGTGGTAGTTAGGAGAGTGGGGTGACAGCTCAGGTGTCGTCCACGTCACTTGACCTTAGTTCAAAATTACGTGGTCCGTCACCAAAAGCCCTCGTGTAGCTGAACAGTGCGACGTTAATATTCAATCAATCAATCAGTGAGCTACTCCCTATTTATAGGCCTCGCAAATATTTCGAGAAAAATCCGCTTGCGTCAAAGATCGAGATATTAGTGAATTTCTATATTAATATCCAGAATAATCCACATTGGGTCACAAAGTCGCCAACGTGATTGTCAATAATGATGCCAACTTGGCTCTATAGCCAATATTTCGCTAAATTTAAAATAAATAGCCATTACAGTGTAAAAAATGGAATTGAATGCGGATATTACAAGCATAAAACAAATACAACATGGAGCAATACAAACGTATTACACATCCAGATAGAAATCATTTACACTATTTTAAAAATTCAATGCACAGGAATAATAATAAATATATAAAAATATGTATAAATTCTTAAATATTTGAATACAAAATGTATCTAATTTATAATTCCTTCGGTGTATTTTAGTATTTATATATAAGAAATATATAATTTTTTCTAAGCGTGCAATGCAATATAAAAATAAGTGCAAGACATAAAGATATCCTACCTATAAACAGCTTCCAGTTGGTGGCCAGATACATAATTCCCACCAAAAAATGGCATGAAAAATCAAATTAACTGTAAGTAATAAGCTAAATAAATCTTTTTTTTTTAATAAATGAATCTAAATCCCAAAGTATATTCATGTTTGCAGAGGTTTAAATTTACAATTAAAGCTGCAGCTGTAGTATTGATATGGTTTCACTCAAAAAGATTTCAGATCATTTTTTTTTCTTAATTAACTGTTCAAAGTAGGAAAAGTATTGTAATTAACAAAACTCATCAGCAACTACTTTATTCAATCAATTAATACATTTTATGGATAGTGTTTAATATTTTATTCATTTAATTAAAATTAAGAAACAAAACCTAAATCTTAAAATTTATTTCATTCGAAAATAAAAAATAAATAAAAAGTGATAATTATTTTTCGAACCTTTTTTGTTTCATTTTTGTAGAGATGTTAAACATAGCACTTTACAGAACCTATAAATATATATGTATAAAAAATCGTTGCCTTACTTCAAAGTAATTTATGCCTTGAAATATAACCCCACTTAGATTTATCATTTCCTCCTTTAAAACAAGTAGCAAAATAGATTATTTCCTTGGAAAAGCAGACTTAGTAGTAAGCTGAGAAAAATCGACGGAAATCTTTTCTCTCTACTACTCTGATTCTCAAAATGCTGTTTATGATGACTAATGAGCAATGAATATTTATTCGGCTTTGAAGACAACTTTTATTAAAGATGCAACCATGGAATCTGCTATAAGTGGATCCTTTTTCCAAATACGTTGAATTATTTGCAGCACATTTTGTTTTTCTTTAAGTTCTAAGTATTTAAGCATGTACATATGTATATATTTTTCCTTTTTTGTAATTCCCTACCGTTTTAGGCAATATCTGAACTAATTTAAGTTGCCTTAGAAACAGTAGGGTTCTCCAATGTAATTCTCGAAAAGAATTCTTTTTCGGAGGGAAATCGCGTGCTGCTGATGAATGAAATAGGGAATTTCTTCCCGGATGGATTGGGGAAAAAAAACAAAATCTAAATTATAAAAAGACAAAAGAGTTGCTCTAACTAGTTTTTTCCCCTTTTCTTCCTTCTTTTTTTATTTTTTTATTTTTTTTTTTTCATTGCACCAAGGCTTTTCTTTGGAACCAGAGATAAATGGTACTAATGTTAAAATATCCTCAAAATGAGGTTTTAAGAGTTTCTTGTGTTGGTTGTATTTTAAGCACATTCTTATGAGCTGCTATTTTTGAAATCATAGAATTTTTATTTTGATATTTTTTCTGACTTTGTTTTTTTACAAGAACTCGAATTTTAAGAATTAGTTCAGTGTTTCACTATTGCATTATAAAGTAATCTCAACTTATTAAGGTATTTAAAAAATTTTATTTCCTTTAAATATGAATACAAAAAAAGTATGCGTACATGTGCGTGTGTGCTTATGCTTCTTCAAAAAGGTACTTTTCACATGCATTGAAAATTTTTAAAGCTTCTGCATTTAAGATAACTCCATTTTTATAACTGAATCATATGTTCATTTTCTTTTATAATCAATCTCCTCTTTTACATTGATAAAATTTGATTTGATTTTCTATTTCATTTGTCTCTTAATGATTACACAGATTTGTAATAATAATTTGGAACATTTATATACAAGGGAAGTAAAAAAAGTAAAGGGATTTTTTGAATTTCTTTTTTCAAGGTTTGACAACTGCGTTTGTGTATTCAGCGTTGAATGAGGGGTTGTCGGTAACACTTCCGTATAACGTGTCACTCTTCTTCCCTCATAGTTGTTGGGATATAGCAGACCGTTCAACATGGCAGATCCATTGTCGATCGGCACAGGAGGAAAGTGATTTGCTTTTTGTTTGAGGAAGGTGTGAAACCAACATAAATTTTCATCACATGCAAGCGTCGTTTGGTGTCAGCTGTTTAACGCGAAGAAAGTTTTACGAATGAATAGAGTGCTTTAAATAGGGAAGAACTTCTGAACCACGTGTTTTATCTGTCGAATCTTGGATTTGAATTCAGGTGCAACTGAAAGCTATCCAAGTATAAAGGTGATGCCGTTAAATGTGTCGAGGTTCACTCTTCACGCTTGTGGGTTTTACATATTTCTAGTTCAGTACATTTTGTCGTCAGTAACTTTCGGGGTTGTTTCAAATTGCAATGTTAAAAATAATCTGCCGATCAATCTGATATAAGTGCAATATATCTTACTTAATATAACTTAAATAAACCGAGATGATAGTGCAGAATCTTAGAGGACTAGAAATTATATACTAGGTTTTGCTGGTTTCTGCTGTATAATGGACGTTCGTATAGACATCACTATTTTGACCATGGTTTAAAAGCACAAGATGTGATGTCAGTAAATTAACTTTGAACTTTAAAAAGAAAATAGTGTAGTACGAACAACCTAGAAAAACTCTTACTACTCTATGAATTTATAAGTATGAAATGATATCACTGAGAAAAAAAAAATTATTATTTTTTTAAATAATATTGCTATTGGTTAAAAACATGTTGAATACTTCATTGCGAATAGCTAAAAATACGTTTTTGAAATTAATGTCACACCTTTTTAAGCCATTTTAAGTGGCCGCGGTAGCCGAGTGGTATAGGTATCGGATAGTGGCTTGAATGGTCACGAGTTCGAGCCCAGTAACACTAAAGACCCGCCGTGTAGGGCAGCGATGCACGTTAAATCTGTCGAGAGCTGAAACGTCCTTCCTTTGGTGTGATGTGGTAGTTAGAAGAGGGGGTTGCCAGCTCAGGTGTCGTCCACGTCACTTGACCATGGTTCAAAATTACGTGGTCCGTCGCCAAAAAGCCCTCGTGTAGCTGAACAGTGCGACGTTAATATCCAATCAATCAAGCAATCAATTAAGCCATTTTAAACTCTTTATGTAATGTGTACTTCGTAGTTCATTATTTAAACATATATTATTACATTTGTTTGAAAGCAATATAATGCATCCGTAAAAGAAAAAGTATAAAAATTTCTGTGAAATTAAATTTTTTCCATCAGAATTCGAAACTTTATAAATCCTTATTGATATTATTCCTTTTTAATTTTCTTCACAGATGCTTACAAAAATTTCAAACTACTGTTTTCAAAAATCTGAAAAATAATTTCATTTTGTTTCTTTAACCTTAAAGGTTAAGATGTAACCACCAATCCACACTAACGCTTATACACTTTATTTTCCTTAAATAAATAAAATAGTCTAGATTTTTCGGCAGAATTGGAATTACGATCAAGAATTCGGAAACAAGATCGAACAGCAAGATTTGTAAATATACTCTTAAGCTTACTGCACATACCATACATCTTGATTAAGATTCATATTTTTCCAGGTACATCATTCATTCTGTTTTCAAGAACATAGCTAATTATTGTATCATAAGACGAGTTAATAAGATGAGCACAGAAGTAATTACTACATATTTCATTCGAAAATATAATGAGAAAGCGTATAAAATTATGTCTTGTATAATAATAATTGATATTTATAATTATAAAGAGGATTATCGCAAAATTACAACTAAATGCAAAAATTGGCGTTATCTAATCGGTCTTTATGGCTGGTTTTATGGGATTTGATATGTTAATCAGGTTTTGCTTACTAGAAGAACCGCACAAATGATTGAGAATTATTACATAAGGCAAATTAGGTTTGTAAGAGTTTGTATGGAGTACTGTAGAAGTAAGAGGGGCTAAATTATATGAATTAATTTGGTACTCATATTTTTTAAGAATTAAGTTTTCACTACTTAGGTGGAAATCTCACGAAACAGTAAGAAAATATAGGACTCGAGAAAAGCCATGAAATCTCTTATATTTGAATAGCAAGGAAACAATTAGAATGAGGTTTGCTCTGTATCTATATTAAACGCAAAAAGTATTAGGATGAAGAGTCTCATACCTTTCTTGAGTTATTAAAGTTTTTCACTATTCTTAGATGTTTTATTTAATATCTTTTTGTTATTTGGAATTCAGTGGCTTACTGTTTTCAAATGTTTAACTAATATTTATACCTAAAATAAATTATTTAAAAAATGTAGGTTTATAATTTAAATCAACGAAAAAGATAATGTATTTTACATTTTTCACTGTTGAAAAACATTCCGAATATAATTTGGTTAAGAAATACTTTATTATTCATACTCACGTGTTTATCGATATTGTTGTTATTCAATAAAATACACACATTAAAAGATTCGTGATTTTCAAACAAAATTTTGACTTCCAGGATAATTTTAATAAAGGATATAAATATTTTGAGAACGATAATGTAATTTAACAGGAATACTTTGCTTTAAAAATACCTAGTGCACAATGTATAACATAAGCAAACAATATACTATATAATTCATCCATAATATGAGTTGGAAATAAACAAAAAATCCACTATTGGACAACGCTAAATATATTATTATTATTATTATTATTATTAATCAGAAGAGTTTTCTTGCAATTTTTGTCTTATTTTTGCTTGTGATTAGTTTCTCATAAATTCGTAAAATTTAAAACTGAGAGATTGGAAAGATATTATAAATTGCTCCGAGTATTATTACATTTCAAATTTAAACAATTTCATATCACACACAGTTAAATATACGCAAGTTAAGAACATAGCAATGCCTAAATGCTTTTCACGTAATTCGCGTTGGATACGTGAAACGTAGCTAAATTTATTTTACAAGGTACTCTGTAAACAAAGGTTTCTACAATGTAACATAAAATATTGTTGCTGGTACATTTTTCTAAACTTGCAGACATTTCAAGAACAGGATTTTCTAAGATTTATATACTGTTGTGAAGGATAAAATTATGTAGAAACTCTTAATAATTTATTAAATGCTCGCATACTGCATATATTTTGGGAGATCTATAAGAGACAGTGGCGTAACGTACACACCTACAAACCCACATCGATCAGGGATCCAAGAGTCTAGGGGGGCTCAAAGCCTGATTGAGGACAAGTACGCATTTTGGCTTGTGGGCCCAAACATGATTTTTCAGGGGAGCCCTAATATTCTTCTTTATGCAATTGATAATAAATGCATTTCTTCAAAATCAAAACTAAAGTATAATGACAGTAATAAAACGTATCAGGTACTTAAGAAATTTGTGATGCAAATTTGTACAAAAATGCTTCAGTACAGTGCTTCTCAAACTTTCAATACTGGCGCCCCCCTTTTCAATCACAATTTTTATCGCACCCCCCTTATACATTAATAATGTACTAAATGCAATAATTATGCACTTTGACGCTAAAGCTACAATACGCGATCTTAATTATAAACCGTAAAAATTAATAACATAAGTCAGTGCTTCTCAAACTTTCAATACTGGCGACCCACTTTTTAATCATAATTTTTACTGCGCCGACCTTACACAATAATAATGTATTGAATGCAATAATAATAAACTTTGACGCTAAAGCTACAAAACTATCTTAATTATAAACCGTACAAATTAATAAGATAAGTATATTAAATTTTATATTTGTAACTTTTAAGTAATATATATTTTTTTTTTCTCGAATTTTTAAATTGGAACGGATTGTAAAATGCTGTGGCTGCTTTCAAGACAAAATATAGATCTCAACCAAATATATAGAAAATGCACTCAGAGTGTCAATTTCTAATCGTAAACTTTCCTTTGAAAAACTTTCCTCTGCAAGACAAGCCCACGGAAGTCGCTAATACTTATTAAAATTGCTCTTAAATTTAGTACTAATAAATTAGTTATAAAATACCTTGTGCAGTACTGATACATTAAAATTATACTGTCTTAAGTACCCGCTCTTCGAACGAGTTCATTTTTTTAAAAAACTAAAACTTTCTTGATAAATAGCTGAATTGTCAGAAGAGTAAACCCAAATGCGCGACAATGCTTACGAAAATGTAAAATGATATTTTAAAATGAATGCTCATACTATAAATAGTTTTAAGCGAACTGTAATTTTAAGCCTCACAGAATTAGCATTTATAATTAATGTTAAACAATGAAAAATAAAATTACAATTAAGAATGATAGTGTTATTTTTAATATTTAAAGCTAGAAGACTGCAAAATGTTTTATTCCGGTGGTAGACACACACTCGATACTAGCGTTAATGGTCTCGTGGAGTGATTGAATCCCCCCAATCCTTTTTTTTCTATAATTATTTTATTGTACGCGATACAAATCATGATTCCAGTGAATAATTTAATTAAGAGAAAGTAAACCTACCTACTTTCAAGAACTTTTCAATTTTTCTTTGGTAACAAATAAACAGTTTTGTCAGAATTAACGATTTTGTGATTTGTGTGTCCCGCGCGACCCAACTTCCGGGTTAAAAGTATATTCATTATGATAACAATTATGTTACTGCTAAAAAAATTGTGGAAAACTTTTTTCATTATGCTTTATATGTTTGAGAATACTAATAAAAATAAGTCTTGGCCAAGTAATCCTTCAAAGTGCATGGTTTTCCAAATATCATAAAACACTTTTGCATGGAAAAAAGCGCAACAGAGAAATTCATTACTTACAACTTCCCTAAATGAGAAACAAACGCATAAGAGAAGGGTCATAACTAACTGTACCGATAGCTTAGAAGGTCAAACAGATTATCAGCAAAAACAGATTACAGCCATAATGTGCAGCATTTCAAAAATAATCACAGTGATGAATTTTTTATGTTCCTAAACTTTTTCGATTCTGGGTCTGGGATTTGTTTTTTCTCTGAAAGAGGAGTAAAAATCACTCATCATGAGATAAAAGTGCATTTTTTATTATGTCTGAAAGTATTTTGTTTTGATTCTAAATCTTTTATTTTCGATATGCTCGAGACCCCTCGTAGGGGTCTCGCACTCCCTCCAGGGGTGCGCGCCTCACAGTTTGTGAAACACTGCTTTAGTAAACATAAATTATATATATATATATATATATATATATATATATATATATACTGCTTGGCAGTTTAGTGTTTACAAAAAATTGATATTAACATAACAAATTTAAAGAAGTTGCAAAATAACGGGGAAATCAGGTCGCCTCTTGAAAATTTTTCTCTTTATGTGTATGGTGAACTGGATCAGAAATGCATATATTTCATCTTGATTTTATAAAGATTAACAAAGTGTTGATCAAGTCTTAAAGAATTGTACACCAGCCTCCTTGTACTTTTCAGTGCTTGAAGGGTGCAGAGAAAAATTCGGTGTGCCGAAATTCTGAGACCATGAGACATTTCACATGAGTTAAATTCGGGTTCAAGTCCAGTTAGTAAGTTCACCAATCCATTTGACTGATATATTCAATCTGAAAGCTTTCTGGCACCACATATATTTGATGGGACTGAACATCACACATAATCCATTAACAATAACTTAAGACCAACTGAGCTCCTGAATAGTCTACCTTGCCTTACCAAAACACCATCTGCATTCTCCGAGTAGCTACAGAACCACAATGAACATAAATGCAGCTCAGTTTATTCTTTTGCCATGATTCCTATCAAGTCTTTAAAACACGATCGCGGAGACGAAGTATTTCATGGACTAGGAAAGGAATGTTGCATGTTTTTCTCTTCAGGTTAAAATGCTTCTAAAAGCCTTATCACATGTATACGTATTTGGAGCAATTTTTCTTCCAAGCAATCCTTTGGAACGATTTTTTCTTAGTTGTGATAGCAACGGCTTCGAACAATTTTTCCTCATTGAGCTTAAATAATTGCTCAAAATTCGAGCCAATGAGATTTTTCGACTCCCTACATCATGAACAAGATTGCAGCCACAAGTACCTCAAACGCATCAGGAATGGCGTATAATTTTTTAATGGTGTATATTCTTTTAAACAGAATGGCGTTCAATTTCTGTTTACGAAAGTCGACAAAAGTGCGAGCGAAATACCAGAAATAATACTGGATGTTTGTTTTCTGAAGCAGAAAAATAGGCGTGTAATTTTTCAATGAGAAGATAGTGTGCAGCTGAAGTCGGAGCGTTATAGCTTTGTTTCCGGCAACCATTCAACTTAACAGCTGATTGAAACGGTTGTTTTAAAGAGACTCGAGTTGTTCCGAAACATGGTGTGTGATAAGGCATTAATTAAGACTATATCTGTACTCGTCAGTAAGCACTACTCTGAACAATTGAACATAACGTTGGTACCATTTTAAACGGGCCTCTCACGCAGAAGGAATTCGTGGGACACTAACCATCCAAGTAAGCCTTCTAGTTGAAGTAGAATTGATAATTCGAGTTACTGTGGTGACATGAAGGTGTAAACCCAATCCCTCGCAATCACTTTGTGGTTTCTTTAAGCTCATAATGACAAAAAATGGACTTTGGATGCATTTGTTTTTCTTATTCGTGCTTGACCATGCTGTTTATCAACTGTTCTAGAGCTCAAAAAGCTGCTCTTGTCCTGATATGATACTTTGAGGGATATTCAAAGCATTCCATTTGTGTTTGACCTTTCACGATACTGTCAATCACACATTTGCCACTTCTGTCCTTCACTTAAATAATGCATTTGTGACATGACTAATGAATACTGATCACACTCTCAAAATCCACATTTACTTAAAACAAAACTACAGACAAAAATTGTAACATGCGTTCACTGCGCACCACATTGTTTATCAACGAATTTTCATATTTTTGGTGCAAGAGGTAATTTTTGATTAATTTTATTTAATTAACACAATGAATTGCAGTCATTGATAACATTAACTTAGTGAGTGTATTTTTTTCTCATTACTCTTTTTTTTACTAGTGAATATTTGATTCACCTGTAACTAAATATACAATACAAAGCTTCTAATTTTCAATATATTTTGATACCTTTCTTTTATTTTAATTATTACTTGGCAATTTATTTCATCTTATACAAGATATTAAGTACTTTGTCTTTCTGGAAAAAACCTTATTATTTATTATATTTTTGCGGAACTAATTTCTCTTAAAGTTTTTTTGTAAGAATTATTATTCAACAACTCTGGCTTTAAAAAGATATTTTACAAGAACAATATTATGAATAAAAACTGAAGAGAAATAAGAAAAGCAGGAAGAGTTCCATTAAAAATTTTATGGTTAAATCATCATTTAATTTAAGTTGATGGGGGAAATATAAGCAATTTTCTTGGAAGATGAAACTTATTTGTGTGAATATAGCCTATTTTTTTAATGTGAACTTTTATACGGAAGCAACAAAAAAGTTAAGTTCCGCAAATTCTTGGAATATATAGATTCAAAATACTCAGAAATTCTCTTTCTGAGTTTTTATTTATAATTTTTTTCTTTAATCTCACTTCTTTTTTTTTTTTGCTTATTTAATAGTGAAATCTGAAGGTAAATAATACCGTGAAATGAAATCTTCCAGAGAATTAGTTAACCTTAAATTTATTTCTTTTGTACATTTGATCTATTTTTCTTTCGCAGTATGAAAATTTTTTTGTGAAAGAGAGCATCTTAAGATCGTTTGAAATATTTGTTTGACCAATGGAATAACACCTTATTAACAAAATGACGCTTTTTCCGAATTCAACCTAATTCTTAAGCAGTTCAGTTGTAGAAACGACATGTAATAAATTGATTTTCAATACAAAAAAAAAGGAATATTTTAAAACAAGGAAAAATATATTCTCTGTTAGCTGGAGCCATTTTTTTGAAAAAATATTGTATAAATGTTAATATTACGGAAATAATAATAAAAAAAATAGAAAGAAAAAAAAGAAATTTAAGATAATTGTAAAATTTTTGTTTGTATAAATATTTGCAAGGACATTCTCACTAGATTTAATAAAAAAGCTTTGGGATATCTCAAATTCTACACAAATACCTTAGTTCAATTTCTTCTCTGTTTATTTATTCATTCTATTTATGTGATAAATAATTAGAAATAAATACATATCTTAAGATTTTTATAATAAATTTGCAATGACAATATATTTTGAATTAGAATTTTTTCTGAATATTATAAATAGAGAAGGGACTTTGGATATATACTTATATAGTCAGTGATACACAGTTTGAATCCATTTAAAAAATCATCATCAACATATGTTTATTAGTGCAACCAAACGCATTCAATGTTGGGTGCTTCTGTTCCCCATTTTTTCTACTTATGTTCATTGATTTTTTTTTGTTGACAAAAAGTTTCTTACGTATCACACAGATTTCTTTTTTTTTCAATATATATATGTATGCAATCTAATACCCTTCTTTATTTAGCTTCAATATTTTTTGTTGTTGTTTCTAATGCCACCTGCCTGATGGTATTCGATCGAGGCCTACGAAATTCATCACGGCAATGTGTTAGATGGCCCCCTGTTGTTACCGTAACTTTGAGCACCATACAGGTGACCCGGTGATTTGGTTGGGTTCCACCCCAACTTTGAGGGACAACACCCTGGGAAGAGGGGTGGGGATCTTTCTCTTCTTTTCCACCAACCTCACGAGAGGACTTGCGTCTCGACGGCTATTTAGAGAATCCCCCTGCCGTAAAGACACTATACATTTACAAACATCCGTGCCTTCTTCAGGATTCGACCTTAGGCCCAACGGTAGAGCAGTCAGCATCGTTAACCACTCTACCGGATGGGCGTCTTCAAATTTTCTAATTTTTATAAATTCCTGTAGATCGGGATTCTTGTATTTTATGGAAACGGTCGAAAGATCAAAACGATTAAGTACATTTCTTAATATAAAGGCATTAAAACATTATATAAAAGGCAATCTTTAAAATACAGTATACAGCAGTAAAATTTGCACAATCAGGTTCCAGAATGTTTTTGCACCCTCTCCAGCACTCGCATGCAATTATCATTGATTAAAAGTACAATTACGTAATTATACGTAAGCAATCACCTGGTCGTAGGCAAGTTAAGTCAACAGCTAAAGTAGTTTCAGTAAGCGACCGCTATTTATAGTCTACGTGGTTACCTTTCAAGGTTTTCTTGGAAAACCCGCTTACGTCATACTTCATAGGGGCGTAGACTTTTCCGGATACTTTGAAAAGTATCCAAAACACCGACAAGTCACCAACATGGTCACTAAGTTGTCAAAAATGACGCCAAATTGGCTGTATCTGCAATGTTTTGCTCAGTCCCTATTGGAACGCCATTTTAATGCAAGGAACGGCGTTGCTCGTTTCATGCTGAATATTACAGCTGTTATCATAAAATAAATGCCACATAAAGTAATGTTAACTCATTAAACGTCCAGATATAAATTATTCACACTATTTTAAGATAAAATTAAGCATTAATTACACCAAATTATAAATAATATTTCATGAGAGCGATATTAGCAGCAACTATGCCCTATCTTTTCTTATTGGAGTTTTTTTTCCCACAAGATCATTAATTCATGTATTGAGATACCAATCATGGGATACATAATTTTCTACAAAGTAATATATTTTCCCAAGTAACTACAGATAGAGCAGTTTTAGAAAATGTATCATAATACAAATAATTGATTTGTAAATATATATATGCAGTGAGAGAGAAGAAAGAGATATATTTGGTGTGTGTGAGAGGGAGAGAGAGGCAAATATTATTCCATACGTATATGCAGGTATATTTAAAAGTAAAACACATGTTTCTGCTACAGTGATATTAAGTAACTATTCTTTACGGCATGAAACAAGAATTTTTTACGACGACTCTAGTTTACGCCAAGAATATCTTATTTGGATCATGTTCAAAAATGAGATGATATGATATAATAAAAAATAACTTGCATGTTAGCATAAATACACCAACAGATTTGTGATTGAACATGATTAAATAAATCAAATACGTCATACCTTTAATAAATGTACTAAATAAAAAGGACAAAATATAAATAATTATTTAAATCTTAATATTTGTGATTTTTTAAAACGAAAGCCAATTTTTGACAACATTTAGCCAATTAAATATTTTCGGTAATTTTTTTAATCAACTCGGAGATTATTAGACATATAAAAAAGACATGACTTGAACATTGATGTATAATATAAATCAGATAGTTAAAACGGCAGATTATTATAATTTATATATGTTATACGAACAAAAAAATTATATTTTATTGTAAACGTGTCGTTTGAAAGGAACCATACTAATAAAAATATCGCATTTTTTTCAGGTTCTTCTAATTCAACCAGAATGTGTAGAGATGATACTCAACCATATAATGGTAAATATTTTCGAGTTCAGCTTTCCTTATTAATTAAAGGTTTATTTATTTATTTTTTATCCTGAATTTTTATCACATTAAATAGAATTATAGGCGTAACTAAACCTTTTTAACGGGAATATTTTATGTCGTGAAAAAATATAACGTATTCCTTTCTATGGCTTGATAAAGTATTTTTGTTTGGGTACTTAAAATAGAATAGTTAAAATAAAAGCAAAATACGTTTTCACATTCAAAAATTAGTAATGCAAAATAAATATTTTTTAATTTCGAAAAAATACTTTAAAATGTAAAAAATAAAGAAATGATGTGTGATTTAATTCTATTTGCGCGGTTACTGTTAAATTATTTTCTTATCAGAAACATTCAAAATTTAACTGTTAAAATTTATTTAATTATTCTTATACATTTTGATATTGTTAGAAATCAACTATGACATCATTTTAAGTTTATGTGTCATGTTTTTGAAACAGTGGAATAATATTGGCTGATAAAAATTAAACATGTCCCAATTTAGATGCCTTAAAAAGAAAATATATAAGAACACACATTAAAGAGAAAAACAGTTATACAAAAGAATACATACTATATAATGAAAACTATTCGCGGGATTTAA
>BMAV01006816.1:73076-92865 GCA_019973955.1 Trichonephila inaurata madagascariensis
CACTTTGATGTTTGAAAAAAAGACAGCTTTATGTTTACACAGATTACACTAAAATCAGCGAAATTAATTTGGTTCATCCATTATATCACACATATTACATGTGAAAAAGAAATAATTTTATTATGTAATTTATTTTCTGGTAAAGTTTAGTATTTACTTATTTGTAACATATGAAGCTTCACTATTTTTCCATGTTAAACATCAGGATTTTTTTTACAAAATATTCTGAGCTTTGAAATAGACTAAGTCAAAAGTTTTTCTTTGGCCAATTCTTAGAACTATTCTTTTCCATCGATGTGTTAGTATTTCTGGTTTTCGGTTACTTTTTGCATTTGGGGTCTTTAAGAAAATGTTAAACTAGTGTTTCAGATATTTTATCCTTTTATTTATTTATTTTCTTTTTAAATTTCATATTCACTTGATCTGAATTCTTTTAAAGCAATAATTTGTCTCGTTTTCAGTTAGAAAAATGATTTCCGTTTCGCACTGTACCAAAATCATAATGAGATGAGATAAGTATACTGCGTGCGTAGCCAGTTTGAGTGAATTTTATTCAGTCCTCAATGTAGCTGGAATACATTCTCAAAATATCTATTTGGGAATAAAAATAACTCAGATCCTCGTGCACATATCTAGGGAAAATAGTTCATGAGGCTTTGAAATAGCACCTGAGAAAATGGTCTGAGTTTAACATGCATATGACTTATTCAGTCTGATTCAGGATTGAAAAAATATCAGATATACAACATCCCATTCAAGACAAAAAAAATAGAGAGAGAGAAACATGACCTGAAATTTGGACGAGAAGGTACTGTGTTCTCTCCTGTCAGGATATCAAGAAAAGATTATTAATTTTTTTTAAGTATTATATGAAATATCAACGTGCCTTGAATATTGTCAGGTGATTTGAATGACTACAGAAAAGCATCTTAAAACTTAAGCAGCGATGACACAGTAATAACTAACCATTAAATTTTGATGTTTTTTGTTTAAATATTTCTAAATTCCTAATTATATTTTAAATATTATTTTACGTCAAATGTATTTTAATGTCAAATCTCACCAGTATAACACAAGTAATATAAAAAAAAAATTTTTAGTCAATTCCTACTTAGATCAACAAAGAAAAATTTTAGTTTTTAGCTGCTTTTTATTAAATAGTTACAATTAATATAAATATGTATATACATATAATAGAATCACAACATTAAGTGGTAATTAATTTTTATTAATTATCGTTAAAGTATCGCATTGTCATCCAAAACAATCTTGTGTATAAATTTCAGGTCAATTGAATGCTTTAAAACGTGAGAAAAAAACCTTCTCACACAAGTTTTGACACAAGTCGCCAAAAGGGTCGCTAATTCACACAAAATGATGCCAACGTGGTTGTATTTGTAATTCTTTAAATAATGAGTTTTAATCAATTAATTTTTATTAATTATTACTATATTATTGTATTGGCATCTAATATAAATTTCAGTTCAACTGAATACTTTAACACGTGAGAAAAAAATATTTTCAAGTTTTGACACAAGTCGCTAAAAGGGTCTCTAAGTTGCCAAAAATGATGCCAACGTGGTTGTATTTGTAATTCTTTAAATAATTAGTTTTAATCAATTAATTTTTATTAATTATTATTATATTATATATTATTGTCATCCAAAATTATCTAATATAAAACTTCAGCTCAATTGAGCGCTTTAAAATGTATTTTATCAACGATTGAAAATTCCACCAAGATAAATAAATATATAAATAAATAAATAGAGATTGTGAGCTAATAGCAGGAGAATTGAATGATTGAATGACCTTCAAACGTAAGTATGAGGTGATGCATTTGAAAGATGCCCCGCGCCTTTGAATGGATCTTATTGAAACGCACCTATCGGAGGGTTATGTGTAAGATTTGTGTAAATGTAGAATCACATTGACGTACGACAGTGCTATAAAAATATCACTGATGAAAATCAAAGGAATATGTTTATTAAATGAAAGAAGATCCCAAACCCAAACTACTGGTTTACGGTTATGTGACAAATTGCTGTTAAGTATCCCACCACCACTCACGGTATTCTCAGTCATTTCTTGACTATCTTACACGAAAACTATCTTAACAATATCACTAATTTTCCTTAGAAATCGGCATATATTTTTGTTTAGAAGAACTTTAGATTTGGCGAACTTCAAGTTGTCTGTTTTTTTATTTATATTGTTTCTTAGATTTTACTATGCCAGCCGATTCCTCATTTGTTTGACTTTAAATACTTTCAAGGATTCCAAACATTTTCCAAATACAAATTAATGTAATTTTATTCTTCAGCCATCTGTTTGGAAGAACTCACCAAGTAATTTGTTTCTGAGGGCAACCCACGAAGCCTAAATTTGATTACACTAAACAAAGTTTAAGTACTATAAATTAAACATGTGTTAACGCATCACAATTAAAAATTACCATTAAGGGATTCGACAGGGGGATGCCTGCTAATGCCACGTGGAATTCCACTAAATTCGAAAAGGAAGGAAATCGTTTTATCGAATAGTGTTAGTTGCCACACAAGCCCCAACCTGGTCCATTTCCCGCATTATCCAATTTATTCGAATGTATTCTTTTGGGGGAGGGAGAAGGAAAGGTGCTTTGAGAGAACAATCGAGCCTTAGCTTGATTATAACAGTCATCTACAAAACGTCTCCCCGCGGTGTAATTTATTTTCAAAAATATCCCGATGATTTTTCGTTCGTCTTACTAATTAAGCTCACAGGTTGACGTTGTGCGTGCAAGTCGAATCACTGAAAGGATGCCGAAAGGAGGTAAAGGAGCTACAGAAAAAATAAAACTGAAAGGAGTACACTTAATGCAATTACCAGAATACGGAAGCTCCAGTGGAAAATTTTGTCGCTTATCTTGCGGGATTAATGATTTATTTATCTCGACATTTTTCAAAAATTGCTAATTAATGCCAGCATTTTCGAAGCCCCTTTTCCCATTTAATCGATAAGTTAGTTAATCCTAAAATGAAAGAGAAAAGATTTCACTCACTTAATGAACTTTCCCCGTTTTCTTCTGGACACTTTGATGGGTGAGAACGCTCGTTCCGGGAGCACTGTATCAAAAAGAAAATAAAAATTAACTCTTCCGTTCTATATATATATTTTTTTTGTATGTGATTCCTTATTATTTATTTAATTTTTTTTTAATGTTATTCCTGTATTGATTAAATAAATATTGGAAAAGAGGGGAGCGCAGTGATTATTTTTTTTTCTAAAAAAAATTAATTCACTTGGTTAATTGAAAAATTTTATTTTAAAGTTAACAATGAAATTTCCAATTCTGGTTATCTTAAGACGTCAGAATATTGACAAGAGTTGTTTCCTTTTAAATTTCCTATTATTCTGTCATCTACTTAATATATTTATTTTTATCACACACGATTTTACATGATTTATTCCGCTTTATACAGAATTTTAATTATGGTATTCATAATTGTGTAGATATTCTCTATTGTATGAATATAAAGTATTTAATGCATTTTATTATTATGCCAGTACTGTTCACAAGGATAAGATTTTTAATGTATGAAATAAAACAATGTATACCACAGCCAGCATTAAAATTCGAGGGGTAACTATGAGGATAAAGGTCTTGATCTTGTTGCGTTGCTGAAATCGTGTCATGAGTACGATTCCCTATACGATCAAAGAGAGAGATTTGGGCCTATAAACGTTTAATATGACGAAATTAAAGCCTTAATTGTTCTCGTGATGTTTAGTTTGAAGAGTATGGTGTCTTTTCAGGTGTTGTCGTTTCTTGACGGGGGGAACAAATTTGTTAAGGTGTTCGCCATTGTCCCTTATAGATTTAGAGAGTCATTAATAAAGAGTGAATCGACCCGCGCGCGCGCGCGTACATCTGTCGAAACTCGAATGCATCGTGACGAGTAAATTAAGAAAGTGTAGTGACATCTTCGGGAACATATATCGTCGCTTGTTCATGAACCCATTCAGGACCATGACCACATACATGTGTTCATTTCAAGGAACATGGTCCCATATGTGAGAGTGCGCCCCCCCCCCCCTTCTGAGGCTCGTGATCTCACCAGCATGATCTGAATTTGGAACTATTGAATTTAGAATGATTATAAACTACAAATTTTAGTGGATTTTATAACAATAATGATTTTATATGAATTTTTAAATGGAGTTTGGCTAATCAGGAAAAT
The DNA here is from genome assembly GCA_019973955.1 of Trichonephila inaurata madagascariensis. Taxonomy (NCBI): domain Eukaryota; kingdom Metazoa; phylum Arthropoda; class Arachnida; order Araneae; family Nephilidae; genus Trichonephila; species Trichonephila inaurata. The sequence continues at coordinate 77,297 of BMAV01006816.1, forward strand.
TAACATGATACTAAACGAGTTAAAATAGCGATGCCCTTCGCCAATAAGCCCTTGGGCAGCTTCTTAATGTGCGTTATACATACACAAGCACTCACATGTACATCTTAAATTAATTCACAATGAAAATGTAATTGAAAACCAGGCAACATCTAAGAAAACAATGTTGTGAAAAGTAATGCTACAATAATAGTTAAGAAAATTCTTAGGCATACAGGGCTAAGATAGATGGATTTAACACATAAGGATCATATTCGCTATTCTTATTATTCTTATTTGGAAAGTGTCTTTTAAACGTTATATGATTATAACAACACTTCTGTAAAGTAACCACGATTTATATTAATGAGGATTTCTATTTAAGGTCAAGTGATAAGGGATAATAGAGAGAGGTTGGTGATTGATTTCTTACGGAGTTACAGAAGTAAAAGTGTAAACTACCCTAGCTCAAGAGAAAGGATACGTTGGGTCATTTTAGGAAGATTAGTATTGCAGATTTTCTATAAATATATTATTATTATTACAGATATTTAAATTAGAATTTAACCTGAAGGCTTCTATATAGCTTACATCGAATTTAGATACAGATTTTATAATCATGATAACAGTTTTTATTGTTTAAATATGTATCTTAAATGGGTACACCCTCACACCTCCATGAGCGAGAGTTCGTGACAACCAATGTTTCAAGACATAAATATGGGTGACATAAATGTTTTTTACACATAAATATGGGTGCATAAATGTATATATGAATGTGTGTGTGGGCAATTGTAATAATGTTTCGTTAAGTAATTTTTAAATTTCTACATTTGTTTCAAAACTCTGTTAAGATAGAACCACTCTCTTGGACCTAAGTTTAAAATAAACGAAAGCACTATCATAAATATGTGCATAACATGTGCGCATGCGTTAAACAAAAGAGAATTAACGTATGCAAGTACATTGGATGGATGAATATTTCATATTAATTACCGTAAAATCCGGCGTATAACGTGCAGACGCAAATATAAGACGGAAATTTAAATGTGTGCGTTATACGACGGGTATAAAAACGATACCTTTAAAAATAACAAAATAGATGAGCATAGAAAAAGATTTTACTTCTTTTTGTATCGGAATACTGTTTATTTAAATAAATGACTTCCTTACGAACCAAAAGAGTTGTAGTTCTAGAAGTATACTCTTTTTCCAAAAGTTTGAGATAATACCTCGAATCAAAATTCAAACTTCGACTTCAAAAAATTAGGGCAATGTATATTAACATTTCAGATTTCTTCGTAAAAATAGGGGTGCGCGTTATACAACGAATATACCTAAAAATTAAAAAAAATGCAGCTTGAAAGTATGGGGGTACGTTATAAACCGGGGCGCGTTGTACACCGGATTTTATGGTATGTATGAAGAACTAACAAAAATATATGGATCTCTCATTTCAGAAAAGGGAGCCAGGACAGCATACATATTCAAAAAATAGATTTTTCAATTTTAGTACTATAAAACAGTGTCCATTTTTCTGAATCTAAAAATAGAAAACACTTATATGTTCGTTGTTAAAATAACCTTAAAATATGAAAAAATTCATGGATAAAAACGTAAACAAAAGACCACACCCCTCCTTTGACACATGTTAAAAAATAGTTCCTTTTGTGTTTAATGCATGTACACAATTTGTTTTTACTAGAAAGGAACAATAATATTTTTCTTTTTTTATCGTGTTTTTATTAATGCGCTTTATTATTTTTCCGGGTGGAATTTTGTAATTGATTTTAAACTAACATCCCGATGAGCTAGAGACTTGAAATTTGGACTATAGCTCAAAAGTGGATGACAATGCATGAAAATGTGAAAAAAGAAGTTAACCGGGCCCCCAAAGTGGTGGGGCTCGATTTCGACAGGGGCCTCGTAAGTCCGGAACTTATACGAATTTACACAAACAAGGACCACTTGTCGATAGCACGGGTCGAGTTGCGTCTAAATATTCAATTTCGTGGCTCTAGGGTCAAAGAAAAGCCAGAGGTTACCATGTTTTTTTTTAACTCGCTTTTTTGTCTGTCTGTCCGGGTTGAATTTTTTAATTTATTTTAAAGTAACTTCCCGATAAGCTAGAGACTTGAAATTTGGACCAGATCTCAGAAGTTGATGGCAATGCATGAAACAGTGAGAAAAAAGATTTAGAGAAGATGTGGGCCCCGATTTCAACAGGTGCCCCGTAACTTGGGAACTACGACGAATTTACACGAACAAAGACCACCTGTCAATAGCACTCGTCGAGTTGCGTCTACGTATTGAATTTCCTGGTTCTTGGGTTAAAGAGTGGCCCCCAGGTTTTGAAGCCCCCGCCCTTGGGGATCTCAGTTCTACATTATCTACGTAACCTGTTTCTGTGGAGAAGAACGAAGAACCACTCAAATCATTCATTTTAAAATCTGTTTATTAAGATCTTTGCTTAAGGTATCCGACTACGTTCGGAACTGTGATTTTAAAAAAGCGTATTAATGGATAAATTTCATGATATTTAGTGTCGATTAGATTAGAATAGGTGTATAAAATTGTTTTAAGGACATTTTGACAAAAAAAATTATTTAAATACAATATTTCGGCAAAAAGTTAACTTAGAATAACCTTTTTTCAAAATGTTCTCCTTTTGTCAAAAATGCTTCTATTATAATATATTTTGCCTGTACATAGCTCAGACTGAGGCTCAACTATTATTTTTGAAAAATTCACATTATTTTCAGAGTACAACCCATTGAAATAATTATCGGCGTTTTTTTCTTAAAATTTCTCCCCTCTGTTGTCGTAAAACATGGATAAACCCACTTCTAGCTTATATATTTCAAAATTTTTAGTTCAGCCTCTGTACAGAGGTCTGAGTTATGTACAGGCAAAATATTATTATAATAGAAGCATTTTTCACGAAAGGAGAAAATGGGTCATTTTATATTCATTTTTTGTCAAAATATTGTTCTTAATTATTTTCTATTGTAATACTATTCTTAAAACAATTTTATATATATTTTCTAATCTATATAAGTGACACTAAATCTCATAAATATTATTCATTTATAAGCTTTTCAAAATCACTGTTCCGAACGTAGTCGGATACCTTAAACACAATACACAACAATAATAAATAAGTTGATTTAGAATGAGAGGACGCAACACATATTACCAAATAGTCGCGTACTTGACCACTGAATCTAACTTAATAGATTAATTCTTTTATCACTAATATACGACTTTTCCTTATAGCTTATATAGAAATAGCTTACCGCTATATCCTAGGTAATCAGCTACGTTCTTTATCTATTCTGGTGTGGCTTTAATCCGACAGTGTTCCTTATGGCCTCGAACCCACTTTTGGTTCGTCAGTACCGGCATGGCTAGGCTATTTCATGGAGTTAGGGTTCTTCTAACTTCATCTCAAATCACCTTACAGCTAACTCTCTTCTTCGCGACTTCACTTCCCACTCAGCAATCACTTCTGCGCATAGACATAGACCCAGACATAGACTTCGCTCTACTACTAACTTCCAATATATATGTTTCCTAATTTACATAACCACTTTCTTGGGTAGTTGTAAAGAATTGCCGTTTCAGCCCCAAAGAAACCCCAAGAGGACATTAATAGAAATCGAAGTGAAGTCACAAGGTTGTAACCTTGTTTTTTTTATTAACTCGCTTTTAAAAAATCGCTTTTTTGACAATAGTGTGCACTCTTTTGACCGAGTGAACACTTAACCAGCTAAGCAGATGCAAATAACCTTCCGCGAAAACCTTTCGTTATTGTTTATTATTAACTATTTGATGTATTGTAACTGTGCTCAATTTGTATGTAAAGAAGTTTAAATTTAGAAATGACGAATTAAAGTTGATTTAAGCTAACCATAATAGTAATTCTCAGAGTGCAGTTTCACAAGTTGAGTGAAGTGTTACAACTAACGCGAGGCAGTTTATTGTGTTTAAGTAAAATATGAAAAAGAAATAAAAAGCTACTTTATATATATTTATTCTAAATATTAATTAGCAATTACCAGTTAGTATCTATTTTAATGAGAAATCAGTTAAATAAATGAAATAATTATTACTCACACACACACCATGTTTTTATTAACTCGCTTTCTTGTCTCTCCGGGTGGAATTTTGTAATTGATTTTAAACTAACTTTTCCCGATGAACCAGATACTTGAAATTTGGACCGTAGCCCATAAGTGGATGACAATGCATGAAAATGTGAAAAAAGAAGAAAAAACGAAAAAGACAGAAACAAAAGTTATGCTTTTTAGTCTGTTATAAAAACATGGTTTATTAAAGTTTTTTTTAGATAATATACTTTTGATTTCTAATTTTTTTAAAAACTATTTGAGTATATTTTGTTCATGGTTTTATATATGTACTCGTTTGTAAAATATTTTGTAAATTCAAGAAATATTTTTATTAAAAATGGCACATAAAATAAAATAAATTTGATAAAATTATGTTTCTGATACACACACACACACACAAAAAAAATGAAAATAAAAAAAAAAGAATTTAAATTTACTTTTGTACTTCTTTAGAATATTTAAAGTATCATTATTAGAAATATAAAATTAGGCAGGAACATATTAAACAATATTTTGATTTGTAAAAACTTTGCTACTTTTAGTATCTTCACTTTTTCTCTAAAGCATAATTTTTTGCCTTTAGGTCAGTGCTTCTAAAACCTTCAATATTTGCGACCCAATATTCAACCATACTTTTCATCGCGCGCCCCTCTCCTTCATACAAATAACAATGTATTGAATTTAATAATATTATAGTTTGATACTAAGGCTGGAACACAATTTTTTCTTAAGTGCCACCGGCGCATATAAATATCTCAATCAGCCAAATCGCTAACTGTCTTGGACGTATATATACGTCTTTCCGTTTGAAGAAAGAACTTCTCTATGCACTGCAGTCCATAAAATTATTCCAAAGGCTTTGGAATGCAATAAATGGACCTTGACCGTGATTGCGAAGGATTCACTTATTCCATAGGATTTTTTATGCATTTTTTCCCAACCTCAATACATTACAAACAATCACCAACGTGAAGAAAGGTGGCATTAGGGAGCGAATTGCGTAAATATAATACGCAGATAAAGATTTAATTATAGACCGTACAAATTATCAAGATAAGTGTTAAATTTTGTATAGATTTTTTATATATGCCAAGCCCATGGGGACGCTGGTAATTATTAAACTTTCTCATAATTTAGTATAGTTAAATAATTATAAAATACATTTTACAGTAATATATCAGGGCAAACCTTAATTTTGTTTTTTATTATGTCAGAATGTATTTTGTTCGTTTAATTTCAGTAAATTAATAATTTTTTAAAATCCTTTGTTTTCGATTTTTCGAAATACTCACACCCCCTCTCATAAAATTATCATGCCCCACAGTTTGAGAAAGGCTGTTTTAGGTACATTTAAAAAATATATATATTGCACTATATGGTTCCAAATTTTTTATTCCTCATATTTTTTATACTTATGCGTCTACTACCTGTGAATATAGTTACAGCCGATTTTTTTTTTAGTATAAGTAGTATATATATTGAAAAATAAAAATAGTTTTATGTCTAAAAAAGGAGAAAAAAAATAAAAACTTTCAAAATTAGAAAGTTTTAAAATGTTTTTAAGAACATTGCTGTTTGTAAGAAATACAGCACCATGAAGGAATCATCAGAATTAAATGAGCTTTGCAGCAAAAATAAATTTTAGCATGTTGCGAAAAATAGTAAAGTTTTCAGAGTCACCGCGCATGCGTGGTGTACACAGTGGCCTCTGACCTGATGCTGAAAGCGTATAAATAGAGGGCTGTAGCGGAACGTTGAAAATAGTTGATGATAATTTGTTAGTGACGAACGTTTAGCGAGATCTAAGTATGCCTCAGCGACGAAATAAGGAGAAATTCCAACAACTTGAACGGAGTGAACGGGTGAAGATTATCGGTCTTCGATAAGGGGGAATTTCCTATCACGTATCGGGAGCTAGTGTACAGCGAAACAGTTCCCCAGTGATATGAGTTTGGAAACAGTGGACCGACGAGCACCGAAAAATTCGAAAAACTGGCAGTAGACGATGGAAAGTGACGTCAGCGCGTGACGATCGACACTTGCTCCGCATGGCGGTGAATGACCTTACATCTTCCTCCAGCTAGTTGACAGCACGTTGGTCTACAACTATACAACTACAGGAACTAATGTCGGCTTCGTCAATTCGTCGTCATCTGCTGCACCATGGGTTGCGGGCAAGAGTTCCTTTATACAGGATTCCTCCCACGGCAAACTATCGACGTCTGCGTCTGCAATGGGCTCATGAGTACAGACCCCGACAAGCTGTTTGGCACCAAGTTGTGTTTTCAGATGAATCTCGCTTCAATTTGTGGGACCATAATGGCCGCATTCGTGTAAGACACAATGCTGGTAAACGCTGTCTACCAGAGTGCGTTATCAAACCACATATTGGCCTAACACCCGGAGTTATAATTTGGGGTGCGATTTCATATCGTTGACGATCCAATTTGCTATGAATTGAGGGTAATTGCAATATCAACTGGTAAGTCTATGAAGTGCTACAGCCCGATGTCGTTCCTTTCCTTCAAGGTATTCCTGAGACTACCTTTCGGCAGGATAATGCATGCCCACATGTTGCAAAGACTGTTCGAGACTGCCCAACATATGCGACTTCTTCCTTGGCCTGTTTTTTCGCCGAATACGTCGCTTATTGAGCACGTGTGGGATTGGGTGGATCAGCGTCTCACTCGTAATCCGCATCCTGCAGCTTCAATAGATGAACATTTTCTGCTCATACAAGCAATATGGAATTCTCTTTTACACAAGCAGATATTTAAAATCGGTTTGACTCCATCCCACGTTGTATAGCAGCACTTATTGCAGCGCGTGGTGGCTACACCAAATACTGATTTCGGACACTTAGTATTGTTTGTTTTTTGTTTTTTGTTTTGAAAATTCCGTCATTTATCTGTACTAATACAAGTCATTTGTGCATTAAATTTCATTAAATTCTGATGATTCTTTTATGGTATTGTATTTTTTTACAAACGGTTGTTTATTTTACTAAAAAATAGGCTCATTATATTTTATGGATTATTTTATATATGCAAAAAATATTTTACATAATTAAAAATTAATTTATATTAAAAATTTGTACCTAAACATAAGAATGTATCATGAGATTTCAAAATTTATGCCAAACTTAACTTAAGCAAAAAAAATTGAACTAAAAAAAATCATTTCTGTGTTTCTGCAGAATGATTAAAATATCTTCATTGAGATCACTAGAAAAAATCTGAGCTTTATTGGAAGCATTTTTAAAGATATATATTCCATAAACTGAGTCCTAACTCTTGCATTTTACTCCTTTGAGCATGCCCTGGTACCCTTATATATTAAGCTTCATATTAAAGTGTTATAATGAATATGTGATTAAAATAATGGGGGGGGGATGCTAGAAATACAATATATTTAAGAATATTCAGAAATGCGACGGAAAATTTAATTTAATTAATCGGAACTCAAGAGATAATTTATTCTTTTATATAATCAGAGTATTCAAATGAGAATATTTGAGAATAGCATAGCCCATTGGGAGTTAAGACAATAAACAGAAACTTATTTGAATGTAATTCAATTCTGTGCGATTTAATTCAAATTTATTCAATTATATTTCATTATATAACTAGCGACAGCTATTTCAGTCTTTCTTTGAAATTTATTTATTTTGCTTTTCCGCTTATATTAAATTATGTGAAAAATATTTACTATCTATAATCAGTATGATTTAGCTTTTATATTTATTATTTTTTAAGAATCAGACTAATTTATTTATTAATTATTTCATTATTTTACATATATATAAGCCTTTATATATAGAGAGAAAGAGAGAGATTTCGTTCTCATAAAAATACTATAATCATTACATATAAACAAGATGCCATATTTATAGAAAATGAGATTTGTTAGAAAAATGCCAATCTTATATGACTAAACAAAATTAAAATAAACTAAACTCAGTGGCGCAACAGCTCATAAAGGCCAAGGCCTACTGTGCATACGTGACCGCTGGACGCTCAGGTGTATGAGCAGATGTCCCTATTAGATAGTCAGTCTGATGCGTAACCTCCAGTGTTTAGTCCTCAAGAAAGATTGGTACTCAGTTATCGCGACCCACTGGAGGGCTTTGACTATTGTCTTGGTATATTTATGTATATATATTTTTTGCAAGGAATCTAAATTTGTTTGTACTCATTTTTAACGTTTGGCAACATTAGATGGGTGATAGCTTTTCAAGACTGCGCAGTTAGAAAAAAACGTCAAAAAACAAATTAGTTATAAGGTGTTCATTCTTTTTCTTTCTTCTACAAAGCAGCCATGGAATAATTAAAAATTTCCTTAGAAGTTTACAAAACTATACTGTTAAAACACGTAAATAGCTTCGAAAGCTTTTTATGTCCTAATATTATTTGTTTCTTAAATAATTCAGTAAAACTAAGGCATTTTAAAGTTTAACTAAAAATTTATATTTACTCCCATGATGTTATTAATATACAATTTATAATTGTTTCTATTTTAGACAAATGTTTTCAATAGCTGAAATTTGAATTAAAATGATACAACTAGCGAGAAAATAGAAAACTACATGATGTAAGAGCGAAACAACCTTATACCGTACATCTTTCCCAAAAGGAAATATATTAATTAAAACCTTTTTGGAAATCATAAAGGAGCAAAGAGAGAATGAGGTTTCACAGTTATAATTCAATTACATTAAAGGAACTGAATAACTTTTGCATGTATAGTAGGTTTTCACGTTATAAATTATTTACGTTACAGAACAACTTACTACGACGCTTCACTACATTACAGTATTCGTAATGCAGCGTTTCTCAAACTGCGGGGCGCCCCCCCCCCCCACCTAGAGGGGCATAAAAACTTTACTCGCGTGGGGAAGGGGGTACGAGCATATCGAAAAGTCGAAAATGAAAGGATTATTTAAAAAATATGGAAAGGAATCAAAGAGCAAAATACATTCTGAACTATGAAAAGTAACATAATGCTTATCCTATAACTTAAAAGTAAAACTTAGAAAACTCAGTACTTATATTGACAATTTATACACTTTATAATTAGGTAGTGTAATAGCTTTAGCGTCAAAGTACATTATAAGAGCATTCAATGCATTGTCATTGTATGAGAGCAGGTGATGAAAATTCTGATTGAAAATTGTGTCGTCGATACTGAAAATTTGCGAAGCACTGTCGTAAGTTTACAGAAGTCTATTATTTCATAAATAATAACAAATACATTCTTTTCAAAACCAAATACTTATTTTTATTAATTACCTTTGAGGTTTAACCATAACGACATCAACTATAAATTCGTCACTTTACTCAGATGAAAGTAATCAAGGTTTTTGCATTTTTTTAAAAGCAAAGCAAAAAATAAAATATGCAATTCTTTTTTCACACCTACACCATGATTTAAAATGCAAGCACGGTGTGCCATTTCAAGCTTCTATAAAACTGTTAGTGCTGCTTCAACTTAAATGAATCCATAAATTAAACATGCTTTAATGAAAATGCATTTTTAAAACAGGCATTTTTTCACTTTATCTGTATGCCTCCAGTCATTTCTTACGTTCCCTAACATATTAGGCTTTCAAATTTAAACTATGTTTTATTTAAAGTCTTTCCTTGCATTTCTCTAATATTATAATAAGTATATATTCTGAAAATTGTGTAACATGGTTAATTCTTTTTGTTTAGGTAATATTTTGTTCTAATCCTTTAATAAATATTTTTTTCTCCTAATCTATGTTTAAATTTAAAAACCAACTGAATACAAATATACATCTTGAGTCTCTTTTCTCAAATTATTAAATGTAAACTAAATCTCCTAGTTTTTTTACTAAAGAAAACTGCTTCCAGATCTATAATTTTATGTGAAAACTCAAATGATTTTTTAACTTATCATTGACGTCAAAATCCCTTTTATTACTTTTTATAACACATTCCTAGAATCCAAATGCGACATCAAATTTTAAATAAAAATCAATTCTCACATTAATCAAAATATTACAAGCGTGAATTAAATAAATATAAGATATGCAAAATTAAAAAGAATAAATTATTAATAATAAAATCAAAAAGTGGTATTTGAAAAGATTTATAATATTAAACACAGTCACAAATGTATTAGTTAAAGTAAAGCTAATAATTTTTAAAGCGTTAGAATATTTGGTTGCTACATGTTCACTTAGCATCGTAAATGCCTGAAAAGCAATAATATTTCTCAGCATTCATTTTAGATTTCTGCCCATTTAACAGTACACTAAAGAAAACTATTTTCGTTAATTTATGCATTTGTGGAAAACTTTTATCAAATGCATTATGTTATCATTTCTTTTGTTTTAAAGTGAAAAATAAGCAATTTTCAAAAGCTATTGACACACATGTAATTATGCCTTAGGTTTCGTGCATAAGCATTCTGCAGAAAATCTAATAATACGTATTATAAGACAAAGTGGCTGTGTAGTCATACGCTGGCTTAGATCCAAATTTGTTGGCAAATTAAAAAAAAATAACGAGTTTAGAAACACGACAGTGTAATTTAGTTACAATGTTCGATATATCGTGGATTTTTAAGGGATGCAGACTTGCCTTCTTTCTTCCAAGTTGTTTCAAGGAAACTGGTTTTAAGACATAAAATAATTATTGCTTTCTTCAATATACAAGGATCATAAAACTGTTATGAGAGTTCGCCATGTAATACTGATCTTTAACAGGAATGAAAATTAATAAACATTAAATTTGATCGTTAAAATACTTTTTTTATCGATTTTTATGATCATTCATATGTAAATGTAAAAACTTTTTTATATAAATCTTTTCCCCCACAATGCATTGGATTAGTATATTACTCTCTTCACTAAATAATATTAAACATTTCGTTTGAAATAAATATTTATACTTAATGCGGAACCATTAAAATATATAAATACCAGTAAAAGTGCATAATTTGTGCCTTATCCTAGTCAAATCTAATTATTTATGAGATGAAATATTAGCTCATCGTAAAGTCTCAGAATTCTTACTGGGTTTTGGAATGTAAATTACTTGATTGTTAAATTAATTATTAGTTTTTATACATGAAATGAATTTGAGTACAGACAAAGAAAAAAATTTTCAAATATTGAGACGAAATATAAAACTAATAATCGTTCTTAAAAAGTCAATTTTACTATCAAAATTTATATTTCATTTCATCAGGATTTGTCAGTCCTGATTTTTTATTTGTAAACATATTAGTATTTTACTTATGTACTCACTTTAAAACATTATTCAAAGCTGGTGTTCTTGATAATTTATAACAACTTTCAACCCTTATTATTGGAAAGGAAGCATATCTTGTGAACTATTTCTTATAATTCTGTAGCATTATTTTACCATCAATTTCTTAAAAGCCAATAAAATTATTAGTTACAAGAATATAACATATCTATTTAAGAATACAATTCTTTATTTTAAACTGTTAGAAAAGTTATTTATTTAATCTATGCATTAAAAGTTAAATAATTAGTATATGTGTTTCAATTATATATACCGAAAAATGTTGAAATTTTTTAAATAACTTAGTCCAGTACAAAATTATTTGAAATTCGAACAATGAAAGCGATTGCCAAGCACTACTTAGCTCTTAGAACTAGATGTTTTCTGTTATAGTTTGATTTAGTATATGTCCACCTTTAATATTTAGATAATTATGTGAGAAGCCAATTAATATAAAGCTCCTAGCTTAGCTTAGTAAATTACACCAAGTGTTTTGCGTACAAGATCTAAGCACATGCACTTTAACTACTAAAACCATCCATTCATAAATATCATGGTGTCCCTAAGGATAATCCACTGATCTCAGAAATTTTTCATGCAAATTCTTCAAAAAATACCAATTGTTATAATAGTTAATTGTCAAAGCCAATCTTTGTTAATTTCGGTCATGACACGCTTTTCTATTTGTGGAACTGTTGTTGTAAAAACAAATAATAATTACGGATGTGTTTTTTTTCTTCCTTTTCTCTTTATCGGAGGTGGAGATCCCATGGAGGCAAGACCAATTACAGTCGTTGTCAAAGAAAATTTTGGGCTAATTTTATTGCTTTGGTAACCAATGGAACAACTTCGAACATGGCGCCATAAATAACATGAGTCTTAGGCTGACTACTCATACCAAACATAAGCAACTTTTCGGCACCTGCACCATACAGACTCGGTTATTCAAAGGTTCAGAGAACAATAATTGTCCGAATGAAGGTTCTAGAGAGCAATTGCACAAATACGAGTCAATATCCGGTTATTCTGTGCTAGGCTTGAACTTCTCAAACGGTCTCACTTTATCCGTTATCCTACGTGATACATCCTCTTCCTTACCGCCAATGGGGCCATCAGCAACCTCATGGAGCTTGTCTAAAGTTGAGATGTGCCTAATGTGACCTTTAAAATACCTACTTTAAATTCCAGAAGATGGACAAAATCGTCCGTAAATATTTCGCTTGTTTGGATTCCAGCTTACTTGCATCACACATTAATCAGCAGTGAATCCATTCTTATAGCAGATGACTGTCCGATACATGCATTCTGAGTACAGGACCAGGGGTACCAAAAAATATTTGAATTACAACTATGAACTTACTCTCAACTAAACCGTTATCCAGCAAATCCAGCTACTATAGTTTTCTTTCATGTTTTAAATAGGAGCGCAAAGTACACCCCGCAAGGGACTCAAAACCTGACTGACGCCAACTACGTATTTATCAAATTTATGATATTAAGGCAAATCCTGACTTTACAGGGAAGGCCTAATATTTTTCGTTACGCCATTGGTTTTACATACATATTATATTTCGCTGTGTGTGTGTGTGATGTATCTTCTGTAAAACAGATTTTAATAAATAGTTCTTTTTTTTTTTTGTGGCCTCGCTTTATTAGTTAGCATTATATGTATGGCTTTTATATAAAATTATATCACTACTAACTACTTGACTTTTTATAAAATAAAATAGTAAATTAAGGTAATTGTAAATTTAAAGCAATATTTTCTTTCTTTATTAATTTAAAGAGATTATTTCCTCTTTTTCCATTTCTTGAAAAATAGGAGTAAAAATTTATTTTTTTTTTTTTTTCAAATGCATGTATTTCGAATAAAAATCATTTGTAAGAAATCTTTAAAACTTTTGAGTCATATGTAATGGTACTTCCTATGAAAACAAATGATGAATTTGCTAGGTAAATTATATCACCTCTAATGTTCAGACAATCTTTGGAACACTCAATACAGGAAATCAGATAACTTTTTCTGACAAGGATTTTTTTTTCAACCATTTCATAAAGACTATCTTGTGATCACTTTGTTAAAAACTATGAAATCATGCAATTCCTTACTAGCTATGGTAATTTTAAAATGTACCTCAATAGATTTAACCTACGCCCTTTCAAACTTTGTGAATGTAATGTTGGTGGGGAGCAAAGGATGGAGTAATTTATCATTTATTGTTCAAAATTTAAGAAAGAAATTGCCTGAAATCAAACTGCATGCTATTAAAACCAACTGGGGCCTCCTAATTGTTTCAACTTGTTTCAAGTAATGCTTCATTCACTTTATTTTGTATCTTCATAGATTTGATTTCGTAATTTTTCTAAATTTTTCATTTCTCTATTTTGTAAATTCATTGTATTGGTTTCTTTCGTACTTGCTTTATTTTGCAATGCTTTTTTTTGTCTTTGGAAGTTATTATTTCTGTTATTTCATTATTTCGAAACTTTTGTTTTGTTATTTACTTTTTATTTTATTCATCTTATTTTGTTTGTTTTACTTAATTCTGTAAGCCCCCTGTGATACTTGTGGTGCAAGGGAATTATTTTATCTTCAATAAAATAAAAATGTTCAGGCAATATGTAAATAGCTTTCAATATAATTTCAAAACGATTTTTATTTTCTTTTTTCTTTATTTTTTCACGTAATAGTATTCATTTTATTATAGAAAAATGATTGGAAAAAACACTCTTAAAATAATTCCACTGTATGAAAATCATTGTCGAGAGTTATTTTGCATTACTTTCAAAAGTAATTACTTCGGAAACAAGTGATGAAATATTTCATTTTTAATGAGTATATCCTATATATAAATAGTTTAAAATATATACATATGTCATTCCTCAAATGTCAGTTTTATGATATCAAAACCTTCTTAATGTAACCCATTTAAAACGCTCTGGGTAAACAAGTATTTAAAAATCAAAGCAGAAACGAGTTTTAAAATTCAGATTAAATCATTTTAACATACATCAAGATATTTCAAAATTCGTTTTAGGGTAATGAAATGCACCAACAACAAAGCGTAAAACCGGCACGAAATATACAAAACTTAACATTCATTAAAATTCCTCCACACTACAAGTGTAGATGTCATTTTTGATATTTTGCAACATGACAAATAATTGATACATTACCTCTTAAATCACGAAGTAGCCACTTCTCATTCATTGAGACGTTTAATTAAGCGTATTCATTTGCTCGGTAGTAATATTTCAGATTTTAACGAGAAAAGCGAAATCTAGAAACTTCTGTCGCATAGAACGTGTTGTCCGTGAGGAAATCGATGACACTCTGGGAGAGGTATTCAAATCTATTCACACAAAAGACCGTCTCCGAATATTTTTGTGAATCATAAATATGAGATGAGATTTTCGCATCAAATATTTTTCGTCTGGCAAGTGTTGCTTCTGTGATAGAGAAGTTTCTATTTATTCCATGACCTCGCGCCTTTCGCATGGCGATGCATTTTTAAAAACTGTGAAATATCGGTTATTGTGGAGATGATAAACTGACGTGAATTATTTTGTAGAGGGAATTATCGTTCTGTTTCGTTTTGCTTGATTTGCGCGATTCCTTTTTAATTCAAACATCCTAATTTATGATTTGGAAGAATATTTTGGTGAGTGATTTTGTGTTGATTGAAATGTTATTAGTTTTCTCGATATCGATTAATTATGGGAATAAATTTATCAACATCGCTGTTTATATTTCCCTCATGTCACTAAATGTAAAGATTTTTTTTCAATTTCTACTATTATTATTATTTTTACTACTTATATATATATATATACATATATATATATATATATATATATAAGGAGAATACATTATAGTATACACATAGACAAATATTTACACGACTACACTTTAAAATTATTTATGACCAGTCAAACGTTTATGACCAATCAAGCAACTTTTTTGCATGCAATCTGATTTGCATCTAATACCAAATGATTGAACTCTGGTGTGAGATTTTGAATCACTTGGATTGACATGGCATTAGTGGGTGTTGTGAGCAAAATATAGGAGAGGTAATTGTTGTATTAAATATGAGAGAAAAATCGTTTAAAATTTGTGAATTGAATTATTGATAGAATGCTTTTTGGTGAGTTTTTAATGATTTACGCTATTCATTTGTGAAAATAA
>BMAV01006816.1:97865-123372 GCA_019973955.1 Trichonephila inaurata madagascariensis
ATTAAATTAAAATAATTTGCTTTAAATTTCGTTTATAAAAATTATGTTATAATTAAGTACAACAATAAGTAAAATTTAATTACACGCACAATAATTATTACTTTCTTTGCAGGAACGAATATTAAAACACCTTTATTTTAGTATTTTATTTTCGTGATTTTTTTTCGCTATCAAAGAAAACTAAATTACTTCCACTGCAATAGTTTTCATTTTATTTTTATGTTATATATATAACATATATAATCAGCAACAAATTGACGTAAATATATAGCTCTCCAAGCACTAACTGTCTAACATCATAATACGGAAGGATTTACGAAAAATATACCTAAAATTACGTGAATAATTTGGATATCCAAGGGCTTTCCCGATATATATAGATAGTAAAGAAGGATTTATATCTCCTTTATATTGCTAAGAAGTCGAGAAGTCAAGAACATTTGATCTTCTGTCTAATCCCCATATCTATGACAAAGATCTCCGATTTCTTACTGGATCTAGAATCGATATGGGATTTATTATCAAACCCTACTGATCGGATCATGGTTATGCGTTCCGTCTTAATGGAAAGAGCGCGGTCTTCCGGGTAAAAGTTTTTTAAATGTACTTATGGTCTTCCTTATCCTGTTTCTTTATTAGATGTAGTCTCTTAAGATAGCAACACGTTCTAGAGTTATGTGTTAAAGATGTAACTCCGCTATATAATTTGTTTCTACTTTTATTTTTGTATTTTAAGATTAACGCGTATACTGTTCTAAAATGCAATGGTTTTGTGAATATAGAATTGTCGCTTTGATAGTTCTTACAGTTTTTTTTTAATTCTATTGTTCATCTATCTATTCAATTCAATAATTCCACATAGTAAATATATTCATGTTATTGAATCCTTGTAGAATAACTGAAAAAACTTTGGATTTTGTATTAGAAATGATTTTATAAAATCGTAGAAAAACATGCAAATGATAATTTAGACTAAGGAAATTTGATTTTTTAATAATATGACCAATCTTTTTTTATGAAAATAAGCAAGATTTATGATGAGTACATGATAAATGAAATCACGTGTTCTCAAAACTGACATTTGACATGTATTTATTGCTCTACTTGTAAAGAAAAAAAATTAAAATTTGGTAATTGGGTAAAAATGTAGAAGTATTAAGATTTTAAAACATTTTTTTTTAAAACTACAAAAAGTATTATATTAAACGTGTCTCTTAAATCAATTTAATTTTGTTCACCTATTTGATTTATTATTGTTGAGAAATATGTACTTTTAACATAAAGTTTCCTCACAAATCAAAAGTTGGCAACAAAGATGCTGTGACCAGCTGATTGAATGGAAATACGTGATTGCATTTGTCATGCGACTATGGCACTACATGAATTTAGCTCATTGAATCGCACCGTGCCCCTTTAAGTGTTTGCAGTTTATTTTGTACCATTAAGAAGTTGAATTTGCATTTTAATTTTATTATTTAAATCAATTTCATGACTGAGCGATATATAATATAAAATGTGTTTTAACTGTATTGTTAAATAAATCAATCCTGATAACAGGGGAGACCGGGGCAAGAAAACGAATGTCTTAATTTTTCCTTTTTTTCGCTAGGTGGCAGGATCAACCGAACACTATTGGCTCTCTGTTTGTTAAACAATAGTATAGAGAAGCTTAAATCGCCATTTTTGTGTTAGTTGAGAAACTTTGATTGTTTACCGCTGCCACGATATAACTTTTCGGCATGTGTAAATAAACTCTGCTACAGATACAGGGAAGATATATAATATTTCTTTAATATTTATGAATAACTTAGTTTTAGTACTACTTATTAACACGAATAAATGTCAATTAATCGACTTTCTTCATGGAAATGGAAACGAATATTTTTGAACAGGCAGTCCGGGGCAAGATGACGATCTCATCATCTTGCCCCGTGTTTTGGAATTTATTAGACTATGTTGTATATTCTATTAATTCCTCTAAAGATTTTTTAAAAGAATGTGATGTCGACGATGGGAGACGAATGAGTAGAATAATGTGTTCTTTTTGTGCATATTGTAATCTTCTTTTTCACAGAAAACTCAACATGCATATTTTTAAAGCGCATTATTTCTTTTTAGTTCATCCACATCGAACGGGAAGAAATAAAAAAATAATAAAAAAATATGGCACGTAATACACAAAACATTAAATGAAAATCAAAATAATCCTGCATAATTCGCTACTTCAGTGCTTCTCAAACTTTAACTATTTGCGACCCAATATTTAATCATAATTTTCATAGCTCCCTCCTACCATACAATAACAATGTATTGAATTCAATAACACTATACTTTGACCCTGAAGCTAAAACACGAATTCCACCTCTTAAGTGCCACCGACGTATATAAAAGTCCAGCTCAACCAAAACAATAATTGCAGCGGACGTATATATACGTCTTTTCGCGAAGTACGATATTTTCTGTGCACTACTATCCATAAAATTATTCCGAAGGCTTTGGAATACAATAAATGGACTTTGACGGTATTTGTAAAGGATTTACTTATTTCAGAGGATTTGCTTATTTATTCATTTTATCCCCCCTCCCCAATGTATCACATACGCGCGCCTACGTAGAAAACGGTGGCATTGGGGAAGGAGTTTCATAACATTTAACCGGCAGTTAAGGGATTAATTATAAACCGTACAAACTATCAAGGTTAATATTAATTTTTGGATATAATTTTTTGTATGACAAACCCATGGTGTGACTGGTAATTTTTAATCTAGTTCTTAACTTAGTATTGTTAAATTATATATAAAATACTAATGTCGTACACTGATACATTTATAAGCGTATTTATTTCAGTGTAAATGTGTATTTTACTTTTTATTATGTCAGAATGTAATTCGTTTATTTACTTTCCATAAATTAATAATTTTTTTAAATAATCTTTTGTTTTTGACTTTTCAATGTGCTCGCGCCCCCTTGTAGAGTTATCACGCCCCCCTAGGGGGTGCGCCCCATAGTTTGAGAAAAGGTGCTGTAAAGGCTTGTTTGTCTGTGTTTTTGTCCGCTCGACCTTGCGCTTCTATCTCCTCTGAGGCTAAGTGGTACATCGGATCGTGGAATGTGTCGTTCGAAAGGGAGTGACCAGAGGAAGACATTTTTTGCCTTTCGCTAATGTCAAGAGGAATATCATGACCCTCCAACAGCAGAATGGGCACAGTGTTGTAAATGCCAAAAGTGGTGGAATGAAGAATGTTCCAATTATAAAAATGGCATTTTTAATTGTGACAATTGTTAGCCGCACAACTAAACGCTTCAACATTACGTTACAATGCATTACGTTTAGTTTGATACTTTGAAAGATGTAAAAGCACAGTTATCTGTTAAACTATGTAACATATTCAAAAGATAAAATCTCCTCAACCTTTTCAATTGTTGTCATCTTGCCCCAAGGCCAAAGTCATCTTTCCTATTACTGGAGCAAGATAAAAATTTGTTAAGGTTCTGAAAAAAATAAAATTATCCTTTGTTTTTTTTATTCAGAGCATGTTTGAAACATAACTACTTTATTTATGTGGACTATAAAGGACGTCTTTTTTCCCTTTTATCTGCATTTAATGTTTGAACGAAAATGATGTATTATGATATAGAATATTTCTTAATCAAATGATTTTAAAAATGTATAATTTCTCTTTTTTTCTGTAATTTTAGAAACAGAGGAGGAAGTTTGTCCAGAATTCGCCCAGGAAATTGGAAACGTCACTCAAGCTTTGGGAAGAGATGCAAAACTAGAGTGCATCGTTGACAATCTGGGACGATTTAGAGTAAGTGCAATATATATGTTCCATAACGTTATTACAATGATATTTCGCAGTAATATGAAAGAAAGAAATCCCTAGAGAAAAATTATATAGGCCTGCTATCAGGTATCCACTTTATCCCTTTATCTACCGACGGTACTTATAAGTACCAATTTAAACTTACATAGAATACTCATTTTTTGCGAATTCTCTGACGATACTTAGCAAGATTTTTCTTTGAAATCCACTTTTTAAAGATATTTGTCAGCACGGGTTCTATGATGAGTATTTTAATGGGGAAAGTGAACTGTTTTATAGCAGAAATTGCGTTTTCAGCGGATTGCGAAGATAGTCATTTTTGTTCCGAAAAAATAGTTAATGTCAACAGGTAAGTATCTTATTTTTTTGTATGTTAATGAAGACCTTAGAAAACGATTTGACTATTTATTTTAAATGAACAGTGTATATAATTAATTTTGCAGTGTTGAATATCTTTAAGTAATTAATTAGCTCTAACTAATTAATTTTTTTAAAGTTAAGTATTTTGCTTATGTATATTCCTTAATTTTCAATGTAGTGATTAAAAAAAAATATTGCATGAAAAAAACTGCAGTAAATCATAATGCAGTAGATAAAAGTTAATTGAATGACAAATTTAATAATGAGAAATTAATTCACCATTATTAATGATGGATTGCTATTAGATTAACCAATGTTGATAAACATGAACAAATAAATGATGCAATTGTTATGGGAAATAAAAACTAAACTCAGTGGCGCAACAACCCATGAAGGGCAAAGCCTTTTGTGCCCATCTCAGTTTACGTGACCTTGGGCACTGAGGTGCATGAGCAGATGTTCCGGTCAGGTGGTCAGTCAGATGCGGAAACCCTTAGTGTTTAGTTCCCAACAAGGTTGGTACTCATTTATCTACACACTTAAGGGATGAAAGGCTGAGTCGACCTCACTCAGCCTGGGATTTGAACCACGAACCTGTGGCCTGGAAGTGTGATACGCTACCACTCAGCCAATGGATTTAATTACAGGAAATAATTTAATGTTAATGTCTGAATAAGTGACGATGCAAAAAAAAAAAAAAACCTTTTTTTTGTCTATCACAAATTAAGTCAGTCTGCCAAAATATAAATCATTCTTCATTTCTTTATATGTGTATTTAATGAGTTTTTCTTGTATTTTTAATACAAATTGTTTATGTTTTTAGACATTAATTATGTATTCAAGAAATATGTATTTAAAATGATATACATTACATATAGATACTCATATAAAAAATTAAAATTGTATCCATAATAATTAAGTGTATCAACGAAAAATTCATTGCTATATTTTATAATAGAATTTATGCCCTGTACTAATCGTATTATTTGTAAGTGTTAATGTGTCACAACCATTCCATCTTCACGTATGTTTTAAAAATATTTTGCTTGAGTTGAACATGCATACAAATCGTTGCAAAATTGTATCAGTATTGATACATCATCCCCATGGTATATACTGAATATTTATAACTCATAACTCGTGATATATGAATAACACATGGAATCGTGATACATTGCATTTTCAATCTTCTATAAATATTAAATATTTTAAGGGGACACACAGTACGATTCAATTGACCAAAATCGGACAAAAAACCAAATTTAATTTTTTTAGCTCGAGTTATTCTTAAAATACTTTTTTATTACCTCAAAAAATTTTAGAGCTCTAAACGTAAAAAACGCAGACTTATGACAGCTTTTAGTTCGTTTTTATTCATATCCCTATGGCAAATCTCAAAACGTTAAATATACTTATCTCAAAAAGCTAAAATAACTAGTTTTTTTTTCGATTAAAATGCTAAGGCTTTTTTTCTATTGTGCCTAACGCCTTAATTTGTTTTACCCATTGCCAATAGCAGACGTAACAAAAGTTAGTATGCGTTTTTAAATGAAAGCAACACATATTTTTTTAAAAATAATTGAACTCAGAATTCATACATTTTTTAAGGAATTTTCAATTACCATTCATAAAAAGAAGTATTGTGCAAATACCAATCATGTTATCACAAAACCCATACCAACTTTTGTTATACATAGTTTGACGTACTTGTAAATCAAATTTCATGCATATACGTAAATTTTTGTAGGAGGAGTAGCATTTTAAAATCACTTCACAAATCTTAAGTTTTTTCCTTAAAAAAATTATATGGCTAGCTTTTTATGAAATTTTGTGCACAAAATATGTTTTACATAGTATGCACACATAGGAGGCAACCAAAAAAAATTAAAAATCCTTAAATAAAATTTTTTTGCGTAAATCGTACCATGTCCCCTTAAGCAAAAAGTAGATATTCCTTTAAAGAAGAGCATTTTCACATTGATAATTTTTATATATTCTTTATCTGTAAATGACCATGGAAATTGAATTACGAAAATTGTTTTTTTTATTAAAGTCACTACTTTCGAAACCATGATATTAAAAGAGCGAATAAATGATTTTTTTTATATTTAGTATCAATTAAATTAGGATATACATCTAACATTGTTTTAAAAATATCATTACAATAAAAAAAAATATTTAAATGCAATTATTTTGTCAAAAGAGAGAGAGAGAGAAAGAAATAATGACATTTTAAAAACATCCTCTTTTATGGAAATTTCTTCTACAACAACAATGTATTGCCTATATGTAGCTAATACGCCTATATAGAAGCTGAATTAGGACTTTTGAAAAATTCATGTTTTTCAGAGTTACGTCCACTTGAAATACTAACCGATGTTTTTTGTTAAATTTGCTCTGCTCTGATGTATTGAAAAATGAATAAATTCCACTTCTAATTTATATATTTTAAAAATTCTAAATTAGGCTCTACTAAAGTCATATTTATATAAAGACAAAATGTTATTATTATAGAATCATCTTTCTTAGAAGGAGGTTGTTTTGAAAATATATAATTCATTCTTCATTTTTTTGCCAAAAAAAAAAAAAAAAATTTGATTTAAAATTTTTCTTCTTGAAATAATATTCTTCAAACAACTTTGTATGCATATTGTGTATTTCAACTGACATTAAATAGCGAAATTAAAAAAAAAATAAATAAAAAACAACATTCATATGCTTTTTAAAAATCACGGTTCATAACATAAGCACGCTTTTCAAAGATCGTTGCTCTCTTTTTAATAACTATGCACTATACATATTTTCATGAAGTACCGTTTCAAGGTTCCTCTGTAACAAAAAAGTGATAAGCTTATGACGATATAACTTAATTTCATGTATTGTTAAATAATAATATATATTTTAAGTTAAATTATAAAATT
Source organism: Trichonephila inaurata madagascariensis (assembly GCA_019973955.1). Classification (NCBI taxonomy): domain Eukaryota; kingdom Metazoa; phylum Arthropoda; class Arachnida; order Araneae; family Nephilidae; genus Trichonephila; species Trichonephila inaurata. The sequence goes on from BMAV01006816.1 coordinate 104,974, forward strand.
TAATAGATTAATTACTTTTAAAAAAATAAGTTCATACGTATCCTGACATTTTTATCCCTTATTAATGTTAATATGTTATGTAAAATTATTAACACTTTCTTCTCAAAACAGCCATTTTCTAATTTAATCATGCCTCCACTGTTAACGGTATGGCCCATGTCCTAAAACATAAAAATGAAACTTTGGACGTAAACTTTTTCTTGATGCATTTTTTAATTACCTTTATTATTTGCTTCTCTTTGTTTTGATACAGTACATGGATGTGAAAGAAACTATTCTCAAAGGAGAAAGTACAAAAAATATCGTTCAACTCAAACAATAAAAGCCTCAATGCACTTGTCACCATGGTGTGTAACAAAAGATACAACACTCTACGCCAAACAGAATCATGATTGATTATGTTTCTCGGTCGATTCACTAAACGATGCTGATACAAAAGAATCTAAAAATAAAATGTTTAACACAGTAGAACAAAGCACAGTGAAAATGATCCTATTTTAGCATGTACAATTTTTTTGGCACTTTGCTTTGTTTTTAAGTGCTAGGAGAGTTTTGAAAAATATATTTTAAACGCAGCTGTGCATATTCTTAAAAAAGTGAGAAATAATTTATTGTTTGTCAGTTTATTATTGTATTGTTGATAACATGAAGGATTTACATTATTTAAATAATTTGAGACATATCATGATACATAAACAATGATACAACTAACTTGTTCTAATTCTTTTCAAGTATATCTATGTTTATATTAGATCACGGTTAAGAGGAGGGGAACACATATTATTAACTGAAACCTACCTATGCAGAAAAGATGTTATGTGATTTGGAGATTAAGAGAAAAATAATTAAATAATTTCAAATTTTGATATTTCCACAAATGTGTTGGATTTTCGAAAAAATGGACAAATGGCTGAATTTTCCTTAGATGATTTTAGACTCAAAATAAAATTATTTTTTGGTGCTTACATATTGCAAAAATCGCCAACGTTCAAGATAACTCGTCAAGCTGACAACCCCAATTTCGCATGTGTCGTATACGCTGAATCGACAATCAAGTGCTTCGTTTCATATAATGTCGACAATAATTTGCGATAATACCTAAGTACCTATTTTTAATTAACCAAAATAATAATAACCTAATTAACCAAAAGTGTTGATTATTAATAAATGAATACAAGTAAGGAGAAAAACAATGCGCAATGAAACATTTTATAATCACAGCCCTCTCTTCCCACAGTGTCGAGTCTGTTTAATTCAAGATTTTTTCCATCTTTTGCTTTATCGTACTCTGCGATTAAGTTTCTTTTAAAAACGTAATACTAAAGAAGTTGATAAATGTACGTGGTGTATTTTATTTTTTTCTAACTTCTTTTTAGAATGGTTGCCATCTCATCACAAGAACTATTAAAAAGCAATAAAACACTTGTCTTTTTATAACAAAATTTGCGTGTACTTTTCAATACTTAATACTTTCTTTATTTGGACCTTAAATACTTAAACTTTATTCTCCTTGTAACAAGACTTATCATAAAGATTAATTTTTTTATTTTAATTTACTATCATCTATATACCAGATACCATCTTTCCTGCATAGGTTGGTTTTGAAATTCAGAAAAAAAAAAATTCGATTCTCTATTATGCAGCATGCTGTTGGATTTACTTCGGATTGATTTAACTAATAATCACTTCAGAGTTACATGGTATTAAATTAGAGCCTTTATGAAGAAACAAATCTGATTCCTGAACTGTCATATTTAACCTGTTATGTGACAAGCCATTGACCTTGGCAGGTTTTTTTATTTGATTCACCGACCTGCCGGTCCGTAGCTACGCCGTGCATGCCTTAGACGACTGAGACGAAAAGAATCCCTAATCGGGTCAGTTTAAGGACTATTATTCCTGTTCTTTGTTGCTTGCGACTTGCAGAAGGATGCACCTCTACACCTTCCAAAGGAAGTGCTTTAATTCTTTCCATGAGTAATAGGGTATTGTGGTTTGTAGGATATTCCACTTTATTAATATTTAATTATATTCTTTTCCACCTTTGGATATAATTGATATTTCATTATATTTTAACATATCTACTGTAGATATTTAGCGTTATAACGTAGCAAACCAAAAGTGTGCGATATATCTGTTCAATGTAAATCACTTTTTCTGATTTATACATAGCTTTGTGTATTGTACAAGTTCATGAAACATACTTATAGTTCTTATTTAAAACTGATTTACGTCCGTCTCTTATGTACAAAAATTCCTAAAATAATTTTTACAATGCTTAATTTTTATGACACTTTTTCAGCATCTTTCTTTCATCATAATTTAAATATATTACAAAAGAAAAGAAAATTAAATTTTCAATTAATTTTATCAAATAAAGTAATATCTGCAAATGATATAAAAGTTTATCTTTACAAGGAAATAAGTTGATAATAGTTCCCTTCAATATGCAATTTAATTCCAATTTGATTCTTCACAGCTCAGTAAGTTGAAAAAATATTTAATTTCTAAAATGTTTTCAAATATATATGTTTGACTAAACTGAAATATTAAAGAAAATAAGCGTACATTTACAAAGTTTTATTTCAAAATTTCTAACTTAAATTCAGACTCAAAATGATTTAAAGTATTTTTCATTTAATCTACTTTTATATATATAATTGAGTTTATTTTTGTTATCACAGTTGAAAGTATAATATGCAATATCTCCAAAAATTATATATTGAAAAATGATAAAATTTTGTAAACTATCTCTACGAAGAATAAATAAAACACATATCTTTTTTTAAAACTTTTTTAACAAAAATGTAATACATTTTTTTAAAAAAAATCTATTTTAATAACGTACATGCGCTTTTATAGTCCACACTTACATTGATAAATTCACTACACACAGTTCAAAAAATACATAGATGATATTTTTCAGGCAGTATATTTTATTCATAGAATAATTATTTTATATCAAATTGAACTTTTTTATCAACTGAAGTTTTTATTTCTGCTAAAAATATAAAAATTATTCAGTAAAAACAAACGAAAAATACAAGATAAAAATTATCAGTGCACTTATTTTAAGATAAATATTTGTTTTAGCAATGTATGACTTAACATCATTAAAAATTGTCCAATTTATGCAACATAATGTTTAATTTATTTAGTTAAGCCATATTTATTTAAAAAAATATATTTTGTGAATTGCAAAAGTAGTTCAAATAATGAAATGGTCCTTTTGTCTTTTTAATAAATTTTTACTTGAGATAAAAAATGAAGCTTCATTACAAACATTTTTCAGAATAATTCTATTAGTCGTTATAAGTACATATAAAATAAGAGTAATATGTTTCACAAGCATATATATATGTCTCATAGTACATTTAAAATATGTAACAAATATTCCGTCCAATATTTGAATAATGTACTTACAAATTCCTTTAATATGTAACAAATATGACTTGGATATAATATTAAAGTTAAAAGTTTAAGGTATCCGACTATGTTCGGAACCGTGATTTTAAAAAGGCGCATAAATTGATAATTGTCATGATATTTAGTGTCACTTAGATTAGAATACATGTATAAAATTATTTTATGGACATTTTGACAAAAACAAATTATTTAAATACAATATTTTGGCAAGAAATTAACTTAGAATAATTTTTTTTCTCCAAATGTTCTCCTTTTGTGAAAAATGCTTCTATTATAATAATATTTTGCCTGTATATAGCCCACACCTCTCTGCAGAGGCTCAACTAGAATTTTTAAAAAATTCTCTTTATTTTCAGAGTTTCCACCAATTTAAATAATTATTGGAGTTTTTTTCTTAAAATTGCTTCGCTCTGTTGTCGTAAAATATGGATAAACCCACTTCTAAGTTATATATTTCAAACATTCTAGTTGAGCCTCTGTACAGAGGTCTGAGCTATGTACAGGCAAAATATTATTATAATAGAAGCATTTTTTATAAAAGGAGAACAGTTGGGAAAAAAAATTATTCTAAGTTAGTTTTTTGCCGAAATATTGTATTTAAATAATTTTTTTTGTCAAAATGTCCTTAAAACAATTCTAGACGTGTATTCTAATCTAAGCGACACTAAATATCATGAAAATTATCCATTTATGCGCTTTTTTAAAATCACGGTTCCGAACGTAGTCGGATACCTTAAGTATTATTATTCCTGAATCTAAATGAATTTAGAATATATTAAAATCCTTCAAACAAAATTATTTTCTGTTAATCAAAGTAAATACCGTTTATTGTCACAGTCATGTATTTACGTTCCTAGTGTTAATGTCACTCTCTACCTAAGAAAATCATTATATCAAAACATCTAATCATATATAAATTACTGTCAATCATAAGAATGTTTTAATATTCCAAAAACAACTTCCCACATTTGAGACCTTGGGTAGTCTAGTGGTTAGAGCATCGGACTCCAGACCGGAGCGCCAGGGTTTGATGCCCGATCCCACCAAATACCCTCATAGGAGTACGTGCTGGTTAAATCAGGGGGGTCAAAAAGTCCTGTGGGTGGTCGCAGCAGATACCACGAATGCAGGGTGCTGGAGAATATTTCACCCTTCTTTAGCCCCTGCTTAAATTATGGAGGTGAAGATAGGTGAGAGATGTCCCCATATATTGATTAGAAAACAAAACTGTCTCAGACTCTGGAATCTTTCCTTCCTTCCTTTCGTGAAGAATATAACAATAACAAATTCACACATAAAGTTTAAAAATCAATTTTGATTATTACATGTTTCCCATATTATGCAAGAAGAATCTGAACAACGTACAGATCACATTATCATAGTACGTACTCCAAGATAAAAATCAGATTGTGAAAATATGTTCCTTGGATGCGACTTATTCTAATATAATAGTTGCAATTGCTCTAGAGTTTTATTTTCATTAAGCTTTCTGAGGGCTAATGGAATGATATATTCCTTTTTTTCCGGTTTCATCGAACTCTAACAATTGATTTGTAGTCTTTTTTTCTTTCTTAGTTTGCATAAATTTTATCCTGACATACATCACATTGTTACGCATTTGTGATGATACTTAAAATAGTGTTGTTTGTGTGATCATTCCAATTACTATATGCAGAAGTCACTGGTCTTGGTCAGTAAGCAGGGGTAGTCGTGGCTACGTTGTGCATGGTGGAAGGTAATTTTGAAAGTATATATTACTAACTGGTATACCCGTTCTTCGCACGGGTGAATTGAAAAATTAAACAATATATATTGAATGATAATTAAGGTTTTAATATAAGTTAATTTTATGTGAATTGCAAATTAAACAAAAAAAAAAAAAAGCTTTTTGCTTATCTCAGCTGAACAACAAAAAAAAAACATATTTGTTAAATTTTAAATCTGTACATCTAACAGCTGATAAAAAGGATTTTTTTTTATAACGTCCCATAACTCTTTTGTGGTTCGATTTTTAAAAACATCTTCTCAAGCTGATCTCGATTCATCAAAAGTAACACATTGTTACAAATTTTGTGCAATGAACACATAAAATAGTGTAAATAATTTATATAAGATATGTAATACGTTAATATTACTTTCTGCCGTATTTATTTTATGTTAAAATTGTAATATTCGCAAGCAATGCCGTTCCTTACATTATAACGACAATTCAATGGAAACATAGGGAAATGTTGGCGATAGAGCCAAGTTGGCATCATTTTTGGCTGCCCTTTTGGTAACTTGGCGATTGATTAAAAGGTGCAGAATTTGGTAGGTTGTATCTCAACCTTGTGAGGAGCTGCAATAAAAGAGAATAAAACGAAGACCTTCTCCACAAAAAATATATATACAAGCCAATTTTCAGAGTGATCGGTTGAACGATGTTGGAGTGAAGTGATTTCATATATACAAACATCCATTTATGTATATATATAGATCAGTTCATTCTTCGTACTGTAGATTGATGAATGTTAAATTTTTTCCCTAACAATTTCCGAAATGAAAATATATGTGTCCAGTATCAACTAGAATTCCGTGTTCAAAGTCTTTTAACTGTCGTCGCATGGCCATTATCGGTTTTCAAAATTTTCACATGAATACAAATGAAAGGACTGAGCATTTACTGTCCATTACCACGTTTATATTGAGTAATACTTCTAAAAACCGGATATTGCCCATTGCCATACCGCTGCATTTATCAAACTGGTGGGGGAGGTGTGTATCCCAACGTGGAGGGGGGCAAGCATATTCAGAAGTCAAAAATAAAAGATTTAAAATACGTATATGACTGAAATTAAACCAAACATAATACATTCTGACATAAATGTACATTTACACGTATATAATATATTTATAAATGTATCTGTACCCTTACAATGGTTTGGGTAATTAATTTATCCACACAGAAAATTAAAAACAAGTTTAATAATTACTAGTGCCTCACATGGGCTTGCCACGTACAAAATTGAATACCATTCTTGATAATTTATATGGTTTATAATTAAAGTCGTATTGTATTTTTAGCATCAAAGTATGTATTTATTGCATTCAATACATTGTTAATGTATGGAAGGGCCGATGAATGCTATGCTTGAAAGTCATGTCTCAAATATTTAAAGTTTGAGAAGCACTGCGAAATCGTGAGTTTTAGAAATTCATTATAATTCCTTTTTAGTATCCCCAGATCAAATGTTTCATTAGTATTTGTTCTACTATACTGCTTTTGATTACATATTTCTGCAGTAAATGTTCTTATGCAATAACCAACCGAACTCGTTCCATTTTATTTTTATTTTTTCATAAATTGTTATTGGTTAATATTTTTATTTACTTATTATTAAATAAATTGCTATTTTCTATCTTAAGTTTTTATATATAAAATTGAGAATAATCTCTTTTAGAACACATAATCAATACACGCGTACAAAACTTTCTAAAATAACAGCCCCCTTTTAATCGTTTAACATCCCGGTATCCCTCTGTATTTGAGTGTTCACATGATATGGGTTTTCATTATTTTTTAATTTATGACTCAGTATTCTCAGAAAAGATTTTTCTTTCTACAGAATATTTTCTCTCCCTCCCCCCTATTTGGGAATATTCCAAATAATTTTTTTTTAAATCTATTTTACCTTTCTGATCTTTTAATTTTTATTTTCCTTTGAAAATATTATATTTCCAATAAGTTAAAAGATCATATTTGATTAACATCGTCTAGTCGTATTGTGCGTTGATTTTTAAAACTTACGAAACTAAGTAAGTCTTGATAGTTACTTTGGAGTGGTTACTGGGTATTTATTTTCATTATACGGGAACAAAATCGTGATTTTTTTGTAACTAAAATCCTTTCAAACCGTGTAAGAAATAGCGAACAATTCATATGCATATAATATTGTATAGTAATATACAAATTGTAATTCCTATAAAGCTAAGAATGAATCAAAATGGATTTTAAAAATCTATCAAAACCCACCAAAATGTAAGCAGGCATTTATAAAGTCAAGAAACCAAAATAGAAAACTATTATGTTTTTTTACTTCTGTCCCTGAATTTGAACAGTGAAATCGTGTTAAGCTTGCTTTACGGGACCCAACCTTCCCCACTCTGCAGAAAATTTCGACAAAAAAAGTACAATAGAAAGTAAAGAATAAACTCAGAAAGAAAAAGGAAGGCAAGTCTAATAATAGCAAGTGTAAGCGAAATGACAATTTATAACAAATATACCGAATTGGTTGACTATTGTAATAATGTGCAATGTTACATATTAAAACAAACAATAAACCAACAATAAAAACTTAACTTACGAAAATTTTTAAGTACTTGAATAATAAAATTAAAAGTAAAAGAATGCATGTCAAATGCAATAACATTATTTGCTAAGTGATGTTACTATATACGTAATGTGACTATCTAATTCTCTGTTTAACTATGGCGCCATCTACATGACTTAATTGTAGTAAATAGTAAAATACTGATCGCAAGTGAATATAATAATTGAAAAGAATATATAAGTTATATATAATTTATTTTGTGTTGGAGCGACGCAAGAAAATTAGAGCAGTTTTCTAAATTTCATTTTTATTCTGATTCATATAATTGATATGCGTGACATGGCTCTCACTCTCTGTCTGTTTGCACTGGTGTATTTAAGTTTACTTGATTATTATGCAACACAGATGAATTTCATTTTTCATATTTAGTCAAAATTATGAACAATCCTGATTATTGGCGAAAGTAAGCATAATTTGATATTGTTACGTAATCTCTTCCTATTTTCAATATAAATTGTATGAGTTATTTCCACTTCCTTCTTCTCCACTTTCAAATTATATCAACAAAAAGAGAGATCCAGGCATCATTTACATATTTTTTTTTAATCATGATTTTCCACTAATGCGTTAAAACAGTGGTGTCCAACCCGCGGCCCGCCTTGCATAATTTTGCGGCCCTCGAGATTATTTACAAATTTACGAAATTCGACTATTTTGTACAATTTTTTTTTTTGTTTAAACAGTTTTTTTTGTGTGTGTGAAAAGTGAATCCCATAACTGTTATTATTTTTTCACGTTGCTTCTGTTACTGCGAATCTCTTATTTTTTCTAAATTAAAATTTATGAAACATAAATCGTGATCAAACTTAGCGCACGAAAATCTGCAACATCAATTATAATACGCAAATACACATACATTGTGTTAGACTTGCAAAAAGTAAGTGAAAGAGTTGAAAAACAGATGTCTCACTAATTAAATAAGTAAAACATTATTATTTAATCATTGCATTATTATTATTATATTATGTATGTATACATGAAAAACCGTGAAAAGAATAATAATAAATTAGTATGTTTTAAATGTTCACTCCAACAAATGTTTGCAATGGATCCAAATGTAATATAAAGATATATATTTTTATTTGCGGCCCACGGGATTGCGACGTTTTCCCGAAGTGGCCCGCGTGGTTATTTGGGGGTTGGCCACCCCTGCCTTAAAATAACAAACATATCTTTAAGACAATCAGAAAATATTTCTTATTTAATATGATCTTTAAACAGGTTGTAATTGGATGATCAATTATTTGTTCATTTTGATTGAATTTATACATATATATATATATGTGGACATGTGTGGCAGACAATGGAATTTTGGTACTTCTACTATTTTTTGATCAATCTCTATAGTTTTATAAAGAAAACTGCATATAAGGATAAAATACAGTTCTATTCATTTAATGGAAACAAAAAATAATTACTTATTATTTTTTTTTTATTTTGTGAAATGAATACGCGTTTCATATGTATAAATTCTGAAAATCATATATTAAAATTCTCGAACCTCTAGCAATGTACTTTTCAAATAAGTTTAAATGATGATAATTGTAGTCAAATATGTAATATTTTCTAAAACAATATTCAATTGATTGAATTAGAAGCATTTGGTAAATACCTGATTTATTTCGAAGCTACAATAATTTTACTTAAAGCTCGAAGTGTCCAACTTATAGAGACTAATGCATGGGAACTATGTTGAGGGACTAAATCAACTCACGTCGGAAAAGTGTGAAAATTTAGAAAGTATCAGTTGAGGTGCCATTTTTTTTCATTTGAATAAGTGCAAATTTAAGAGATCAGTCACCAGTAGTCTTGGTATTGGTTCAAATTGAGACTTTAAAATTAAAAAGAGAATCAATCAATCAGACCATAATTCAGTTATCTTGGTTCAAAAGTACAGTTTGTAATGTTTTATTTGAAAGGAACTTACACATTATGGTAGAGACATTTCTTAAAAGAGATTAACACTTTATCTACCGCATTATGATTTATTGCAGTTTCTTTCATGCAATATATTTTTGAATTTTTTTCATTGAAAATTAAGGGATATACATAAAAAAAATATTCAACTTTGGGAAATTTAATCCATTAGAGCTAAGTAGTTAATTAAAGATATTCAACTGTAAAGTTAATTATATATACTGTTCACTTAAAATAAATAGTCAAATCATTTTCTAAAGTCTACATTATCATACAAAAAAAGTGAGACACTTAAACTTTGACATTAGCTATTTTTTCGGGACAAAAATGATAATCTTCACAATCCGCTGAAAACGTCGTCAACTGAAAACACAATATGTGCTATAAAGCTATTCACCTTCCCCGCTAAGATACTCATTATAAAACCCATGCTGCCATATATCTTGAAAGAGTGGATTTCAAGTAATATCCCTGCTAAGTATTGTCAAAATATTCGTAAAAATGGTTATTCTATGTATTTTTAAAGTGAGTGGTACTTCGTCGGTAATACCGTCGGTAGATAAAGGTTTAAAACACATTTGTAATTTTAATTTGCGGAACTTATTCCTATTAATATATTTTTCGGATTTAAGAAACATGGCTTTTCTTATGATTGACTGATTGTTCATTAAAATAATACTATAAAGAAAAAATGACGCTCATTAGCGAAATGTTGTATAATTCCCAACACATCAGTCGAATAAAGGAAACAATTGGACATGTATCCACTTCTCCAAAGTTTCGCATTACGCACAAATGAGGGCATTAAACCTTCACACATTTATTGTACATCAACTCTTCTACAGGATGGATCTTTAAGTAGCACCAAACATCGATCTGGTACCCCGACAAAAATAATAACTCCGAATTAGTAACCGTAACTTTTTGTCTACCATGGCCACACGGCATTTTAAAATGTCTGATATTTAAAAAAATATTGTGGTATTTGAAAGACTTTTTGCCACCTTGTGATTGAAAACGAGCATTAATGTCTTTTTCTTATTTATATTACATACATATTCAACATTTTGTAAACATTTTATAATAACTTAACCTGGGGGATATCACGCACTCCATACTAACGTTAATGGTCACACGTGGTGACACAGCCACCACAATCTTTCTTAAGTAATCTTTTTTTTTTTTTTGTACACTATAAATTCGTAGTTCAAACAAATAATTTAATTAAAAGAAAGTATCCTTAATCCTTACTTACTTTTAAGAACTTTTCGATTTTTCTTTGATAATTTGAGAAAAAAAATCTAACTAAACTAAACTGAAAAGTTTAAAATGCGCGTGGTTATAATAAAGTCGCAAATCACAGAAACTTTTCGCTAACATTAGATGAAGGATATTTGCAGGCCAGACTGTCATATTTGGTTCAAGTTAATGTAGTTTTTTTGTCCATTGATAATGGACAAATAGCATGTTGAACTTCTTGCTTGTGTCTTTTTGACAGGGCGCAGTGTGTCTTGTGGTACACTTGTGGCTTTATATCTTTCTTGAAGTTTTTTTAAATAGCATTTTTGGAAATTCTCCTTTTAACTCAAACGTTTCATATTCATCGCTTTTCTCAAATTTATTTTTGTCATCATGATTAATGTCCATTATTTCGTCAGGTCTTACTCTTGCTTGATCAGTTTCAACTTCGTCCAATGGAGATCGCAGATGTCCATCTTTTCTTTATCTTATGTTTATTTTTAGATTTAAAAACCGTAATGAATCGTACAACACAGCAATAGAAACCACTAAGTCGTTCACAGGAATAAAATGTAGACTAGTCATAGAAAATATTTTGGAACAAAAGTGGTCACGCGGGGAACTCAGTCATCCCAAGTACCTTAATATTGAAAAAAAAATGTTTGCTACTTCCAAAAATAATGGTGATATGTGACAAATAGATTTTAGTTCCCTTACAGACTATCATATAGGATGATACTTACAAGGTTGTTAGTAACAAATAAACAGTTTCCTCAAAAATAAAGATTTCTGGAGCCTGGAGTGACTCTGTGTCCCACGCAACCACTCCCTGGTTAATATTATTCCTATCTCATTTGTTCTCAAGGTATTAACATGGTTCAAAATATCATTTAGCGCCAATTACCTTAAAAATGACATTTTTCATTTATTTTAGTTTCAGTGTATCAAAAGTTCTAATTTAAGTCCTCAAATTTCCAGTAATTTAAACCATTAAGTCACTTCTATATGTAGTTAATAACTAATTAATAACAATTTAAAAATTAAAGTTTTAAAAGTTTAAGCTTAATATCTTGATTTTCCGTTCAAAAAGTTTGTGGAATGATCATATAAAAAGCTTTTTTTGCTAAAGCCTTATTATTATAAGCCTATATATGGTACTATTCGTGTTAAAAAGTTTTCCCCCTCTTTAAATATATTTTGAAGAAATATTTTATTATTTATGTATTGCTAGGTTACTGTAACCCATTAAAAAACTCAAAACCCCCAGAAATCCTAACCATTGAAAAGGAAAATATATAGTAAAATCAAATAACTATTAGTTTTAGATTGTAGATGTATAATCATATACAGAATTAAAAACAATCTTCATCTACAGTCAAATCACCATTCAGGTTTATTGTCATGAGATATCGCATTGAATGTCATTCTATCTCATAATCTCTATAAATTTCCATGTAAGTTTGAATTAAATTTAATTCATTCAGGGATCATTAGTAAAAACTATAATTCCCGATATTTTAAAGGCTTGAAAAGTGTAATCTTGTAAGAAAAAGATCAAAGATAAATATATATATTAGTTAAAAATCAATTATATGTAAACTCAAATGGTAATATAAAGTCTTAATTATTTGAAATAAAATAATAAAAATTAAGGTCATAGAAAAAAAAATGTTAATATATTTTTGATTCAACATCATTTTAAAAAAAATGTCCAATTTACATACAAAAACTAAAACAATAAAATTCACTAATAATTAGATATAAATATTAAAAAGAACTTTTAGATAATACCATATAATGTAATATGTGAAAAAGAGCTTATTTCACTGATTTTCATATTTTACAAAATAGGAAAAAAATACGTTTTATTATTTTATTTGATGAGGTAACAAAAACTGGGAGTTTAATTTCTATTGTAATGTAAAAATTATACAAATTAATTTTAAGCTATTTTTGCAAAAACGTAATTATAAAAAGGGGCAACAATGAGAAAGAAATACACCATTAACTTTTAAAGTTAAATTGTAGACAAAAGGTCAAAATCCTTCTTCTTTAGAAATATTTTTATCTCTTTTCTAAAGCTAGGTTCATTGTGATAATTTATCACAAAGAAACAACCCGCATGGGAAGGGGGAAAAAGATAAGAAGCAACAACAAGAAATTTGTGATTCATCTAGTAACGCTGTTTGATAAATGAACGAAATTTGTTAACTTTTTTTTTACTCTTCTCTTTTTGAAACTTAGTTTTTCACTCCATAAAATCGAATCTTTTGTTCATAGTGTCACAGGAGACAGTTTATGCTTCGTATTTATCAACTACCAGGCCGACATTTGTCAGAACTAAACGTTGTATATTTTTTCATTAAAAGAAGAAATCCAGGCAGAAAGGAAGGGGAAAAAAAGCTTGTTATTTCAAGATGCTAACTTCTTTAACAAGCTTTTTTAAGTTCCCGATCGTCTTATAAATTCAATTTAAAAAAAATAGCTTATGTGTCCTCGTTTGAATTCCTGGTAATGAACGGTATTAAATCAACAAAGAATGCCTCTTTTTTGTAGAATATTTATTTGTTTTGCATTTTTTTTTTAAAGTTTGTTGAAGATAAGCACATTTTGCAATCAATGAAAAAATAACATTTGTCTCGTTGTTACATTGACATGTTATTCTTTTTATTCCGATTTGTCATTGTACATATTTGTAAATGCAAATAAAAGGATATTTATTTTCTGTTATGTCTAACGCTTATTCGTATCTGAGATTTCTTTCTTTAAAATAAGAAAGAAAAAAAAAAAAGGGGGGGGGATCCTTGGATTCAAATTTGGTGATTGTTAAACAAGATAATAATATCAAGCTAATTTTTTTGAAAGAATATAAATTTAAAAATATTCTAATAATATAATACATCATTCGGTTAAGTTGACTGACCACGTTTGAAACCGGGATTTTGAAAAATCGTATAAATAATTTCTTGATATTTAGTGTCAGTTGAATTAGAGTATTCAAATAAAGTTGTGTTGAGAACATTACTACAAAAAAAATATGTTTTAAATGCTATTTTTCGAAAAAAAACGAAAAAAAAGATACATATATTTTCAAAACATACTTTTTTCTTCTGATAAATGTTTCAATAATAATATTTTCCCTATATATATTTAGGATTTTACTTTGGCTGAACTAGGACTTTTGAGAAATTCACTTTATTTTCAAAGTTAGATGAATTGAAATAATAAAGATCACTTTTTTTTGAAAAAATTCCTCTAATCTCTTATAATATAAATGAATTCACTTCTAAATTATGTGTTTCAAAAACTTTAGTTCAACCCCGAAAGAGAAGTCTTATTTATATATAAGCGAAATATTATTATAGAAGCATTTTTCATAAAAGATAATGTTTTAAAAACGTATAGTTCTTTCTTCATTTTTGCCAAAAAAATTGTTTTTATTTATTTATTTTGCAATACTATTCTTAAGGTATCCGATTACGTTCGGAAACGTGATTTTACAAAAACATATAAATGAATATTTTTTAATAATATTTAGTGTCACACTTAGATTAGAATACGCCTATAAAATGTTTTTAAGAATATTAATTATTATTTAAAAAAAAAATTATTTAAATGCTATATTTTAGCAAAAAATGAACATAGAATTATTTATGTTCAAAATATTCTCCTTTTTTGAAAATTGATTCTATAATAATAATATTTTGCCCATATATAGCTCAGACCTCTGTACAAAGCGTGAACTAGGGTGTTTGAAATATATAACTTAAAAGTGGATTTATCCATATTTTAATACATTATAATAAAAACTTTTTAAGAAAACATCACCGATTATTATTTTAATTGGTTAACTCTGAAAAAAAATGTGAATTTTTCAATATTCCTGGTTCAGTCCCTCTGGAGAAGTCTTAGCTATCAAGAAGCAAAATATTATTATTATAGAAGCATTTTTCATACAAGGAGAATATTTTAAAATTAAATGATTCTATGTTCATTTTTTGCCAAAATGTCGCTTTTAAATAATTTTTTATTATAAGAATACTCTTAAAACAATTATATACGTGTATCCCAATCTAAGTTACACTGAGTATTAAAATATATATATTCATTTATAGGCTTTTGAAAAAGCATGTTTCCGAACGTAGTTGGATACCTTAAAAAACTTTTATGCGTATATTCGAATTCAACTGACACTAAATTTTAAAAAAACTATCCATTTAAACGCTTTTTCAAAATAATAATTTTGACCTTAATTTGCTGTCTTGAATTTGAGCTTCTATTTTTTTCCTAAAAGAGTATAATTTAGTTAACTTCTTGTTGCCTTATCTTAACGAATATATGTTGAAATAATTTATAAACTGTTTCAGTTTTTAGATTTTAATCTAATTTTAATAATCATAGTCTCAATTTTATCAATGAATTTATTCTGTTAAAAAGTTTTTAAAAAATTCATTGGAATACTAATTATCAGAATAATACCACACTTAAAAAATTAAAGACATTTTAAATCAATTTTAATATTTTATCCCATTCCTGATTTCATTTTAGTTGGGGAAAAAAAGATGTCGTCTTTTTCATCGGTTTAAAATACTTCAACAAGCATAAATTTTTAAAAACAAAATACAAGTTATACACTTCACATTATTACTTAACACTTCATATTTTTTCTATCACTGCTACCAATATGTAGGTATGATATTTTGGCGTTTTAATACCATTTATCCGAATTCATAAGACACGTAGAAACATTTTATATACTATTAAATGTTATTTCTTTCCCAGGGAAAAAAATTCTTCATCCCCCCCTGAAAAAAAAATAACATACAGATTATACCAAAAAGCAATCGAAAAATGGTATGTTTGAAATATTTAAAGTTCTATTTGAAAAATCCCATGAAGAATTCAAAGTACCATTTGGTATAAGAAAAAGAAATAAAATACCACTGGGATCATTACCTACATGGAGCGATTTTGAAATGACATTTGAGGTACTCGAATATTGGTTTGTGATTACTATAAGCACGAAAAATTCGCATTAGTAACTAAAGAGAAAAATACGTAAAAAAGCACAATGAGCCGCATTCTTACAACTTTTTTCCAGGTCTTTTTCGCTAAATGTTTACATTTAGTTTTCATTCCGTAATTAGACAGAAATTCTTGTTTTGCGAATGTAGAAACAAAGAATAAATATTTAAGCAATTCAAACTTTAAGGGAAAATTTAATTATCGACCTTTTTCTAAAAGAAAACGCGTTTTCTTTAATGTCGCATTTTTATCTGTTTTTATTAAACGCTTTTTTCGGGATGCTCAAATTAAGAGCCAACGATTTAACATAAAAAGAAACCTTGTTTTCGTTGTTTCGGTACTCCGGAGTTGTAAGAGAAATCCATGATAGTTTCTTCTTTGGTACTGAATAAATTATTAAATGAATTTTTTTAAAAAAATATTCTCATTTTCTTTTAAAATTATTTAAAAGCAATTATCTAAGCAATTATTTTTTTTTCTCTATTTAAGTAGAATGAAGAATCGGCAATGTTAAAATCATTT
Source organism: Trichonephila inaurata madagascariensis (assembly GCA_019973955.1). Taxonomy (NCBI): domain Eukaryota; kingdom Metazoa; phylum Arthropoda; class Arachnida; order Araneae; family Nephilidae; genus Trichonephila; species Trichonephila inaurata. The sequence continues at coordinate 121,473 of BMAV01006816.1, forward strand.
TTAAATTTCCTGCAATACCGTAATACAGCTTGTGTACACTTTAAAACATTGTAATATAAACAAGAAATAATATTTTATTCAATTGATGTGTTTTATTTTTTGAAAATAATAATGACTATTTTAAATTAAAAGTAGATCTCAAGATTGCGGAACTGAAATGAACTTGAAAATCACTAAAATGGAAACCTTCTATGAGGAAAATTTAACTTTAATGTAACTCAGGTAAATAAATTGCATAAATAAAATAAATTTTCTGATCAAAACTTTCGGCAGCAAAAAAATTTAACACACAGTCGTTATAGCAGGTCTTGCTACAAACTTATGGCAAAACGACTTTTTATGGGTGAAAAAGGTGCGCAAATGAAATTCCCCGTCAGCATTTAAATGTCGCCAACAAATGGTACGTTGTGCAGTAGCACGACGAAGTTACAGTTAAAAGAAGTAATTGACGGAAATTTCATCAATTATTGAAAAAATAATTGTAATACGATTTGTAATACAACAGTCTAAGTAAGTATTGAAATCTGAAATTCAATAGAAACTGATGAAAGTGATCGGAGAGAGGGAAATGCCAGAACAAACTTGGGTGCAAGGAATTGAATAAAAGTAGAACAAATGTATAAATTACATGAGTTATTAAAATACCTTCCATATAGCCAGGACCTAGCACTAAGTGAGTTCCACCTATTGGAGCCGTTGGAGAAGAATCTGGATGGTCAAAAGCCAATTCCAATGCTCACCAAACTGCCTAGAAGTTGCCACATGACCTAGTTGGGTATTTCTACCACATAGTTCCATATGTTGTTGTATCCGTGAAAGAAATAAATGCCTCAATATTTTTCATAACTATTGGGAAAGTGATACGTACTTTAGTCTTGGCACTCTGTGAATAAGTATACATATATATAAGTACAATAATTACATAAAATTTTCTTAAAATTCTAATCTCACGTATCGCAAAATCCGGCGTATTACACTCACCGTTGAACAACGCACACCTATACTTTCAAGCAGCATTTTTGAACTTGTAGGTATATTCGTCTTGTAACGGGCACCCCCTTTTATTATAAAAAAAATTGAAATGTAATTATGCAATTCTCTTGTGTTTCAAAGTAGTTTATTTGAGGTATTTTCCCAAGCTTTTGAAAAAAAGCATACTTCTAGAATTATAACTCTTTAAATTCATAAGGTATGTCGTTTCATTTTAATAAATAGTATTTCGATGTATGTAGAAGTCTAGTTTTTTTTATGCTCATTATTATTTTTTAAAGCTATTATTTTTATACCCGGCTTAAAACGCACACTCATTTATTTCGATCGTATTTTTGGTGTTAAAAGTTAGCGTTATACGAAGGATTTTATGGTACTTTTTTTCGAAATCCCAATTCCTAAAAACCTATTCCAAATTATGTCTCATTTCATCTTGCATTAAAGGATTAAAACCTGTATTTTGTCAGATTTATACATGTCCTCGTCAAAAGGATTAGACGTTGAATCTTTAACTGATTCATTCGCGGTTTTAAGAACAAGAATATCATAATAGTTTACGAGTATCTTACTGAGTGGTTGAAGCTCTTCCCTAAATAAAGCATTACGTTTATTTTAAAGGTAGCTAGCACTTTTCTTCCCTTGCATAAGCGATTTTATTATTACCTTTCTATTTCCCCTAATTTTAGCTGTATTTAAATCTGTAGAAGGCACAATACTCTCTCTTTTATTTTGGCACATGAGCGATAAGAGCACACCTTATGTAAGTCTATTGATATTAAAATCCCCAAGATAGAAACTTATTTAACAACCAGCAGTTTGAATTGCCACTGCTACACCATTACAATTACCAAAATAAATCAGTGCTTCTCAAACTTTCAATATTTGCGACCCAATATTCAATCATAATTTT
>BMAV01006816.1:129631-154529 GCA_019973955.1 Trichonephila inaurata madagascariensis
AGTTTTCTTCACGTCATGTAAATTTTTCAAATTTAGGAAGGGGGGGGGGGGGACCACCTTAATGTGTTTTCTTTCTTTTGTAAATTATTTAAATATTTCTTGAAGCAGGTATTCTTTCTTGCTTACTTTTTAATGTGTACTGCTATTAGAAGAATTTTAAAATTCCATATTTTTTTTAAGATTAATTTTCCAAATAAGTCATTATGCATGTGTTACATTTAAACACTTATGAAGATTAAAGTTATCTTATAAATTATAATTTTCCTGAAAACAGATTTGGCCATATTTAAAAAAAATGCATTATTTAGTGCAGTCATATTTTGTTCGTAGCCTTTTTTTTTTCTTTTTCTTACTTAAATTATTAAATAAACACGTAAAATGTAAAAGTGGAATGTTTTGGGAAAGGAAACTTTTTTATTGCCTTATTTTCTTAATATCACATGCTAATGTAACTTACATTTTATAGTTCCACAATAAAATAATCTATTAAATAAATGTTTTTTACATTTTTGAACATTGTTTTTTATGGTGCAATAACTATTTTTAAAACTATAAATTAAGAAAAAAAGTTTGTTCTGGTTAAAAAAAAACAATAAAAAAGCATTTTATCATTGTTTTAAATATCAGGGCTATTCATCACTATTTCCAGGGCTTCAAAGCACTACAGTAAGAAGAAAAAAAACTAAGACGAAGGCAGCAAAAAAGAACGTTTGAAAGAATACGGAAGCAATTCAAGTTTTGTTTGCACACCTTACAGATTTTCTATACATGAAACCCTGGGGTTACCTGGCATGGTTCAATGATATAGTTCAGTTTCTGTCACATTCTACTCAACATCATGCAATCACCACTATTAACAGCACGTGTTATCCTTTCATTCTGTTCTGCGACATCATGTGGCAAAAAGGGGTACTAAAACTTAGTTTTATGTAAAAGACTAAGTTTTTAGGATAATACGGATAACATGCAAAGGATAACACGTGCTTTCAATAACTTCGATAGTATTATGTTGAGGAGAGTTTGGCAGGAACGCGAAAAAGTATGGCTTACAGAAAATTTGTAAGGTGTGTGGAATAAATACTGTATTCTTTTAAATGTTCTTTTCTGAAGTTTCAAATGTGCTTTTTATCACGTCTTAATTTTTTTACTGTAGCGCAGAGGTTCCCAAACTTTTTAGTCTCATAGACCCCTTGCCGTGTTTTTCGTCTTTGAGTGACCCCTGATTACCTAATATTAAATTTTTGCACATTTTAACTTAAATGTCTTTTTGACAGCTGGTAGAGCTACTTACTTTAAAATATTTTAATTTTCAACTGTAGGGAAGCATAATGTTTAAAACTTAAGAATCACTTGTTAATTAATTTTAAATTTCAATTTAACAATATATGAAATAACTCAGTTAAAGAGAAAAATATTTTTAATGGAAGGAATGAATCTGACACTTCAATAACAAATTTTCAACATTTGGCACCAATCTTGTTGAGTTTAACGCTAAATTTCCTCAATTAATAATGCCTGGCCTCTCTCTCTCCCTTTTTTTTTTTTTTTTTTGAGATTTTTTGAGATTTTTTTAGAAGTTTTGTAAATAAGTCTGTAAAATAGGTAAAATCTTTCCCCTTGATTAAATTTTCTTTTAAATTATTCGTGATCTGGTTTAATGTGAGCTACTATCGTAGACCCCCGTTTACACCTCATTGACCCCTTAATTATTTTTTCACTGACGTGGACCCCTTGCAAGTTGTCATAGACCCCGGGGGGTCTATATAGGCCACTTTGGAAATCACTTCTATAGCGTTTTGAAACCCTGGAGGGAAGTATTAATAATCTTATATTGTTTACCATATTATTAGAAACTTTCCTGATTTATTTACTCATTTATTTATTTTTTGAAACTCACATTCAGGTCATTTATAGTTAATACAAATTTGTTTTCGACTTAAATTTCATACTTAAATTACTGATTATTTGTATTGCTTTTAAAAAAAATTTATATCTTCTCTTCTGTACTTTACAACTGCTATTCATGAATAATAATTTATCAAGGAATGTTTTTCAAATGCAGCGGGATGGTTTGTGTGCATTGCTGTTCTAAATAAAATTTAGCTGTCAATTCATCTGGTAACTGTTAAAAATGCTAATTTTTAAGAATTAAATTTTAAAACAAGTTCTCACAAAATGATTGCTTAAGATGTTTACATCATTTCGTAAGACATGGAAACAAAGTCGTTTCCATTAATATGGAAGTTACTTTTTCTTACAAAAAAAAGTTATATAAAAATGTTACGCATTTGAAACTTATTTATCTTTGGCTGCAGTTGTTTTTTGATTTAAAACGCTACTTATGTCTGTACGAATTTATTATATAAACGTCAGTATAACAACAACAAAGAAAATAATACCAAAGAGTTAAGCTGAAAAATTGAAAAAAAAAAAGTTTATTTTTGTGAGAATAAAATATTAAATGCGATTTCCAAATGAAATAAAAAATGTAATCATGTGGGAAATTTAAAAATTAACCGTAAATTTCCACAAAAATCTGAATTAATAAGTAAGTTATTAAATAAGATTGTTAAATTTTCACATTTTGTTAAACTAACATTTTTGCTTATATGTGACTTAATTGGCTAAGACTGGCTTCTAATTCTGAACCAAGAAATTCAATAAAGAAAGTTTATCACAATGATTTTAATTAATAACCCAAGCAATTTTGGTTAACTATTCAATCAAGATGAAAATGGAAAAAAATTGACTCCTTTCAGTAATTTATCCCCATTGAGATAATTTAAAACAATTAACACAAAGTTAAAATATTTAATTAAGTATTTTTTTTTAAATTGGAGCAGTGGTCAACTTTTTCTTCGAAATAATTAGAAAGGCATTCAATTACTAATTTATTACATACTGAAATCACTAATTTGGTATTAGCGCAGCTAAAGAGTAAAAATAAAAAGCAATGCAAGCTTCTTTCTTAAATTTCCAAACACAATAACAATTATACATCGGAATATAATCGTATACATCCTGACTGCTCCAGTACAGAGTCTAACTCAGAATTGTATTAACAATTTATCGTTCAAAGCCCAATAAATGCAAATGTAGATTAATTATTCACCTGAACTGAAAGCAGGTGTAAACAACGGTTGTATCCTCTAAACTAATTATCAGGATAATTAGATTCTATCGTAAACCTGAGTTAGACAAAGGTTACTACATTAACTAGTACAGCTTCTGGATGTGATTAAGAAAGCATTTTTACCATTCCCATCCTCTATCTGGTACTTAACTTGTTATGCAACAAGACAACTTTTGCTTCGTATTGGCAAAAGTAAAAAATTTAGAAGTTTACTAATTTGCGACAAAGGAACGAATACTTTATTCTCATCGAGCAGGGCTTTAAAACAAAATTAGAAAATTACATGTGGCTTTTTTTAGAACGACTTTGTTAAAATTCTAATTTAGTATTAAATAACACAGTTTAGAATTTCTAATTTTCTTTGTTAGTATTCCAAATTGTTATGGACGATACGAATAGACTTTCAACTATAGCTTAAAGTAATATTCCCTTTTAATTTATCAATTTTTTTCATAAAAAAATGTGTCAAATTTGATTTTTTCTTTATCTAGGAACCTTTCAATGGATTCAAACAAAATATGTTTATATAAGATTTCATTTACTACTTCTTATGTGCTTTGGAAAAGTAGTGAATAAATAGTAGTGATAAGAAATATTTTAAATAATTAAGTGCTTTATTTATAAGCTTAAGTCAGCACTATACAAATAAGTTGAACTTTTTGATTAAGGTATCCGACTGGGTTCGGAGACAGTTTTCTAAAATATAATTTAAATAATTAGTTAGTTGTTATTTTTTAATTAAGTATGTTGCAAAACTATGAAAATACAGCAAGAAGAATTTTTCGAAAGCTTATTTTTCAAAATATTGAGAAATTTCTACCAAAATATTACAAAAAATTGCTCTTTTGCAAACAACAAAAAAATTCAAAACAAAAAGAAATAAAATTTTTGCAGGAATACAATTTTTTAACGATTAACTATGCTTCATACTAAAAAAGCTCAAATTCTACTGTAAAATTATGAAATACAGGTGTTCGAGATGAAAAACCCAGAATTTTCTTGAGACTTTTTTTTTCATGTAAAATTACATTAAAAAATACCTTAATTGAAAAATTACCCTTGGCTTTTAGCAGAAAGCATTCATTATAATACAAAGAACAAACTTTAAATATTTCATAAGAATATTTCATTTACTTTAAGAAATATCACTCTTACCGTTAACCATTATGTTCAAAAATAACATTCTTCACAAAATGCAAAATAAGGTTTATATTTGCAATAAAACTTTTTAATGATTTAGGAAGGTTTTAAAACTCTCCATATTTGTATGTTGTACCTTCCTGAACCTCATACTTCAAACGTTTACAGTTTTGGAGGGCCTTTCTTTTTTTACGAGACAGTTTCTTATCTGGTTTAGAATGTCTCGGTCGAGGTACCAAAAATATCCTTCCATTTCAGAACATAATTTCATTCCTAACTTTTAAAGTAGAGGTAAAATACCAGCAAACCTAGAATTAAAAAGTATTATTGCGATATAATTCCTTAAACGGAGCCGGTGAAAATCAACCTGACTCACAGGGCCGGTTTCGATTTGGGGTTACTATCTCATACAAAAACAGCTATAATTTTTTTTCTAACTGACTCAGAATTAAAAGTACGATAGTTTTACAAAGCTTAATAAACAGACTACAAAAATAGACTAAAAAATAAATTTAGAGTTTTTTTTTATAAAAATGGTGATTTTAAACCTGTCGCGCGGATACCTTAATGTCTTAGAACTAAGGTTTTTTTTAAAGAGAAAACACATGAGGTTGTTGTCCCCCCATTGCTCTTTCTTATCATAGTATTTATTCGTACGCACAAAGATAAATAAGGTTTAACTAAATCTAAAATTGGTAAAATTAAGTTTTTAGAAAAATATTTTAATATTTGTTAACACATTTAACAAAAAGCTTTGAAAAAATCAATCCACTATTTTTTCTTATAAATATATATATACAAGGTGTCCTCGAATACCATGAACAGTTTTGAAGGGGAGGTAGAAAACATTCCTGAGGAGCCATAATTACGCAGGAAAGAGTATGGGCAGAAACGCAGCTCTAACGCAATATAGACACAAAGACAGTAAAGAAACAATACGGAATGTAGTGTAAAATGCTTTATTGCAAAAACACAAAAAACAATAATAAATTAGAAGTATGACATTAAAGCATCACAGGAGGTGTTTGAAATGGTTGCCATTCGCATATATGCACGCATGACACCGACGCGATATGTATTGGCGGACGTGGATGTTCGAAAATACCGGGCGTTTCATGGATCGTAGCAGCGATGGATATTTTTACCACCAGATCCATTTCAAAATTGATGGGCCTGGCGTCAATCGTGACCAAAAGGTCTACGGTCAGCCAGGTTCTGATGCACCCGATTGAACGCTTGGTGATTCGTTTGCCACCTCGTTGGATATCTTTCCCCATACGACCCAAAAGCAACACGTCCACTTCCTTTGGCTAGGCCGCAGGTGAAGTGGACATCCGCCAACTGGGCGTTCGTATAACGATTCATATTCATCGCACAATGTCCTTGTCTAAAATGAGGAAACTACATGTGCCGAGACCTTGCGAGCTCACGTACAGCGCCACGCCACCAATTACTTCCCGCGCATACTTATAATTATGGCCCCTCACTATGTGCTCTACCCCCCTCCAAGTGTTTGTACGCGGCATTCGGGGACACCCCTTCCCCCTTTCTCTCCTTTTATATATACATGTATATATATATATATATTATATCTCCTAATATTATTCTTTCCTTTACCTTTGGCACATTGCATAGGCAAATTACAGGTGAAGGTTGGCTAGCCCTAAAACTTGTTTAAACCTGCAATCTTGGTTCCTAAGGCCAGGAGATTGTTATTGTACTACTGTGCCTAATAGTTCCTATCTTGAATAGTTATACTTAGGTTCTATAGCTATCTGTATATATATGTATGGATTATATATATATATATATATATATATATATACTTAAAAATTGATATAATCTCTTCTCTCTCTCTCTCTTTGAATGAAAATATAAATAAATTACCAGGTGAAAGTTCTTCCTCTTCAAATTTAAGAGGAATAAAAAAATATATTAGATTGTTCTAAAAACAAAAATGATTTGCTAAGTGACTGTAAAATTTTGTAGATGAGCCTTAGTGAAACTTATTTATTACCAAGCTTTTAGATTGACTTTTTAAACATAAAAAAATACATTTCAGCATGTTTTGTTCCTTTATGATACCTATAACTAATAGACATTTTTTTCTACTAAAGAATGATGATGTATGATGGTTTTAATATTCTTTTCCTACGTACTTGAATTCTTAAAATACTTTCAGAAAAAAAAATGTTTTATTTATCAATACGTCCACAGTTTAAAAATCTTGTGTTATAACTTTAGCTTTACAGTGATCAGAACTTTCAATATATGTATATACGAGTATATAACTTGAATAACATTAGAAAAAAAATATTTCTAAAAGTAGTTTTTAGAACATTGAAAAGATTTTATTGTATTAATAATATTCAGTATTTCGTAAGACTTATGCGTTTAAGTAAAGCAAATCTGATTTATAATATTTACACATTTTCTATAAGAGTTTTTTTTTCTTAAAAAAATATTTTTTTCAAACCCTAGATGTCTTAAATTGTTCTGAATTTTATTAGAATTTTTTTTTAAAAAAAAATTGCTTATTCTACTTATTGGTTATTTAAAGAATCTGCATATATAGCCTGCTACTAACTTTTATCTGCAGAAATGTATGGAATTTTTACAATCTTCATTAACCTAAACCAGCGTTTCTCAAACTGTGGGGCGTGCCCCCTTGGGAGGGCATGATAACTACACGAGGGGGGCGAGTATATTGAAATGTCGAAAACAAAGGATTATTTTTAAAAAGTTATTAATTTACTAAAAGGAAGCAAACAATACATTCTGACATAATAAAAAATAAAATACACATTTACACATTACACATTAATTTACACAAAATTAATACAGTACTGCGCAAAAAAAAAGTATTTTAAAATTAATTTAACAATCCTAAGTTAAAGGAATGTAATAACTATCAGTTACTCCATGGTCTTGTCACATATGAAATTATATACAAAAATTAACACTTGATAATTTGCATGGTTTTTAATTTATCTCCTTAATTGCAAATTAAAAGTTACACGATTTGCTCCCCAATGACATCGTTTTCCACGTAGACGCGCGTACGTGTTGTATCGGAAGTGGGAGGGGGAAGAAAACGAATAAATAAGCAAATCCTCCGAAATAAGTAAATCCTTCGCAAACCCTGTAAAGGTCTTTGTCTTGCATTTCAAAGCCTTCGGAAGAGTTTTATGAATAGCAGTGCACAGAAAAGATCGAACTACGGACAGATGTATATATACGTTAGGAGAAAATAACACTTTAGCTGAACATGACGTTTATATACGTCGTTGGCACTAAAGAATTCGTTAACAGAATCGTATTGTAGATTTAGCATCAAAGTATAGTATTACGGAATTCTATACATTGTTATTGTGTGGAGAAAGGAGAGCGAGATGAAAATTATGATTGAATTTTGGGTCGCAAGTATTGGAAGTTTGAGAAGCAATGACCTAAAAATATCCTTACATGTTTTTTTCATACCTCATATTTTACTGTATTCCAAGTATTAAATAAATGATAGCCCAAACAGTTAAATGAATGTACGAAAAATTATAGACCTGTTAACAATTGAAAATATATTTTAAGGGTGTATTATTCTAAAAAAAATGAAATTAACTTTTTAAGAGAAAACAAATTTCTTTAAACGGAAAAAAGCACAACAATTTTTTTCACATTGCTGTTAAGCGTATGAATAGGGGGGAAGTAACTTTTTTGCGTTATATGCTCTTATTCTAATAAATATTTCAATGTTTTTACTTCAGGCTTTTCTACAAGATTTACTTTTATAATATTAAATATTCTCTGAATTTTAATTTTTTCAGAATAACATTTTTTCTTGTAGAATGCCTAAGTTTATAAAAATTTCATGAGAATTTGTGCACGAAAATTTTAAATATTATAAGCAAAAGAAAAATGTAGAATTGTTTTAGAGGACATTTTTGGTTTTGTGAATATCGTGGCTAATTTTTGACAATATTTACAAACATTTTTGTTTAATTTTTCTTTTAATCTCTAATTTTTAGCTTTGTAGGAGCAGAGTGATTAAAATATTTCCAACTAGTTTAAAATGGTTGATAGACCCTTAAGGCACCAAATTGTTTTAGAAAGTAAGAGAATTAGATTCTTCACTACTTTATTATATATCAAACTCTTTTTTTACACGTTAAATACCTAACTCAATTCGTGCGCCAATTGGTTGATCATTGAAGACAAGATCTACTAGTTTTCAGAACTAGGAATTGGAGAACACTAACAGAAAGAAAGGCTGGCCTGGAAAAGGCTTCTTGAGAAGGCCAAGACCCACCCTGGGTTGTCGTGCCACTGAAGAAGGGAGGAAAGAAATGCCTAACTCAGAAAAACGCAGAAAAAGGGGGGGGGGCTAAAAAAATGCATACGACCTATGATAAACTTGGAGATATTCTTTACAATTTGAAAAAATCGTGTAAGATGAAAAATTCCTAAATATTTTCCCAAAAATAACCGTGCAAAAAAATAATAATATAATCTATGTTTTACATATTTATAAATCAAAAACAATTTATTTTTGTTATAAAAAAAATTAAAATTAGTACATAGGGAAAGTTTAGTCTGTAAATCCATACGACATATAAAAACTCAAATTGAAATTAGGAATAAAACTACTAAATAACAACTATTCATCACTATTTTGATAAAAGGCTTGCACGTTTATAACAAACTGGATCAAAATTGCTATCATTACTCTATGTGTAGATATGTCTAGCACACAACTATCGGTTTTGATTCAAACGAATTTTGTTCGTTATTAACGGCTTTTTTTTTGTTTCTTGTTGTTTCAAAGTCTTATTAGCGGCCGTCTTTTTCAAATCCTACTATTAGTTCACTTTCTCTATTTATTTATCTTGGTGGAATTTTCAATCGTTAATAAAATACATTTTAAAGCGCTCAAGGGAGCTGAAATTTTATATACATGATTATTTCAGTTCACAAAACAATAATTTTATTATTATTTATAAAAATTCATTGATTAAAACTAATTACATTACAAATACAGCCACGTTGGCATCATTTTTGGCGATTTAGTGACCCTTTTGGAGACTTGTGTCCAAACTTGAAAAGGTTTTTTTCTCACGTTTTAAAGCATTCAGTTGAACTGAAATGTTATAGACACAATTGTTTTGGATGACAATACGATACTTTAATGTTAATTAATAAAAATTAATTACCACTTAATGTTGTGCTTCTGTCATTTGTATAAGCATATTTATATGAAATGTAACTATTTAACACCCGCGGGCACTCGCACCTGTTTTTGCTACTTTCGTTACTCGCGGGGTGTAGAGAACACCCCAAACTCTCTTAACACGTGTATTTAATTGTGAAAATAAAATTAAGTCATTATGATACATAATTATAAAGTACAAGATGTTTTTTTTTGTATTATAGAAATAAAATTATTAAATTTATTGCATACAAATGAGACTAACATTAATTTAAACTAAACATACAAAATTTTCTTTTTAAAACACATAAATTTATATTTTTTCATAAACCAGTATATAAAACGTATATACCAGTAATAAATATACTTTATAATTAATGAGATAACGATAGTAGAACGTATAGAAAAACAATATTTTAATCATTTTCCAAACATTCAGAGCAGACTGTATACAAATGCTCAACTTCTCGCGGGAGTTCTCAGCCCCCCAGATAAACCTTTGAAGGTCATCACATTCCAATCATTCGAGAAAGAGGGATTGCATAAGGCCTGAAGTTTAAATGACCTAAAATATGCAGCTACAGATAAAATAGTGGTTCTGCGCATTCTTTTTAAAATCCTGGGAGAATTTTCTAGTTGCTGAGGTGTACAGAACACTCCGCGCGAGTGATCGCGGTTTAATAAAAAGTAGCTAAAATAAAAAAAAAAATTTGTTGATCTAAGTAGGAATTGTCTTAATTTTTTTTTTTTATATTACATGTTGATTTCTCAAGTTAGTTATATAATTCTTGATATCTTGATACTCAAGATTACGGAAGAATTTTAATTCACGCTCTATGTAAAGATCATGAGTAATAAAATGTTGTTCCAGACTTGTAGCAAATTTCCAGCCCTTGTGTACCAAATCAGCTGTTAATAGCTGAGCTACACCTTCCCCAGCATCGACTTATTTATTATCATAAACTGTCATAAGATCGTTCAAATCGCCCTCATCTAAAGGGCACGAGACCCAAATATTTTTGAAGTTTGTGCTAGAACAAAAAAATTGTTCACAAAACAAAATGTTAAATTCATGTACCGTGTTGTATTTAAAAATAGTGTAAAGAAAGAGTTGGGTGTACAATATTCTATATACTTTATCGTGTCTATGTACTAAATTGCCATAAATCTCAAGACAAATCAATAAATAGAAATATAACAAGTATGTATAGATAAAAAAAATAAGGGCATTAATAATATCTATAAAAACTCTTAGCCTTAGCTACTAAGTTTATAGGATTAAACACACACATAGTTTTATGGCCAGTCATCCTTCCCTGGGATGCAAGAAAGGAAAAGAAAAAAACAAGAATAGATTATTTTAATACTTATGATAATCGTAATATTAAGCAAATAATACTAAAAAAAATAAAACCAAGTTAAGAATGATAAATATAATTATTTACCCCGTAAAATCCGGCATATAACGCGCATCTATACTTTCATGCTGCATTTTTTTTATTTTGATGTATATTCGCCATTTAACGCACATCCGCTTTTTTAGGAATAAACCTGAAATGTACGTATGTAGTGCTCTCACATGTTTTTAAGTCATTTATTAGAGATGTTATCCCAGGCTTTTTTGAATAAAAATAGTATACTTCTAGAATTGCAGCATCTTTTTAATTTCATAAAATAATTCATATCTTTAAGATAAGCAGTATTTCGATACCTGTAGAAGTCTAATTTCCTTTATGTATAATGCGCACCCTTAAATTTCGATCTTACTTTGGCCTTTTTTATACGAAGGATATTAAGGTATATCATTATCACTAGAAAGACTAAAACTTAGTATATACTTATTTTGCCCCAAAACTGTCTAACTGACTGCATTGCGAAAGAATGATTAATGTGTAAAGAAATTCGTTTCAAATTAACTTTAAATATTTTTTACGTTATCTTCAGTCATATAACAAGTTATTGGTAAATTTTAACAATAAAAAAATTTTTACTTCACTTGGGAAAAAAAATTTAAAAGTTCTAAGAAACTGTGCATTATCTATGTAATTGCTTTTCTAATTGAAATTAAAAATCAGTCAGAATTATTCCTTGGGTAATCTAGTGTTAAAAAAACAATTTCATAAGTCAGAATGAAATAAAGTAGATAGAGAATGCAAACGGCACCTAATTCATACAGCAGTATTCTCAGAAAATAAAATTTTAATTACAAGCAAAAAATAAGATGGTAAATTAACTAGTATTAAACACAAAGACTATTTATTATATCTTCCCGAACAGTCAAAACTCATTTACACATTCCCTGCAAACAGCTAATGGGGAAAATATATCCAATTTAAGGCGTTTTCATGAAAGGGGTATATAAGCTTCATGATACGAAACATCTTCGCCGCTGGCTACTTATTGCATCGGTGTGAATGGGATTTCACTGACTGAGAACTATGATGTGGGATTAAATGAGTCTTATGAATGAAGACTTCTACCGTGGAAAATTTATGCACAATTACACTTTCAGATAATCAAAAACTTAAATAAATAATATGTTAAAATAAGATTATGAAGAATTAAGAATTAGCAGAAGCCTAACAGTGCACGGAAATGCGGTAACGGCTACAGTTTTTGGAAAAGAATATACCGTAACTATAAAAAAGAAGTATCTTTTTTAAATAGAACCTTGCAAAAAATAAAATCATTACTATTTTTAAATATTTGCATAAAAGTTCAGAATACATATTTGCATAATCAGAAGGTGTTGAAACTAACGTTACTTACCAGAACTGTGTTAATAAAATCAATTATAAAATGATAATAAGCACCAAACAAGAATTAACCGATTTAAATGCTAATTTGTGAGTAATTCATTTTGAAGTATACAATGTTACTATGCTATCTGTACTGTGCTATATATTTATCAATGTTTTCTAAAATTCATCAATCATTTACATTTGTAGGTTTTGAAAGAAATTCATTTATTTTTAATTGGAAGGAGGAATTTTTACAATGCCTAGCAAACATTTAACTTTTTTTTTCTATTTTGGAGCTTACATGCTCTTGTACAAAACAACGTGCAGCTTTATAATGCAACGTAAATGTAACTCGAACTTGTTCACAAGAACTTAAAAATATTCCTTTTCATATATTTGATCTGTATAATTTACAAATATACATTATTTAAATTATTGGCTCAACAGCATTCTCATCACAGAATAATATCACTTTTCTAAATGAACATGCATCTTCGCTTTTTTTTCCTCCTGAACAGACAATTAATTCCTATTTTAAAAGTTTTGAAGACATAATTTAAATATTCGAGTAATATTTGTCTCAATTATAAGAAAAATTTATTAAATGTCACTAATAATTAGTCGCTTGATCAAAATGTACTTTGCAGCCTATGTAGGATTTAAAACAAATCTTCTTTCTTCAGGTTTTTAAAATAAAATTTTATTTTACCTTTATATTACTAAGGAATTTTTTTTTCAAAATAATAATAATTCTTCTTCATTTAAACTGGAAATGTGTTCAATATTTTGGGGGGGGGGAAACTGAAAGCTCGCGAAATATTTACGAAGAAATTACCTTTAAGTTAAACTACTGTTTAAATTTATCAAAATATCAGACATGTGAGTTTGATAAAAGTCTGTAAACTCTCTTCTGCATTAATAATTTATTGAAATATTCAGTCATTTAAGAACCTAGCATTTATATTCATGAATTTGGAATTTATTGATTATTCGATCTGAAGAAACATGCTTTGTTTTAAGTGTTTTTACATAGGAACTGAATAAATATATAATCCATCTGTAATTTAGATCCAAAATTCATCTTTAAAGTTCTTGAAAAATAAATCCTTCACTGAAAAAAAAACAGTTGCGGAATAAATTTTAATTGGGATTGTACGTGCTTAAATTTATATGTTTAACTAACAATGTTTGCTTAATAACTTCATATATAAAGTTAACCTTCTTTTCTAAATTGAAGTATACTGATTGAATTTTAATTCTTCATTGTGTATTATTTATATATTTTAAGAAACATAGTAATTAAATAATCACAACCAATCCATTAATCTTTATTTAAAATTTTATAACCTTGACGACTTGAATTTGGTAACTAAAATAATACGATAAAATCTTTATTTGAAACAGTTTTAGTTATTAATATAAAGAAGTTCTCAGGATGTCAATTTAATAGTAAAAAACTGTATTTATTAAGCGAAATTGAAAGAAAAATAAAGAAAATGAAATTCTTTCAAAATCCTGAAAATAAAGCAAATACATTTTACATTTAGAAAAAAAAAATATTGCCACTATTCAATTTTCAATTTTAAAACCAATTTTTTGCAGCCTTTTTTTTTAATAATAAGTTATTTTTAAATATATAATTGAAAGATATCTTCCTTCATATTAAATGTGTTTAATACAATATTTGTAAATTTGAATCGTTTTTATAATTTGTTTTAAGAACAGAACAACACATTCCTTCATAATACTTTTTTTTTACTTATTTCTAGAATTCATCTGAATAGTATACTCCTAGGAAGTCCAGTTATCAGTTATAACCTTCATTGTTTAATTTCTTAAAACAAAGGTTTCATAAAAACACACTATACAAAAATTTTAATTATAATTTTTACAATCAATCATTTAACTCTCGCGTAGAACTATTTTTAATAAGTAATAAAACTTTCTTTTGTATTTAAAGTTAGTAGCACATTTTTTTAAACAAGTTCCATTTTTCGTACATTTATCATTTACGCTAAAAATATTGTTATAACTTTATAATGGTATTAAGCCAATGTTTATTTAATTACGGATAAGTGAGCTTAAGTACGTCATTGTCATAATGATCAATCAATAAGCTTGAATCACAATTAAAAACGAAAACACATTTAACGCCTCTAGCTGAATAGGTGTCGGAATTAAAAACAATTCTATTAGGGTCAATGATTAATTCACCATTACTTAACACACTGCCTAAATACTCGAGTACACTCTTTGCTTAATTTCAAAAAATCCAGGAAGCCTTTAGAAAAGAAGCGCTTCCAATTTATACAATCTCAATATTAAACTCCCGGTATTTAAAAGAAGTGCCGGGAATTCTTCCACTCTGCTCGGCATCTTGACTGAGAGGATTTATGATCTTTCACGGCGATGCTCAAAGCACCGGAAGCATTTAACAGACTTTACTTAAAAATTTCTCTCCCTCCTCCCTGCTTCCAGTGATCCATCTACTTGAAATGTATAGGGGGTATTTTTCATCCCCCGGAGCGACGCGTGGAATGTTAGAATCGCGTTTCCATTTCACTTTTACCATCAGGACAAGCGATCCCGGAATCTTTCAGAGTGACGCAGTGATTTGACCGTAGTGGCTCCCAGCTATTTGAAATCGAATCTTTACGGGGTTTAAACACGTATGGGTTAAGACAAAGGTTAGGGAGGAAAGGAATTTTATACTTTTGAAAATAAAATTTAATTTATGTTTTTCGTACTTAAGTGACTGTTTTGATGGAGGTGGGGCACGATAGTAACGGCATGAAATTCGGTAGAGCAAGTTCAGGTAATGTTCACATATCTGTTTGTAAGGAAACACTTAAAAAAGGGAGTTTAATTTTTTGTTTGTGTTTGCTCTATATTTACTTTGAAAAAAACATGTTATGACTTTTATATTAATGGATATAATTCATTTTAATAACATATAATTATTTAATAATGCGTGTTATATATTTCTTGTCAAAAATTTACTTTATTTAACTTATATTTTCGAATTCGAGATTTATTTGTTTATATATAAATTGCACTTTCTTGTTTAAAATTCTTATTTTCATTGAATATATTTACATGTTCAATTTTCATTATTATATAAATATCATCGTATATTCCGGCGTATAACGTGCAATTTTAACACGAAATAAGATCAAAACTTGAAGGTGCGCGTTAAACATTGGATATAAAAACAGATTTGGAAATAAAGAATAAGCATTAAAAATATAAATTTCTACATTAATGTAATTGACGCTTATTTTTAAAAAAAATGACATACCGTAAGGACTTTAAATATCGGATAAGAAGAAAAGTTAATCATATTTACCATCCTCTAAATTTTTCGGCATATTATTTAATACTATTTCATTTTTTCATCCTCACTGTTACTCTGATTAATATATGATCATTTTCCGTTCCATCTATATTGCTATATATACTACATTTTCTAAATAACTGTTGAAATATGTAAGGTTTAATACGATTCCGTGCTTTTATTATCCTCTCACATACTACTTCAAGACTTCAGAAGACAAAAGCATTTGACATGTGCATTTTAGGTTTCTTTCTTTAAAAAAAGTGTGCGTTATGTAGCGAATATACCGAAAACTTAAAAAAGTTGTCGTTTAAAAACTTTAGGTGAGCGTTATGCGTCGGAATATGCGCTACTTACTATTATTTAATTTAAAATCACTATAGTAGTTTATACATCCCATCTAACTTATTGCAGCTTTGCAACCGAAATTAATAGCTACATATAATGTATCGAGCACCCAAAAATTTATAGATTCCTGAAATTAATTCTATTCTAAAAATTTACAAATGCTTATATTTAGAAAGCATCTCGTAGCAGAATGTCTGAAATAGAATTAATCACATTGTACAAGTTAAAACCTCTGAAGTTACAGAAATAGGGACAAGGAAGATGTCCACAAATATTTTCGTTTTGCGTGTTTCAAAGTAAAAAGTGTCTACCATGAAAATTCCATATGAAATTAAATCTTATTGAACATTGAAATATAACTGAACTATATATATTTCTAAAATATATAATTTAAGTTAAAGAGAGATAATTGAGCTATATATATATATTTTTTAAATTTTATAATTTAAGATAGGTGAATGATAGCTTAAGAAAGGTAAAAGATTAGTTAAGATAGGTTAAGTTATAATATTAGTTAAGATAGGTTTAACATAGGTACTGCATTAAAACAATTACAAACTTTTTGCAAAACATCAAATAATTTTTTTGGCATAATTTAGACGTACCTATTTTCGGGTAGCATAAAATGTTGTTATCTCTGAAAAATGTTTAATATCATGAAACATCACAATCCAGTTAAACAAATTCCTTTATTTAAATTTTCTACACATATTATGTATAAATACTCTCATCACATTTTTAGTATGCATTTTAGACAGTTTCAACTATTGGAATTCCTAATTGCTTTTCCTTGAAATTTGATTGGTCTATTTTTGAAAATTGTCCCTTAATGCTTTTCTAGAATTCTTAATTATAACATAGAGTTCTTACCGTACATTTCCCTGTATTTGGAATCAAGTTGTGTATTCTAAAAAAATACGCATTATGTAATCAGTAGTATTTAATAATTATTAATTTCTCAGTAGAAATTAAACATTTTGTGTGTCTATTTTATGGCCACACAGTAGCCGAACGATCATAATCACGAGCTTGCAACATGCTTTGCTTTTGTCGAGAACTGATAACCTGCCGTGCACGTTAAATCTGTCGAGGCTTAATGTCCACCTGTTGGTGTGGTAGTTAGGAGAGAAGTGTCAGCTCAGGTGTCGTCCACGTCACTTGCCCACTGCGGTTCAAAAATGCTGGGTATATTGCCAATAGCTCTTGTGTGTGTGTGTTGATTTGTAGTTTGACGCTAATAAAACGCTCCTTCTCACTGCAGAAATTACTTTTTCCCTTTAAGGTATCATAACACGATGGAAATGACCAAATTGGGTAAAGACAGATATTTTTGTGTTTTTATTTTATTGAATAGATCTCTCTTTTGGCTTTACAAAACATACTTTGTTTTGTTTCTACACTATCTACGGCTAAGCTACAATCAATTTTATTAATTTAGAAAAACCGGAAGTGGATCTTTGATCTACCAGAAGTGGTGGGCATTTAAATTGCTCGAAATCTATCATGGCGAGTCTGATTACTCAAAATATTACAAATGTATTTTTTATAAAACTTTTTGAACCTTATATTTATACCTCTTTCTAGAGAATGTACTAAAATATTTCTTATTGTGTATGAATATTTTTTGAGTTAGGGCTTGTTATTTAAATAAAGGTCTCAAAAAGAATGTGATTTTTCTTATAATGTTTACTCAATCAGCTCTAGAATTTTCAAGTTTTAATAAAACATTAAATTTTAGTAGATTCTGTAGATAACTGCATCTAGATTATTTTCATAATACTTTTACTAATATAAGTTTATTACTTTTTTCTCTAATTGCTATGAAGTTTTACAAAAATATTGCTAAAATTCCACTTATAATTGTGATTTTTGTGAATTTTAATTAATTTATTTTAAATATTGTTGGTTAAATATTAGTATGTATTGGTATTGAGTGTCCTAAAAAAGCCTTTATAACGTTTTAATATGTTATTTTATCAAAAAGTACTCCGAACGTGTTCGGATACCCTTACAATAAGTTCTAATGTGTATTACGAAAAAATAATTTTTCAATGCCTATATGTATGGTTTTTTTATATCTAAGTCTTTGATAAATCTATGGATTATTTTACAAGTAGGTATCCTGATTGGATTTCTAATCAGCGGAAGAGGATCTATACAAATAAGCTCTAAAATGAATACATATGTAATATAACACGCTGCTTGTGCATTCCATCACAGATTTCTGTTACAGTTTATTTTATAAAAGCATCTTTCTATCAATGTTTTGAGAGTCTGTTTGATGATATGGTCTGTTTAAATGCAAAGCATATATCTAATTTATTTTGGATTTCGGCTATTCAGTTGCGACTGTCATTATGACTGAGATCTTGTTACAATACGAAACTCAGTGTTAAATTTCGTCTCACTAAACTGAACCTACTATAATTTGTCAGATTTTCATTCGAATATGCGAACTTCTCTGTTATATTATATTTAATTAAATTAGTGGATATTTCAAAAATTTGCAGAATATGAATACACAGTCGGATCTCAATTTAAAAAAACCGCTAAATCCCGGAATAAATTTCGTTGTATGGGAAATTCTTTAGAGAATCATCTTTAAATAACCTTTAAAAACCACATGAAACAAATTTTAAATTCATAAACATTATATTTTGTTTAAAAAGATAATTATTCACACTTTTTTGAAAATTAATATCCATACATTTTATATATCTTGCCCATCAAAAGGAAATCACAAGGCAAAAAATTACATTACCCGAGAATCTACTCATTTTCAACTTTAACAAATAACTCTATATTTAAACTAATGAATTGTTTAACGACACTTTTTCTAATTATAAGCCTACGAGTAACTTTAAGTGTATTTTACTTTATAACCAATAATTTTAAGCATACACTTAATCCTAAAATGTAATGTCTGATAAAATCAGCTGGTTTTATATTTGTTTAAAAAAGTTATGGCCAATCTATTGTTCTATGTGAGTTAGGCACCTGGTAATACCAGTTCAAGATCAATGATCACCATAAAATTCTCTAAAACATAGAATAATTTGAAAATGTCCTGGAATATTTTAACGATAGGGAGAACAAAAATCGAATTACAAGAGAAAAAACTCGTTATATAGAAAATGTACTTCGCTATTTGGATGTTATTTTACAAAGGAAATAGTAAAATATTCTGTGTTCCAGGAAAGCGTTCGCAATGTAGAGAAATTCCTAAAATATAGGTTCGCGCGATTGTAATTTCAAATTTAACCTTAAAATATTTGTTGTATTTTTCCACTATTAGAAATTACTTTAGCAGACTTTGCATAGTATAAAATTCACATTTGCAAACTAAATGCCTAAAAATATGTGAAGTTAATAATTTTGTAAGTAAATACAAATATTCTCCAAGGTATACTTCACTGAACATTTACTTTTTAAGTTGAACATTTATAATTGTTATTTAAAACATTTTTGGTGATCATATATTATGCCATCATACAAAGTTGAGTGTAAAAAGTTATATTTATATATACCTTAAGCTATGTAAAATTTAAAAACATTATTAAAGGAAAATAATTTTCGCCTTTTTTTAATTCATTTACTACGAATGTATATCAAAAAATAAATAAATACGTGTTCAAAGTTTAAAATATGTAAAAAAAGTATTATTAATTTTATTATGAATAGCAGGTTAGTATGTGTAAATTACATTAAAATAGTGAGGAAAAAAATTCAATAAGTGTGTTATCATTACATTTACCTTCATAAAATAACTATTCGTAAGACTTTATTTTCTTTATATAATATGTAAGGCTTGTGTGATGTATCACTAACAGGATTTAAAAATCTACTAATTAAGATGGTAATCATGGATTAAATGATATAAGGGAAACTGTTGAATTCGACGCACCAATCAGCTGATGCATCAATCAGAAGAATGGATCGAAAACTTTTCAGATAAAATAAATTACTGATTATAAAAGGACCACGCCCTGTCTCTATACATGGTTATGTCTCTTTCACTATTCAGAGATATTTATTTCATATGTATTATGGGAG
Source organism: Trichonephila inaurata madagascariensis (assembly GCA_019973955.1). NCBI lineage: Eukaryota > Metazoa > Arthropoda > Arachnida > Araneae > Nephilidae > Trichonephila > Trichonephila inaurata. Next base: position 149,581 of record BMAV01006816.1, read on the forward strand.
ATTTATATGAATAAGAAATAAATGGTACTTTCATGTGTAAGTGTGTGAGGCCATAAAATATTAAATGCTCTAGCATTTTCTCATTTTTTTCCTCCATTTATTGTTGTTATTATAAAAGACCAATATTTTTTATTATTTTGTAATAATCCACTATATTTCTAGAAAATATTCAATAAATTGACATATTCTATCGCAAAAAAGTACTTTAGATTGCCCGTTTAAAAAAGTTTAAATAAACATGCATACATCAATATCAAGATAAAAAAAAATGCAATATATTACTAGTGCAATTTTTTTGGAATCAGAAAATTTAAATTAATATGCTTATTTTTTCCTGAATATCTCGAGGTTATTCTTATATATTTGAAATATTTTAACAGAACAAGCTTAATTTATAATTATTTACCCTAAGCTCAGTTTTTTTAGTAGAAGTCTGACAGAGAGAGAGCGCACATTGATAATAAAACTCCTTGAATTTTTACTGGATTTATTCTATATGCAGATTCTTAAATTCACGATGCACTTATTTAACCCATCTATTTGACCTCCCCATCAATATATCGTTGGGCCACCTTTTATTTTTAACACAGCATTGATTCTTCTTGACTTGAACTGTATGAAGTTGGTTGCTTATACAATCCAATCTCACATTTTTAAGAAAGCTCTTTCTAATAGTGTGCGATTAAATAATATAGATGTTATTTATTTATCCAATGCTCGTGCTTGACATTTTGACCATTTGACGCTGAGCATCTTAGTACTGACTGACGACGTCGTCAGTCAGTACTAGGTCAGTCCAAGGTACTAGACTCAATGAACACCCGAGGATGTCGTCAGTCTGCCTCATATGAGTGGGCAAGCCTTATCAGCATCCAGGACAAAACAGTGGAAATATACTCCCAGGAATTCATGTACGACGGTTAGGTGAAAGAGGGCAACGGCCTTGTATCTCTCCAGGTGTCTAGGGATAGATAACACAGATTTACCATGGCTTTCCAAGGTTCCTTGTTTTTTAAAATATAGGTGCATGTTGGTTTTTCCAACTTCACCTCTCATATTTCTGAAACTCATTTGGTAAAATACCAGCATTATTTAGTAGGGTGCATAGCACTGTCTAAAGTACTCATTGTCATTAGGATAATATTATGTTTAGTTATATTTCTTCAAGGACATATACCAGGAAAGCATATCAGGACAACTGGTAAAACGTACCAGGAAAAAATCTCATACCATTTGTCAGTTTGAAATGTTGTAGGTTTATAGTTTAGAAGTGTTTAGGCTTTATAGCTTCGTCCTGTTTCCACCAAGCTCTAACTTTTTCAACCGCAGGTCTTTATCATGATTGAGACAAGTAGCAACTATGTTCGTACTGATCTTTGGTTCTATAGCCCCATACAATGCAAAATACGTCGAAGGTTTTTCTTAAAGATTACTATGCAAAGATCTTCGATTAAGATAAGTTGCAATTTCCAGCACTGTTAGCCCTCTGTTTATTTAAAATTTCCTTCTGCATCATCATTCACTACTCGGTGATGAACCCAATTTGTTCATTTAGACCCTGTATTTAACCTTACATGCCAGTATTGATATATTTCTACTACAACTGATCAAGAACATTTCACAAAGCAGTATTTTCGTTTATATTTGTTCTATGCATCCGAGCTCTTAATATCATTCCGCATTTTAAGTCCTTCAGAACACATTTTTTCTACATGTATTCCCGATCAATTCACTTATATAGTATTTTCTCCGACACTCGGCTTTGTATCTAATACTAACCTAGCCTACTAGCGGCCATACTTCACTTACATGAAACTGAGATGTGGTCATAATAAAGTGCCCGCTGTGTACACAGTGAAAATCGTTTAACACAAAACTGAGGGGAACAGAAATATTGTTTCGTGTTAGAAGAATTTCGTAATAAAGCATATTTAAAAAAAATCACTTATTCAAAAAATTAAGTTTATAAGATTATATTTTATTCACATAGATATGTATGCATGAATGTATTTGATAAAAATAAATGAAACAAAAACATTCCTAAAAATATTTTATTTTGAAAATAAAACATTTGGTGATTTTTGGAAAATAATCTGTAATAATCTAATTTTGCATTGCCCTTTTTACATCAAATTGTCAACAGATTTTTTATGTCGTGCATTATGTTATTCATTCCACCATTGGAATATTTGCCGAAATAACTGCGCATCATTTTCATGATGTTCCTTATTTCGGATGACGTAGGAAAAAAAGAGGAGCTGTATTATTCATTTCATCTTCACCGTCAAAGCCCGCGTCAGTGATATTTTTTTAGCTTTGAACAAACTCCAAAATGTCTTTGTCTGCCATTATTGGAGCTGTACACATTATCGTTATTTTCATGGATGGTGTTAACTGTATTTTGTCGTTTTTCTGAAAGGAAATCTTTCCGTGCTAAGAGAAAAAAAATGCGTGAAAAAATATAGTAGTTTGTCGGGATCGCTATTTTATTTCTTGTTAATTGACGTTTGTGTCACAAGCCTTTTCGTGTTAAACGTATTTTACTGTATATGTAATTTTTTTCTAGCGTTTATGACAAAAAAATGCTGATGTAACGTAACAGAAACATTTTAACAAAATAACCTTAGTTTTAGAAAAAAAAAATTTAATAAACAATATTTTATCATTAAATGTACATCTGATATTGTTATAATGTTTCACAATAACAAATAAGGACTTATCGGAAAAATTTATCAGTGGGTACTTTCAGACTAATAAATATTACTATGCAGTTTTCCTTCATTTTAACAGTAAAATTGAAATTTCTCTTATGATCTATATCTTTCTTTGCTTCTTTCACTTTCTTTTTTTTTTTGTAAAAAAAATAGTTTAAAAAATGTAATTAAATAGTAATTGAATGCATTTTAATTTCCATCAATTCCTGCTTCTAAATTATGTTGGTTTTTCAGCTAAGTAACACAAGTTCATATTGTTACTCTAAGTCAGCGTTTCTCAAACTAGGGGGGGGGGCAACTTTTCAAGAGGGCGCAAGCTTATTGAAAAGTCGAAAGCAAAAAGATTACTTAAAAGTTATTAATTTACTAAAAGTAAACAAACAAAAATTATTCTGACATAATAAAAAATAAAATACACATTTACACCAATATATTACACTTATAAATGTATCAGTGCTACACAATGTATTTTATAACTAATTTAAGAATACTAATTAAGAACAAGTTTAATAATTACCACAGTGTCACATATAAAATTATATAAAAAGAATAACGCTTATCTCTTGATAATTTGTACGGTTTATAATAAATATCTTAATTGCCGACTAAAATTTACGCCATTCGCTTCCCAAAGCCAGCCGTTTTCCACGTAGGTGTACTATATGCTGTATTGGGGGAGGGGGGAAGGAGGAATATAAAAGCAAATAATCTGAAATAAGTAAACACTTCGCAAACATCGTCAAGGTCCTTTTATTGCATTCCAAAGCCTTCGAAATAATATTATGGATAGCAGTGCACAGAAATATCATACTTCGAAAAGACGTTTATCCGGTCCACTTAAGAGGTTAAAGGTTAAGTCCGGTGGCACTTAAGAGGTTAAAGTCGTATCGTAGTTTAGCATTAAAGTATAGTATTATTGAATTCAATACATTGTTATTGTATGATGGGAGTGCGAGGAAATTTATGATTGTGAATATTGGGTCGCGAATATTTGAACTTTGAGAAACACTGTTCTGAGTACTTCTTAATTGCAATCTTTTTATAAAATATCTCTTTTTAAATATATCTCTTAATTTGATATATAAAAAACAATAACACAAATTCCGTTTTTATAAATGTTAAACGACTATATTAATTTAATTGTTGCTGCAACATTTTCTAAGATTTATAAATATGTGTTGTTTTAAAAAGAATTATGCATATTTAAATATTATTTTCAAGATTTAATCGTATTAAAAAGAAAGGAATATTTAGAAGTTTAAATTTTCCTACATATATTTAGTATTTTTCTAATTTTTTGAGTGTTTTTCTAATTTTTTTGAGTATTTTTATATTTTTTTGAGTATTTTTTTAAATAATTATTTGAGTATTTTTGTAATTTTGTATTACTTTTATAATTTATTTAGATGTTTATGACTTTATTGGGAATTTTGTATTAATTTTTGTATATGCATTTCTTTAGTAATTGGATACACTTGTTTAACTACAAAAATATAAAAAAAGTTGAAATTGTTGATATAGTATGATCTTTGATTTATATAAATCTGTCATTTGAGAAACAAAATAAAATTTTCAAGATTGATTTTTTTGAAGGCACTTACATATTAATAGGCACCCTTGTCGATTTTTGGCGAATTGTAGATTAAAAAAAAATATAGATTAAGGTTTATAATAGATTCAAAATGGTTGTCGTAACTCGTAAAATCTTTGTAGATTAATATTTCAATTGTAAATCATATTTGGTGATAAATCGTTAGTTTGGAGTTTATAGTAAGTACTCCAGATAATTCTTTCAGTTGAACTCATTTTTAATATTTGGAAAACTTTAAATGGATATTTGTATGTCCTTTTAAATTTACAAAATCAAATTCTGATTTTTATAGGATACAGATTCATTTCCCTTATTTTCCGTAATCAAATTGTCGCGGGTGTGAGAAGGTTCGAAGAACCAGACATTGCTTAAAAATAGCTACTTTTATTCTATCTTTAGTACTTTATGCAGTATACAATAGTATTCTCTGTGAGCAATTGGAAATCCTAACCCCTAAACCGGATTGAAGCTGCCTGTATGATCCTTCTTGAAGCCCGGTATCTCGGTCAGCTCCAAGGTAGTTTACTTCACCAATTCATAGTGGATTCTACGTCGACAACTCATATCAAGACGCTCCCGTCTAGACCACAGACCTATACAAAAAAAATGAACCTAGTTCAAATTTTGTTTTTTCTAGTGAAAAA
>BMAV01006816.1:155916-189226 GCA_019973955.1 Trichonephila inaurata madagascariensis
CACTACAACGCAAACAGATGAAAATATTACTAAAATAGTTTGCCCACCATTGAAACTTTTAAAACCTTTAATATCCATTCCGAAGTCTACTATATCCTCCTCGGTCATTGCAGTTGCTAAATCATCTACATCGGCTCAGGCAACACTCTTGCCATCCACATCTTCTGTTACAATTACATCGCCATCAGAATCTCAACCTCCTATTTCTGTAATAGATATTGCTCCCACCACTTCTAATAATTTAGTCTCGGATCCTCAATCGCCTACTCCATCGTTATCAACTGAAATACCCCCAGTTCTTACAACTTCTAATAAATTTGCCACTCTATCAACTGATGTTCAATCATCAGTTTCCATATCAGAATCTACAGCTACATCCAATAAGGAACATCTTAACACATCCCAACGAAATTCAAGAAATAGAAGAAAACGCCCAAAAATACAAAAACAAGAAATAGAAATAAAAATAACTCCACATAAACCCAGAAAGCCAGCACCTCAAGAATATACTACTGATGACGAAGACATGATTGTCTATGACGTAGAGGAAAAACTTGAGCCAGATCCTCTGGATAAATTCAAGAAGTCAAAAAATGTTTTAAACGATCCTCAAGCATATATACGCAAGTTAACACCAACCCGATTCAGGACAAATAAAAGCTAAATATATATTTTTTTTTAACATGTATTGCCTGACTTTGTTTTAAACTAACATGTTCCATTCTTATTTTTCAATTGTTTTTAATTTAATATATGGTCTGACTTGGTGGGGCAAATCCCCACCAAATTTTCTTTATTTATTTGAAAACGGTTTAATGTGAATGGAATTTTAACTTTTTAAAACTGTATTATCATTATATTTAAATATTTTATAAAATATTTTAAATTTCTTATAACAAATGTTTGGCGCAGTATAGCCAGAATTGGCTCTTGCGCCAGAAAACCCCACATTCACTCACTCACTCATATCAAGACGCGCAACCACACATACACTGTTCACCTTTACTAATACTTGGATTTCATGCTTAGCGCTCAACGCTTAACCATTAAATCACATACTCAACGACAGACGTTTAAATAGTAGTTACATTTGCGTAAAATCAAATCATATCTACGGAAAGTGGTTTTTAAACTAAAATCACAGTTCAAGAATATTTTCCCCAAGAAGGTTAGTTGATGACCCGAATATTACACATTACAAAGTCTTAATACATGTATCACCATCCAAGAATACTATACATACATTTAACATCTATCATGCATGCATATAATTTTGGTAATTCTTGCTTTGGTATTTTGTAAACATCAGTACAATGCTAAGCAAGTATAAGATCAGATTAAAGACCAACATTTTTCACTTATTATCTATGCATTATATCGAATCTTGTGTGAATAACTATTGTTAGTAACGATTTATCTGGTCTGGTGAATAACCTAGTGATGTGAAGTGGCGATAATAGTAATTAGTAGCATTTCTTTATGCATCAACGAAAGCGATAACCCTTCTTGGTAGCATCTTATTATGCACAGAGGATCGATGAGTCTGTATTCTTTGTCAGTAAAGTACGATGACAAGTAAATAAGGCGACTATTTTCATTTCAGGCAAAACTATCTTAATGCAAACGCATTTCTTAAAAGAAATTGATGTACAATTATGTTACACATTGTTTTACAAAGAAATTGATCGAGTATATAGTTAAAGTTGCAATTCCTTGTATCTAAAATTTTAATCAGCATGAGGATCTTCAAAAAATTGATTACGGAATGTTAATTGATGTCCGTATTATATGTGAGTTCTTTCATCAAATTATTTTCCTCGTTTTCTAGTGATTGTATTATACTCAAACCATTAAGTTAACACAAACACACACACACACACACACACACACACAAACTAAATGTATCACAGTTGGGAAACATATTAAGTTTTGTAGGCATTTCTTTAAAAAAAGTATAAGCAATATTTTTCATTGTAAACTGTTTAATCTATTTATCGAGTATCTTGTCACATTAGAAGTTTATGTTGCTATTGTGTGTGATAAAACAATACTATCCGTATTTAGACGATAGCACTGTAATGGAGAATATATAAGCACACTCATGGAAAAAAAATAGCGTACCAAGAAAAAATTGCGGGATCGTAGCGAAACTTCGCATGAAGGTACATGTGGGAGAGATATGCAAATGATTAGAAAGGCAACGTGATTGCGCATTACGTATAGGCGGTAGAAGGCGTTTAACATCGTTCTCCGTGGAGTATAAAACATGTAACCAAAGCTTGTTTGAGTGTGCTGAATCGTTAACAAATAAAAAGCTGAGATAGACATGCCATTACGCCAATTTACAACACAATATGAGCAGCTGTCGCAGTTTGAGAGGGGAAAATCATCGGCATGATGGAAGCTGGGTGATCATCTAGGCGAGTAGCTCGTCAATTAGGCCGCTCTGATTGTGTTGTGAGGAGGTGTTGGGACCAGTGTTTCCGAGAAATATCATTTACACTAAGACAAGGCTCAGGACGCCCTCTACAGACCAGTCATCGAGAAGACCACCACATCGTAAGAAATGCACACGTACATGCAACTACTTCATCGTCCACCAACCAGGAACATGTAGCACCTTCACAAGGGACCATGTGTCTTCTCGAACCATACGAAATCGCCTGGCTGAAGGATATTTCGGATCGCGGCACCCATTGCGTGTGCTGCCTTTGACGCTAACCCATCGACGCCCCTGTTTGGAGTGATGCCGCGCACGAGGAAACTGGACTGCAGTGGAATAGAAGCACGTCGTCTTTAGCGACGAATCCACATTCAATCTCAGCAGTGATGACAATCGTGTTCGTGTGTGAAGACCCTGTGGTGAACGCCTCAATCCTGCCTTTGCTTTACATCGTCACACTGCTCCCACAGCTGGTGTGATGGTATGGGGTGCCATTGCTTACAATACACAATCACCCCTAGTATTGATCAGTGTCACCATGACAGCACAGCGGTATGTCCATGACATCCTGCAACCACATGTGTTGCCACTCACGGAACGGCTCCCAGGAACCATTTTCAACAAGACAATACTCGGCCTCACACGGCAAGGGTGTCAAAAGACTGTTTCCACACTGTTACTACCCTTCCTTGGCCTGCCCGATCTCCAGATTTGTTTCGAATCCAGCCTATCTGAGATCCTTTGGGATGTCGAGTTGGGTACTCCACGAGTTTGAAAGAACTAGAGGCAAAATTACAGCAAATATGGAACGAAATGTCTCAAGACATCATACAAAACTTATATGCCTCAATACCCGATTGTATCGCATCGTGCATTCGCTCTAGAAGGGGATCAACAGGGTATTAAATCCTCCGGGTTTTTTTCTCTGAAATAAATGATCCGTTTTCTTTGATTTCATAATCATTTACTTATATTAAATTAGTCATTACGTATGTAAAATTTCGTTTCATTTTGACGACTCCTGCTTGGTGCTCTAATTGTTTGTCTATGAGTGTATATCAAATTATTAATAATCTAATATAAGGAATCTAAATTAGGTAAAATATTCCAAATATTTCTCATTACTTTTATTCGAAGTTTTTTTTTCAATAATGGTCTGTTTTTTTCACCTTGAAATTTTTCTTAAGCGTTATTCTCTTCCTATTTTATGATCCTATTTTATCCAATTAATCTTCTGTTGCTAATTTAACCGAATGGTCATTGAAAGCAACTCCAGACACGTATTCACAACTGTCACGACGTGAGTTCTAGTCCTGCTGTGTCATTTAAGAGACGCTGTTTAAAATGTATCCAAACACGTTGGAAATGACCAAATTCAGTCAAGACAGATTTTTTTGTTTTTTTATTTTATTGAATAGAGCTATTTTTTGGCCTTACAAAACATACTTTATTTTTTTCTACACTACCTAGAGGCAAAGTTACAGTGAAATTTATAAAGTTAGTTCTACCGGAAGTGGGTCTTTGATCTATCAAAATTAGGCATTTAAATTGCTTGGAATCTATCATGGCGTGTCTGATAACTCAAAATGTTACAAATGTATTTCTTTAAAATTTTTTGAACCTGATATTTATGTTATTTTCTAGAGAATGTTGTAAAATATTTCTTATTGTATGAATACACTTTTTGAGTTATGGCTTGTTATTTAAATAATGGTCTCAAAATGAATGTCACATTTCTTTTTATATTTACTTAATCAGCTCAAAAATTTTCAAAGTTTAGTAAAACATTAAAATTTTAGTACATTTCTTAGATAAATTTATCTAAATTATTTTAGTAATACTCTTACTAATATGAGTTTATTACTTTTTTCTCTAAATGCTTTGAAGTTTTTCAAAAATATTGCTAAAATTTCACTTATAATTGTGATTTTTCTAAAGTTTAAGTAATTTATTTTAAATATTGTTATTTAAATATTAGTATTTATTAGTATTGAGTTCTAAAAAAGCATTTAAAATGCTTAAATATGTTATTTTTTTAAAAAGTACTCCGAACGTGTTCGGATACCTTTAACCCGAGATCACTCGCGCGGGGTGTTCTGTACACCCTCTCAACAAGAAAAGCCTCCTAGAATTCTAAAAGAATGCACAGAACCACGAACCTTTCTGTATCTGCACATTTTAGGTCATTGAACCTTCAGGCCTGATGTGATCACTCTCACTCGGACGATTGGAACGTAACGACCTTCGAAAGTTTATCTGAGGTGCGGAGAATTCCCCGCGAACAGTTGAGCATATGTATGCAGTCTGCTCTCAATGTTTGGAAAATGATGAAAATATTATTTTTTTTTGTACATTCTACTATCCTTATTATTAATTATAAGCTATGTTTATTACTGGTATATACGTTTTACTTGTGGTTTATGAAAAAATACAAAATTATGCATTTTAAGATAAAAGTTTTGTATATTTAGTTTAAATTAATGTATCATCTGTATGCAATAATTTTATTTGTATTATGCAAAAAACATCTTGCACTTTATAAATAGGTGTATCATAATTGACTTATTATATATATATATATATATTTAAATACACGTGTTAAAAATTTGGGTTGTTCTGTACACCTCGCAAGCAACCACAGTAGCAAAAACAGGTGCGAGTGACCCAGGGTTAAGGAAGCTAATGTACATTAATTCTTTAGCGGCTCATAGTCCTCCCAATGACGCGATGTGGTTGACCGCGGTAGCCTATAGTCATGCTCAAGAGTTTATGACCGGCTTGTTATAGTTTCGAGCTCTAATACCATTGAAGAAGCCATGTAACTACGGTCCAGAAGCCCACAAGCCACCACAGCAGATTTAACAAGCATGAATTCCTCCCACTGACACACATTCCTCCCACATGGTTTGATAATTTGGAGAGGGATGTACCTACCAGAGCTGAATTTCTGTCCACGTCACTTGAACGTGGTATAAAAAATAAGAAATATGTTGCCCTCGTATTGTTTTAATGTACGATGTTAATAAATACTCACTGCTCAGTTGGAGTGGTGTGGAAATAGCTCTCGTGCTGTTTCATATTGATTAAATTAACGGTGCAATCTAGAGCAACCCTACATGTATTGGTTGACGGGACTCATACTTCTGAACTACAATCAGATGTCGACAATGGCATTTGAATCAGCATGTATTTCTCGATACGTGTTAGTTCAGAGTGCGACATCAATAATAAACCAATCATCGAACCACCTGAAACAATTCAATCTCAATCAACTTAAGCATCAAATTAACATCAGGAATTTTTTATTTTATTTTATAAGAAAAACTAAGTTCGAACGTGAGATATAAAAGGAATATTTAAAGAAAAAAATAAGTATCTCTTCTATGTGTTCAGAAAAATTTTGTAGTCTAAAAAATCTATTAAATACCTTTCTTGTAAAGCACATAAAATGCTTAAATCCGTTCACTGAAAATGTTCTAATTCGGCTTCCGAAATAGTTTTAAAGCAGCGCAAGTCTCAGGGAATGGTGAATGTTCGAAAATAACTTACCACGTTTCTGGAAGTTTGTATGCATCTATCACCCGATATTCTCAAACGTAAAATTCATTTCCTCTTTTGACTGAGATAATTCCATGCACTCCATTATTTTGCATTCAATTTCCATATCAGACACCTTAACAGACATTCGTACGGGGTCTGCCATTAAGATTGAATAAATTTTGAAAATCCTTCTCTCATTTGTGATGTTTCAATTACAGCTGGATGATTTATGTTTAGTCAGAAGCATTTGAACAGTCTTTCCAATAAAATTTATCGTCAAGGCGAATGATAATTTAATTTACTTACTATAAAAATATACTTTTATTTGGTTTGTGGTAAATTATATTAAAATATATTTTCACAGATAATTAAATGAATCCTCGCATAATATTCGAAATTCTTTAATATACGCATTGAAGAAAGAACAGACTTAAATGTAACATATAGCAAGAAATATAAAAAAAAAATTAAGGTCAATCCCTACATAGGTCAACATTTTTTTTTTATTTTAATTGCTTTTTTTATTAAATAGTTATATATATATATAATATAAGTATATATGTATACATATGACAGAATCACAATATTAAATGACAAAATAGGTAGCGATTTTCCTCTTTTAAAGTTCCATTTCCCTTTCTATGTATGGTGTTGGACTTTTTTTTGTTTTTTACTATATATTCATTAAGTAATTTGAATTATTCTAATTAAAATGTATAGTAAAAAACAAATCACATCCTCAGAAATTAGGCTATCCCAGGTGGGATTTGAACCCACTACCTTTGGATTAGAAGTCTAACACGTTATCCATTGCTCTACAGGAACACAACGAGTGATTTTACTTTCTTTATATGCTGTTGGACTATTAATTTTGTTTGTTACTATTTATTTCTTTTTTATATTTATTAATGAATTAATATTTGAAAAAACTGTATTAACGTCAAATGTCACCCACTACAAGTTTGAAAAAATTTATTTGAACATGAATGGATAAATAAAAATTATTTTACTAACGATTGTGTGAAAATTTGAATAAGATATATATAGGGAGAGAGTGAGCTAATAGAGTAGAGTAGTTGAAAATGAATATCAATGCAGAGTGTTTATCAAATATAAAATGTTTCCAGATGATAATGTTACTTATAATCGATAATTCTAGTTCAGGTTCTGCACAGAGTTTTGAGCTATATATAGGCAAACTATTATTATAATAGAATCATTTTCCATAAAAGAAAAATGTTTTTTGAAAATATGTAATTTTATAAATGCTCATTTTTTCCAAATATTGCATTTAAATAATTTTCTATTACAATAATACTATCAAAAAAATTTTTATTCGCGTATTCTAAGTGTTACTAAATATTAAAGTATTCGATTTGTACACTTTTGCAGAATCACGATTCCAACTTTAGTCGGATACTATAATAGAAATTATTGAACCAGCTCATTTATATAAGAAATTATTTTAAATTAAGAATAAGACCGAGGTAGCTTGTTTGTTTGAATACGATACTCTTAAACCGATGGATAAAGGTCAAGTATCGTAATATCAAATGAATGAAGTTGATGTTGCATATGAAGCTGATGTCGCAGGTACTAACATAATGTTAAATTTGTGCAATTATTATTTTCTTCTCTAAAATCTATATTAATTCATTGTTTTGTTTTTTGCGACAAACTACAAAAACCAGTGAAACATAAAAGTTTATCTAAAAATTTCTTTTCGTTAAGTTTTCTGTGGAATTTTCCTCCAATGTTTTAAAACAATATTTTTTCCCTTTGAGTTAGTTGCTTTTTGTCGATGCAGTTTAATATAATTGAATCGATACCTTATACTAGACTTGAAGGGGTAAAGTAAAAAATTCCCATAAGATCCACATCACACCAGAATACAAAATAGTCGGTAGAACGGGAACCACCACATAATGAAAAAAATCTGCTGAAAAGCAATTTCAGTTTTTTAACCATAAAATTGAATTTTCTCCTGCAAAGAAGTAGAAACAGACATAATGCTTTCAATAAGTTCCACAGAGACGTAACAATAAAGGGAAATTCCATTTATTTTTAATGGATTGTTATTAAAAAGAAGATAATCTGCAGAATGCTCATAAGGTGAAGTGATTTTTCCCATTTATTTGAATAATTTTCATTAAATATTTTAGAGAAATTCTACTTTTGCTTCATATCATGTTTTACTTTACACAAACAATAGTGCTGCTACATACTTTCAGACGTGACGGCAGTTTGTTTTATAGCGCAATCATACTTTGGCGCTTTCTTGGGACAATTTTAAATTCGTCGTGAAAGGATGTACCGAAATATTATTTTACGGGGAGTGTTATGATTATAATATATACTGTTAGAATTTTTAATCAATAGCATCTAATTAAATTTGTTGAAAACATTTCTCCTTTTAAGAAATTTCTGACAGTTCATTTCTTGTTTTGTAGGTAGCATGGATGCGTATTGAGACAAAGACCATTCTAACGATGCACCGCCACGTCATTTCCAGGAATTACCGCATAACATTAAGCCACAGTGAACATAGAGTCTATGTTCTCCACATCAAAAACGTACAAGAAGAAGATAGAGGATCTTACATGTGCCAAGTCAATACAGTACCGATGTTGTCCCAGATAGGATATCTGGATGTAGTGGGTAAGTAGTTAAATTTATATCATCAATGGATCCCGAATTTCTGTGCATGATATCTTATATAAATTATTTATTATTATTTTAACCCTTGAAAGTTTGCTATGCGAATATGTTGATAGAATCTTTTGATTCATTCGAAATCCATGTAGAGATCTGGTGATCTTCCTGGCCACGGAATTGTTTGACAAGCTGTGAGGCAATTCATAGCAACACGTGCCGTATGTGGTCTGGTATTATTTTGCTGAAAAATAAGGCCAAAGTACTACAAAAGGAACGGTAGCAAAACAGTTCACAGAAATGTCGTCGACGTACCGCTGTGCTGTAAGTGTGCCTTTAATGACGGTCAATTTGTTGCTAAATTCTATACGTTCCCAGTCAACAAGATTCCAGCCGGATCGAGCCAATCACCATTGTAATCTGGCTCGACAGTGTGCAGGCGTGAGTGACGGGTGGTAAGAGCGTAAATTTCGCTCTATGAGCCGTCTGTGAATGGCCATTGGGGACACTCGTGTGTGAATCGCACGTGTGATGGTTGATAGCGATAAATCAGGTGCTGTGACAGTCTGATCTGACAATCCATCTGTCCTCCCAATCTGCTGCTGCCCTAGGTCGGTCGCTATCATCCTGACGATGAAATCTGCCAATGTCCACCCATTCTTGCCAACATCTTCTAATGACCGCATAGCTTCGACTCTATATGACGAAATATTCTCCAATTTGCTCAACCTGCCTCTTTCAATTCAATGATACGACCTCTTTAAGAGAGTTGCTCGTAATGAACTCGAATCCTACGGCGAGGCATTTTATTAATCGTTGAAAAGTATCCTAAATCGCAATGCTACAGAAATTTTGACCATCAGATTGCAAATTGCTTCTTATAGACACCTGCTGATAGCGCAGTTTCGATACGATGTAGCTCCCACTATTCATTCATTGGGCACCAAATTTTAATCATTCGCACGATCGGTACAAATATTTGCATACGAACTTTCATTAGAATCGGGCAACTCCTTTCGTGGTACGTTAATTGTGTGGTTAGAGTGTAGTTAGAAAATAATTCTTGAAAGTTGTCATACTATGTGGGTAACTTGAACGAGTTTTCTTCAAACTAAACTATTATATTACAATTGATTCCAAAGTAGGTAGACTACACTGCTCTGTGTATTAGGAAATCTAGGGCAATCAGCTTGTAAATGACCATTTTTATCCATTCAATGGACTTTCACATTAAGAATAAGATTAAAGTGTTCTAGTTTTTTGACACATCCTGAAGTGAAAAGCTTGAAACCAATGAACCAATTCTTAAAATCCGAAGTTTCAAGACTACTTTTAAAGGAATTTATGCCTTTTTTTTCTGAATGTGGAATGGTAAATGCAAAACCCTTTTATGGTGGCTACGATATATCTTATAAAAATTTTTCTTTGATGTTTTTCACAGACCTTACTTTAAATGTGTCAAGGATTTTAAGGGAGCACAACTTAAAATATATAGTCCATTCTGTATGTTAACAGTTTGGGATATCTATGTACACGTCATGATAAATAGATAATACTTTTTATGTTATTAAGAAATTTCCTATCCCTTAGCATATCTAAGGTCTCAATACTATCAAGTTTTATACTAGTTGTTGTATTTGCTTTTAGAAAGGGACCTCGGAACCATTCAATCCAATTTAATTGATTCTGTTATTGCTCAATAGTTTCAGGTTTCTTTAAAATGACCATGAATGTAAAGTGTCTCAATCTTTTATACAGCATAAAAACATCGAAGGGTGTTTTGAAAAATTGCAGTATTAATAAATACCAGATGAAAAATATATTGAAAGAGATGTGATTGACGTAAACTGAATATATACATTTATTGTTTGCTGTTTATTTCTTTAATCCAACAAATACCGTAATTTGAATTATCGTATGAAAATCACCAATATGAATTTAATATGACTTACATTGAAATCTGTTTTCGTAAGTTACATTAAATTTTTGCAAAAAAAAAAATCACCGTAATTTTGTAATTAATACTCTTGAATGATCTCATGAATGCATTGTTCTTATATTAAAATCTTATTTCCAAGTTACTTTAAATCCATCTTGGATACTTAAGTTATTTGATAAACAAAACAATGTACCAGTATTTTTTTTTCTTTCTTAATGCAGAATATTGCTTTTCATCAAGTAAACTCTTTAATTTCCCTCAAATTAAATTACAATTAATTCAAATAAATGGATAATTTTCAAAATAAGTTAAAAGAGGACAAGAGGCTAGTCTTTATCTTTTTAATAAAGTTTACATAAAAACTTAAATGAATAAAATATAAGCTGTTTAATTTCCTTTTCCACGTTATTTTGAACTGATTAAATTTCTGACTTTTCAATGCAAATGACACGTACCCCTGTGAAATTATTAAACCTTTTATAAATATACGAGATTAATTTCAAAGAGAATTTATTCTAAATTTTACTTTCTAAAAGCAACAAACCCTCAAAGATTAATCTGTTTGTAACAATACATCATCAAAATTCTTCATTGAATTGACAATACTCAAACTGAATTAGAATAAATACGGGAAAGCTTTAACACTATTTGATATTTTACACATAAACAGAGTAATTTAATTGTTTTACTCGATACAGACATAAATTTCAAAACATAAACTTTCAAACGCACGGATGGCAACACTAAATCCTGAAAATTTAACCTTAATTACCATATTCATTGTTATCGTTGCTTTATTTACATAGATTTTTGTTGCCGTGAAAAACAAATAAATTTCAAAACACGTGAGAGATTATTTCAATTGAAACTCTTTACTCATTTGGCTAAATTAAAGTAGAAGTATGACTTCAAGATCCCCCTTTAAATACTTATTCTAATCACATAAAGATCAAACAGAAAATGATTTCATTATGTGATACAAGGGAATGAAGAAAAAGCGTACACAACTAAATGGAATTAATTTTAGAATTTTTTGATCTCTCTTTTGAATTTTTAGTTTTAGTTTATTTTATTTGCGCCTAGAGGAAACAAAGCATATTTCACAACAAATAAATAATTGACAGAATAGACTTTTCTGCTTCTGATAATAAACACTAATTTAATAACAAGAGTGGGAATTTTTCGAAAATGATGGATATTTATATTTATTTTTAAAAACAAGAGAGAGCACTGAGATATTTTATTGAAATTTATTTAGATGTATACAAAACGAGAAATTTCCTTATGCTCTATTTTTAAATTTACATTTCACGAGGGAAAAACCCTTTGACTCAATACTATTCAACAGGGGGCAATTTAAATAACAAATTCCTAATTTATAATATTTTAGGATTTCCAATGGAATACTTTTAACCCATTCTCGAAAATTTGAAAGGTGCTAGATATTTTTATTTGAATTAAACAAAACATATGACTTTGTTAAGATATACCACAAGAGATTTGACAATTATTAAAATAATATTCATTGTATCGTTCGCACCAACCACATTATGCATATTCAGAAGCCTACAGGCATTTCATACTCTTTTAAAATTGTATCTCGTTTCATTAAATGACACAGAAAAAGAAGTTTTGATAAAGCGGATAAAATAGTGAGGGACCTCTCTTCTGTCGATCTTTATATGTGTGTATGTATCCATGGTAGTAATATTAAGATGATTTTTTTTTCTTGATATTTTTTATTGTATTTTTTTTTCTTTTTGATTTTTAAATATTTCCATGCTTGTTTACTTAGTAACAAAGGAGGAAGATTGGGATACCATCTAAGGCAGCTCTGGATACCATCTTTACAATTTTTTATATTTAATTTTTTGAAATTTGGTTTTAATTGTGTTTAATAAAGGTCATTAATATGTAATAATTCCATATGGAAAATTTCGAATTTATTCCAAAATTTTTGTAAAATTTAAATTTCCTTAAGTTTAACATTTTTCTAAATCTCTAAGGCTTTATTAAATATGTATATTTTCTTTCAAATTTTTTTCACATACCTTATAATATACTAAATAAAACTGTGCATGGTTTTTTTATGTTGCAGCTCATTAGTTTTAATTTTAATTTTTCCGTTGTGAAACATTCAATAATTCTCGAAAAAAGCAACAATTGCAATTCAGTTAGGAATTGAGATGAATTGGGCTTGGATGATAGTTAATTGTAAGTCATTGCGACTCCTTAAAGTCTAAGCCACATTTCATTTATTGAAAAAGTTTGGACTTGGTGGTGGACCAGTTTCTTAGCAGCCCATGTTCAAATGCCTTCAATATGGGAAGAGTTTGTAGAATTTTCAGGTTATGGCAACAGTCAAAAATTCTTCGTTCCGAGGTAATTCAGCACACAACAAATACCATGTGATCTTGCGTTATGTTGCTAAACTAGGAAGTCTCCGAAGCCTCGAAGTCGCCGCGGTAGCCGAGTGGTCAGGGTATCGGATCGTGGCTGGCCTTGTCACGATTTCGAGCCCAGTACCACTAAAGACCCGCCGTTTAGGAGCACGATGCACGTTAAATCTGTTGAGAGCTCAAACGTCCTCCCGTTGGTGAGGTGTGGTAGTTAGAAGAGGGGGTACCGGCTCAGACGTCGTCTACGTCACTTGACTATGTTTCAAAATTACGTGTTCCGTCCCCAAAAGCCCTCGTGTATCTGAACAGTGCGACGTTACTATTCACTCTCACCCGAAGCCTTGAAGATAGAGTCCAGCCAGCGACTTTAGGATGTGAGGAATGTATTGTTGGCTGCTATATTTGCTAAACACGGGTTTTCATGTTGTGTATGCATCGGCTCCGAGTACCATTACATCAGGTGCAGAACCCGCTTAACGATTTTGAATGCAAGCAGACCAGGTGCGTTTCTTTCCAGTGTTACCTAATACCGATGCTGCACTTGGAACCAGAACTCCTTGAGTGCGTTATCATGATGAAGCTATACATTACTTGTCTGTTGCGCTTATTATAAACATTTGCAACTCACGGCTTCTGCAAAACTGCACATAATTTTTGTAACACTGACTGATGATTATTGTATCTTAAGGGAAGTCCTTGATGAACAACACAACTGTTGTAAAAAAAAAAAGACGACCAATTAGAGTTTGACAGTGCTGCTTTTGATTGTTTTAGGCTTCTGAAGGCTTTTAGAATCTTTAAGATTCTTTTGACTGAAGAATTGCTCATCTCTTTACATAAAATTTGAAAATGAAACTATTCTCATTTGCCCTTCGTTACTCATTGGTATAGACACCTAAAAGAATCTTCATTTGTTATCGCACAGAAAAGTTCTGATTGAGTATTCTTTGGAAACACAATGCGTGTACCGTTCACTTTGGTTTCACTACGGATTTCTGAATTCAAAACCTGAAAATTCGTGGACATTTGATTTCCATTTTTCCCACCTAATACCCATTGCATAATAAACTATAAATTTCAATGGACATCTAATTCGGAGTAATATGGATAAGTTAGAGTGAGATAAATTTGAGGACATGCCCACAGGATTTGATTAAGATCCATAATTGCTGGGTTAATTCCTATTAACCTAATTAATTTTTATCATGAAATTAATACAAACTACCCCCCCCCCAGTACTGCCTAAATTAAGTGCTAGATTTCCCTGTTAGGGATGTTTAGATCCAGGGTAGTTGATTAAAGTAGTTACATATGTTATTGATAAAGCAGTGTTTTTTAATATGCTTTATTTTCTTTATATTTTAAGTAGAGTTTATGAAATTTTTTAGTTATATTAGAAAAAAAAATTAAAAGAGAGCACACACAAAACACACAATAGATATTTTTACGTCATATAAGACAAGTAATTAACTTTAAACTTTTTAATGCCTATAGAAATAATGTGTTCCATTCGTAAAAAAATATTCCATGATATTTTGTAAGCAAAATAGAAATTCTGCTCAAGGAAACATTTCATTTATTACGAATTTGCTTTATTGATGTTTTGTTTAACTTATAGTAACATAAATTCAAATCTTTAAATGCGTAATCTTGAAGTATTTTTTTTAAAAAAAAATCTACCATGCTACATTGATAAAATGATCATACCATCTGGTTTGCGAATCACAAGTTTCAATCGTGAGGTGAGTTCAAATCCTGATTCCACTACAGATCCATAATGTAAAAAGGCTGATATACAAAAATATAATTAAAAATGATTTAACTTAAAATAGCGTGGGTGTTTAGAAAGTGGTGTAAATTCAGATGTTAGAAAGATCACCTCAAACTCTAAAATTATTGTGTCTAAAGACTGAACCTTTTGACATGTAATTTCAAAAATTTAGATGTCCTTTACATTTATTCTTTTCATTGTTCTCGTTCTTTTTTCAGTTCCACCTGACATCATCGAAGAGCTATCCAGTTCCGATATGTTTGCTAGAGAAGGTACGGACGTCACCTTGAAGTGCGCTGCGAGGGGTCGTCCTGAACCGAAATTGTCATGGCGTCGTGAAGACTACAAGCCTGTGGGCGCCGGGAACTGGCAAAAAAACAATTTAGCTCAGAGTAAGTTCAAAGTCATTGCTTAATTTTTTATTTTATATAAATAAGTAATAATTTCTCCTCGTTATCTGCACTAGTTTGCTTAAGGATCCATATCTTCAGCAATGATTCTCGAAGATTTGTGCAATGCTATACTTGGATCACAATCTTGAGCATTTTGTCCTTTGATCACTAAAAAGTTTGCGGTTGTTGTTTCTCATCCCACTTGATCGACAGAAACATTTAGATCAAGTCAATGAACCCGTGTGTTTTTAAACAATGCAGAACTGTAGCAGGTTTTTAGAGCATCTGGCTCTTATGACAACTAAGATGTAGGAAGGAGCAGCTTGGGTCACATTACAAGTTGAACATGGTTGGTAAACTTTAAGACCCGCCACATGCCGTTGAGTTCGAGTATGTCCACTCCGAAGCCTAGTAAGAGTAGATTCACCTCGTCTACTGCTTGTCCCAAGCAAAGAAGCACCAGGATGGTTTCCTTTATACCACTCATGTACGGGGGACTGCCACCAAGAGGAACTGATATCTTTTTTTACCCGGGAAGCAATTTCTGAAAAAGTAAGGAAACCACCATGTGTAGAGTCTTTATGGCAGCCCTCATGGGCCAAACCATCTGCAATTTCATTCCAACAAATATAAACATGTGACGGTACCCACCGAAAAAAGATCTTAACATTGGCACCCAAGCTATTTAATAGCTGTTCAATACTCGTTGTCATTCTGTCACAGATACTAAATAGATTTTTGGGTATCACTCAATATCCA
This sequence comes from Trichonephila inaurata madagascariensis, assembly GCA_019973955.1. Taxonomy (NCBI): domain Eukaryota; kingdom Metazoa; phylum Arthropoda; class Arachnida; order Araneae; family Nephilidae; genus Trichonephila; species Trichonephila inaurata. The sequence goes on from BMAV01006816.1 coordinate 171,812, forward strand.
AAAATCTGTATTGACACTCTCAGGAAAACAAAATTTCAAAGAATCCTCAATAGCTAAGAGTTCTGCCTGAAATTCTGAGCAGTAGCTCTCTTACAAATTCTACTGCGTTCCCCTTTTTGAAGAAAACTCCACTACCCGAAAAAAAGTTTAATGTGATGCAATGTTATAAGCTTCTTATGATCGAAAAAAGGTTATTAGTTTGCTGGAGCGGTTCTCTGTTAAGGTATCCGATTTACTTAGGTTTTTACTTATTTAGCATAGTGCTGTTAACACTCGACAGCTGTATTACATCATTAGTGGTGGTAGGAGAATGTTACAGGTTGGATTACTGACGTGAAGGCTGAGTAAAATGCACCTGATGATCGTAATCCGGAGCCTTGAAAGGTTATTGTGCGTTCGAGAGCGTTCTAGCAAATCCGGATGCGATCCTATAGTCAGCCTGATAGTTAGTCTGGGGGAGTAATTTGGGGGGGGGGGAGTTTTCCTTATCGTGTTTTTTAAATGTGGAATATGTCACAACTTCAAAAGAAACACGTGACGCAGAATCATTTCGGTTTTTGAAGTAGCCGGGATTACCATTCCGTCATTGGTCCTTGTTACCTCTTCGTGCAGTGAAGCTGTGGATTGGCGTGGGAGCTCCGCTGGACACTTCTTTTTCGGCTTGATCAAAGGAAGGTCAAAGGTTGACTTTCACTCGAAGTTAAACGTTGGTATTCTCCTTTCTTGGGTACTTTTCCTTGCAAAACTGACCGACAGTTGGGAAGTCATTACTTCCCCAGAAGGAAGTCATTATTTTGGTGGAGATTGGCACAAATGAATCTTCACAAAAAAAAGTGAGAGTAACAATAAATATTTTTTCTCTCATTGAAATCAGTGTCGTACACAAGGCTGGGGTTTGGGGATTCATCCCCCTCCCCCTCCTTAGGCCAACATATATTTTAAATTTTACTACAGAATCTCCCCCCCCCCCTCAGTAAGAGAGGACTGTGTATGCTAACGATTAAAATTTATTTTTTTTTAATTCAGAAGTATTTCTTTACTTATTTGAAACTCAGTTAAAATAGAAAATATTTTTAAAAATAATAATTCTTACAACAGCTATGCAAACTTCATAAGAAGCGTAGAAAAATTTTAAAATGATAAGAGCTCCTTTTGTTAGAAAATTGATTATCATTTCTTTGTAAAATATATCCATTTGCATTTTTTTCTTAAGAATTCGTAATACATATTTTATTGATTACCTTTTATAAGGAAACGTTTTTAGGAGGAAAAAATATTTATTTCTTTTAAGAACGCCTCGCTTACTTATATCAAGAGGCTTATGAATTCTGAAACAAGAATCTGAATCTTTTTTCCCCATAGTCCCCCTTGAGGCAACTAAATTGAAGATCAAACAATACTCCTAAGATAAATCTCTTCTCTTCCAACCCTCTTTGTTAAGATACATGAATAATACACAAGCAGCCTTTAAAAAAATAGGAAATAAGATGTTTTGTAAAAATGATAGAGTAATAAAAACTTCGGTCGATTCAAATAGCATGTTCTTTCTAAGTGCATGTTGTGTAAACAGGTACAAATAATACTTAACTTCATACATGATACATCTTTAGACACATAAAATTTGAAATCAAATAATTTCGAAGGATACATTCTTATGAAGAATGCCTTTATAAATCTCGATAAAAGCATGGATTTATCAACGACATATATACTAATGCTGCATGTAAGTGGGCTTGAAGTTTATTACAGATTTTAATGAAAGATAAATAAATTAAAATTTCTAAGTGGCTGTTCTTAAAATTAAAAATTATTAGATTTTCCCTTTATTATTCGTAAATGCAGAGATTTATCACAACTTAAGCAAGAGTTTTTTAAATTATTTTCTGATACATTTATAGAGGTTTGAGAATCATTTTTTGATCTGAGTAATCTTCTTCTTTATAACATTCTTATTTAAGTAAGAAATACCAGAAATAATTCGAATAACATGGTTTGCAATTTCTATAAGTAACAAGGGTTATTTATGTAAATTATATTGGTTTAAAAGTACAATTATTTCATGTTAAAAACAATTGCACAAGATGTTTTTTCTGTCTTTTTTAATCCACATTAATTTGTGGAAGATACTGTTTAACCAAGAGAAAATTATAGGAAAACAACAGGAAAATCTATAAATTTGCAAATACTTACGTGAAAATTTTAAAAGAAAATACTTTCATATCTGCTTTAAAGAAAATATGTATTAAATCATCTAAAGTTATATCATTTCTAAAATATATTAGTCGATAGGAGAGATTGAATTAGTGGAATAAAAAAAAAATATTTTAAAGAATGTAGTTAGTATCTAAAATCAATATAATTCTTAAAACACTGAAGAATCTAAACTACGGTGCGACTGGTTGCTATGCTACCACACAGCATAATTCCAATTCTTAACTGGTAAATTATGCATCAAAGAATTAGACACAAGAAAATCTGAAATATATAACTATTAAACTTAATTTACAGATATTTATTTTATTTAAGCAAAGAAGTTTATGAAGTATTGAGAACTCATATAATTTAATATTTCAAATTAATATATGGATTTTATATCGACTCGCAAAATCTGCTATTTAAATTTCAAAAATATTCAAAAATGGCAAATTTAATTACTCCTTAAATATGGTTCACTTTGATATTGGACTTGATCCAAGTATTTTTTGAAGCATTAACTTCTTGAAAAATGTAATCCTCATATGATAAACACCTTCAAGTATCCTTATCAAAGTATTAAAGCATCGATGATAATGCAAGCAAAATATTTTCTTTTGTCTCGGATTTTGTCATCATCTACTAATTCGTATCTTACAAATATTTTATTTCTTTCTACTTTACAAAAATGCTTTTGTGAAATATATTCTCTCTATTTTTAATGATTGTATGAAATGTTGATTTAAAAGCTGATACCATAAATTATTGTACACAGCTTTTTCTAAAGCATTTATTTCAAATGCAAATTAAATGCTTACAGTTTTCGTTTTCTTCCTTATTTGACAACTGTTTTTTTTTTCTTTCAGTAATACAAATGGCAGATGATAGACCACCTATAAAAAGTAAGGTGCAATTATTTATAGATTTCGAAATATTTAATTTTGTTTTAAATTTAATTTTTTATTGTACGTTTTGCGATTTACAAAAATGAGTTTTAAATGAATTTTCCCCTCAGAATATTAAAATTTAATACTTTGAAATACTTTCACCATGATACAAATGATCTTTTCAAACGCTTTTAAGAACTAAAAGGAATTGTAGCATGTGTAATATGTAACATATAATATATTTTCACTTAATATATATATATATATATATATATATATATATATATATATATATATTATGACTTACAAAAGTATACTGTAAAGCTCATTGTAGACGTGATAAGATTAAAGTTGTTTTTATCCCTTACCTATCACTTTAATCCTTGGTTATGAAAGTAAATTTAAATTGATAACTTAAGTATGCTCGTGTCTTCATATATGGGGAAAATATGGAAGAAATAACGTAAAAAATAAAATTTGAAAATGTAGGAAACTACACACACATATATATATATATATAAAGAAATGGAATTAGTTTTTTTCTTTATCTAATCATGTAATTTATAGGAAAAGTTTGTCTTGAACGCTTTTAATGCTTCTTTTTCTGACGGTTATATATTTTTTTTAAAATTATGTACTCAAATGTACTATTTCGTTTCCAAAAAATTAAAATTATCTGCATGAAATTTATTTTTTTGAAAATGTCAAATGTTAGAATTTCATCAGTCGCTTAGAACTTTTATAATTTGAGGATATTTGTATGTAGTGCATTTATACTGAAACATGTCTAATCACTTTATTTTACTTTAACACTGTTTTGAAACTTGCATCTGAGAAAAAATAGTCGAGAAAACTTATTAATAAAATTAGCAACTAATGAATTAAAATAAACACAATTATAGGTATGACTTAAAATATTATATTGATGTGCGACTAGGATTATCAAATATATTGCTAATCATATTTTTTACATAAAATGCCTTACAGTAACTGTTTTAATTAATGTCTTAACTTTTATGAGAAATTGCTTCAAATTTTACATATTACGTTTATATATTGTACTTTCTAAATTCCCTCTAACGACTTATGAAAATTGCGCATTTATTATTCATTAATAATTTCTTCGTTTCATTAATTTTCGAACTCTCTGTAGCGTAACTCTTTGAAGTAAATAAGAAACAAGGATGATATACTATTTGTGAATATACACAAAATAGTAAAATGTTTATTCTTAGTAAGCACATGATAATTTTTCCCAAATGTATTACTGCGTTAAGTTTTTACCACGTGATAAGCCGTATCTTAATTTCCTTAATACTGGGACTTAAAGCAATTACGATAAACGAATTCTATTTAAAAACGATTACTGGTTGTTTTTTTTTTGTTATCTTTGTTGAGTTTTGGAAATGTTAAAAGTGTTGCTTGTTTCTTAGAAGTAAGATTTGAAATTGAGTATATTCGTATGGACATTTGTAAAAAACGAGAAATTGCAACGATACATTTAAGAAATTGACATGCGTGCAAATTTCTTATGAATGTTTCAATTAGTTTTTAGACACTTTCGAACTTGCCGATTAGATAATCCAGAAACATTTTAATGGTAGGCTATTTTGTAAATTCACCACATTCTATCATTAATTTGTTTTTGCGTGCACATTATAGCAGTTGTTCAGTTTACTCTTTTTCCATTCGGCTCAAGTGTTTTATAAGTAATATTATCACTCTTTATATACGTATTATACAGAATAAGTCATTATGCTAATAAAAAAGATTCTAAAAGGTGTTTTTTTTTGTTATTAAAGAAATGTGTTTATATTATCTGATATATATAGTCTGAACTCTTGGATGTTTTATGTCACACACACACACATCTGGATTAAACACAATAACTATTCGAATGAACCCAGGGGAAAAGTTAAGCAACCTCTATAACAGAAAAAATATGTATTTTGAAATTAATTGTAGAAAACTATTTTAAACAAAACTAAATAACTTTGAAAACCTTTTTTTTTCTTTCAAATAGAGCAGTAGATTGGTAATTACCATTGCAAACCTAGTGCATTCTCCGGGAGCTTTTTTTATAGGGATTGAATCTATGTGTTGTTAAAAGATGTTTCTGCCGACTCATATGCATTGAGGAGCCAAAATAACTGTTACAGGCATGCGTATGCAAATAAACAGATATGCAACCAATCAGAGAACGGCGCTGTGGTCGGCAAAGCCCATATAATACAACGAGTATCTGGCACAGTTGTTAGATAGGTTACTGCTGCTAGAATGGCAGGTTATCAAGCTTTAAGTGAGCTTGAACGTGGTGTTATAGTCGGCGCATGACAGATAGGACAGCATCTCCGAGATAGCAATGAAATTTGGAATTTCAAATACGGCAGTTCCCGAATGTACCGTAAATATCGGGAACCTGTAAAACATCAAATCTACGTTATCACTGCGGCAAGATGAAAATCATGAAAGAACGGGACCAACGACGACTAGCGACAATCATTAAGTGTGACAAACGTGCAACCCTTACACAAATTGTTGCAGATTTTAATGCTAGGCCATCAACAAGTGTCACCGTGCAAACCATTCAACGAAACATCATCGTTATGGGCATTCTGAGCCAAAGGTCCACTCGTGTACCTTTGCTGACTGGACGGCACAAGGCTTTCAATACCGACATTGGACTGTTGATGACTGGAAACACGTCGCCTAGTCTTACGAGTCTCGTTTCCAATTGAATCGAGCTGATAGCCGTGTACGGATATGGAGACAGCCTCATGAATCCATGGACCCTACATGTCAATAAAAGAATGTCCTTGTTGCTGGAGGCTTCATGATGATATGGGGCGTGTGCAGTTGTCGTGATATAGAACCCCTGATACATCTAGATAAGACTCTGACAGGTGACAGGTACGCAAGCATTCTTTCTGATCACCATACAACCATTCATGTCCATTGTGCATTCCGATGGATTTGGGGAGTTTCAGCAGGACAATGCGACACCCCACACGTCAAGAATTGCTACATAGTGGCTCCAAGAGCCCTCTTATGAATTTAGACACTCCCACTGGCCACCAAAATCCCCAGATTGGCACATTATTTAAAATATCTCGGATGCCTTGCAACGTGCTGGTCAGAAGAGATCTCCACCCCCTCTTACTCCAACTGATATATGGAGGGCTCTGCAGGATTAATGGTGTCAATTACCTACAGCACTACTTCAGACACTAACCGAATCTATGCCACGACACTTCTGCGTGCTCGAAGGGGCCGTACATGATATTAGGCAGGTGTACTAGTTTTTTGGCTCTTCAGTGTATATATATAGAGAGAGCCAAAAGTAAATCACTTAAAAAATCATAAGCTTGAAGTTTTGCTAATATATTTCATTACATAATAGGTTAAGGAACTAAAAAAGCGTCAAAAATTGTTTCTATATTTTAGTAGTATATGTAAAAAAAATAATTCGAGTTTATTATGGAAATTAATATTCAAAAACTTAAAAAAAATGGTTTTTAAATATAAAATTTTTTAACAAATCAATACATTTTGAAATATTATCACAAATAATCATTTTTCTATTTAAAAAAAAGTTAATTAATTAATTTTTCCTCACTTTATATTTATCATCGTCTTTTATGTAGATTTTACCTTATTCACATATTTTATGAAAAACTTACATATATAGTTATTGCTGTTATATATAACATATTTTTAAGCCATTTAAAAAAAAACAGTGTATTTCCTCCACTTTTAAGCATCAATGCGCCTATTAACACCTCAAGGTATTGTTCGCATATGCAGGATGCATAAATGAAAGTACTTTATTCTAGAAAAACAAATATTAGAGAAATATTTCTGAAAAGGCTTCTAATTTTGAAACAATTCATTAAGATAAAATAATTGAGCACAGATAATATATTTCACAAATTATTGAATTGTATTTCTTCTTTTTAGCTTAATTCCTATAAAATAAACTTATTTCTTTCAATAATTTCAACTATTCATTTATGTGTGATTCATGCTCGATTATTTGAGAGAGAAGTAATTTACTTACTTTGAATAATTACTGTGTTACTGTGTAAAGCAGCAAATGGCAATTTAAATTTTACTAAGCAATATTGTACAATAAGCATAAAAATCGCATTCTATATATAGAAAGAATTATTAATTAATATCTATGAATACTTGTTTCATGTATCGTTAGAAAACTAGTCTTTTAATTTCTAAATATTTCATTTCTCTTGCATAGAATCTAGTCTCATACTTCATTCAATATATCTAGCATTCTCAAAGCAAGAATATCATTAGCACTCAAAAATTTATTTGCATTTAAATTTTTCAGTTAATAAATCATCATTTAATTATTTTAAATGAATAAAAATGTACACTCTTATAATTATTTTCTTTTAATAAGGCCTCTAGTCTAATCAAGTTCACGAAACTACGATTCAAAGCAAAAGAAAAATTATTCAGGTTTAATCAAGAACTGTTGCATATTCAAGTATAATTAATTTTCTTTGAGCACAAATCCTTCATGTATTATGTAACTTTTTAATTAAAATAATGCATTGACCTCTGGTTTTGTGTTGACTCTTTCCGGGTAATTTATTGAATATCTAGTAACAAAGAATAGAATATATGTTTTAGAGAGATCATAGTTAATTCAAAATATCAGTTTATTCAGGCAATTGTATTCGAAATACATTTAGCAGTACTGTTGCATTGGAATATCCGGTACTTTATTTTTTAACACTTTTATTCATTTAGAATAAATATTAAATGGGAAAAATATTCCCTTTCTGATTCGTTTTTATTTTTCCACAAATTAGGAGAAAAAAAAATTACATTGAGGAATATATGCATGATATATAATTTTTCAGGTTCGCTTTATAAATAATTTTTGCCTTTGTCCCTTTCAAAATCATAATTACTTTTAAATAATACGGCTTTAAAAGAAAACAACCGGAAAATTGTGATTTTAATTAAATTACGTAGAATGAAGAACTTTAATTAAGTATAATTTGAAACTATTGAAAAGTTATTATTAGGAGAAAAAGGAATATTTTATGTGCAAATAATTATCGGGTATAACTTTGATATTTTCCCATATAAATATCTGAATAATTTATTGTAAATAATCTTTCTACTTTCATTACGTATAGATTATCATGTATGTATACTTCAGTGCAAATATTAAATATTAAGTCAGAATGAGATCATGCAAAATATTTCGTTAGAATTTTGCAAACTGTCTTACCGTACCCATAATTGCTAATTCACATGAGAGTGAATTAATTAATTATACGTTTTAATACACAATTTCATCAGGAGTAATATTAAATGTATGAAATTTAATTTAATAAAAGAGGGTTTTTTTTTAAAGTATATTTTGTCTCCCGGAAAGTTTTGTCCACTTTTAGAATAAAGCAAATTAATAGAATTAGTCATACCTTGAATGATCTTTATTTTGACTAATATAATTTTCATCACTATTCATGACTCCTTGCTATCGTGATGGCAATTTTTTTTTCATGTTTACTATTTTTTTTAAAAATTACCTTATAGTTATATTTGAAAAATTGAACCAGTGGTTGTTTGATATTTTCGGTTTTGAAATTTTTTGCCCTGCCAACATTTCGGTAAGGACGGAAACAAGCTGAAATCTGAAGCTGCTAGACCCTAGCTGATAGAATGAAAAAATGATTGATGCGATAGAATATCCCATTCTAGCTTTGCGAATTTCTGAGGAGACGTCAAAGCTCATGTGGCCTAGCATAATCATGAAGCGATGTTATCTATTTCGTATTGAACATAGTCAGCTTCTTGGAGGGCTCCTTTTAAAATGCCCAGCTGCTGACGGAACCTCGCCAAATTTAGGTTTTCCCTCAATTTGAACAACTCACGATGGCCTTCGAGTGCCCCATCGTATATAAAGCATTCTCTTAAGGCTTTATTACACGCATATGTATTTGGAGCAATTTTCCTTAAAAGCAACCATTTTGAGTAATTTCTTGCTCAATCGCCATAGCAACGGATATGAACCACTTTTTCCTCGGGAACTGAAATAATTGCTCGAAATTCCAGCCAACGTGTTCTTCATTTTCTTACCTCATAAGCAAGATGGTGGCAAAGATGGCAGCCTCAATTTTGTCAAATGCTTTAGAAATGGTGTAAAATATTTTAATGGCATATAATGTTTTAAACATTATCGTGTTTCATTTTTGTTCACGGTCATCAACAAAAGTGTGAGTGGCGTAAGATAAATATTATTGGATGTTCATTTTCCGAAGCAGAAGAATCGACGAGTAACGTTTCACTGTGAAGATAGAGAGTGACTAATGTCAGAGCGTATGGTTTTGTTCACAGCAACTCTTCACCCTCACAGCTGCTCGAAAACTTCCCGAAATGGTTGTTCCACATGTGCGTGTGTGATAAGGCATTTAGTCATGCTCAACTTCAGTATTGAGGTGGAGTACAATATGCCGTGTTTTCCTTTCAATGCTTTCGTAGATAATCTACACTTCATCACTAGTTATTGTCCAGTCCAAGAAGGGGTCAATTTTGTCCCGTGAAAGTAGAGATGCACATATGATGACACGATCATTCAAATTTTTCTCACTTAATTTAAGTGAACCGACCTCGAATATGTCCATACTAACCCTAATTTGTAAATATGATCCGAAATGGTTTAATGAGCTGAATCACAAGCCTTTCTGAGTTTCAAACTTGTAATAGGAATGGACAGAACTTTCTTGTACACCTAATATCTAAATAATTTTCTCTCTATATATATTTAAGACTTCTTCCAGCATTAATACTCACATGAACAATATTACATTAATTTTCTTTAAATTATTTGCGTGACCACATAAATTGTTTCATTTAATTGATGAATAAGTTCATTTAAATCAAATAATTTCAAAAATGTTAAACCAAAAAAAGTTTACCACTTCACATTTGCTGAAATGGAACATTGTATTAAAAGCAAAAGCATCTTTTGTCCAACTCCTCTATTTCGAAAATGCACTCCAAGATACTTTACAATGGAAACGTGCGTGTAAGAAAATAGTTTCTAAAGTAATTACATTATAATTGTAAAACTCAGAAGAATAAAATTGTTTCCTGTGCTTTTCAAGTAACTCTTGTTTATTTTCCAGTTAATTACACAAAGTTTTCTTTCCCCTCAAAAAATAAATACTTTGAGAATTTTCCCTGCATAAGGAGTTATGCGTCCTTCCTGTTTAGACTTTTCTAATCCTCGGCCCCCCCCCCTCCTCCGAAAAAAGAATTTTGATTCAAAATTTTCGAAAGCAGACTCTTTCTCTTTCTTTTGGATTTCATAAAGCAAAAAAAAGAGATCGAAATGTTTCATATTTTGTTGTTTATTAGTCAAAAATACAGACTATTCAAAAAGTCGCACAAGAAATGATAAGCCAAAAAAAGCCACAAATTTATAATCTAATCCTTGTATGTACACGTGTCTTGCATGTTTTTATTTTGTTTACGATATGGAAATCAAGTACAGTTATCCTGCATTAATCCAGATTCTAAGAAACGGGTCCTAACATGACGTTGTGTCGGTGATATAAAAATTCGTAGCTAATAAACTTAGATAAAATACTGTTGTTTTTTTTTTAAAAAAGTAATTTTTTTACCTAATACGAATCATGTAAGCAATGCATAAATAATTTTAATTCCATCACATGTAATTATTAAACATTTTCTAACTCATCTAACTTCAAAATATACATTTTTTTTTATTACACATAATATTCGGCAACCTTACTTGGTTCATTTCGTTGGTTATTTTGTTTAATCCGAGATACCTAGAGACCCAATTAGTCCAAGTTATTGTTCTACTGTAAATGATATTAATTTCCGTATGACATTTCATTAAAAACAAAAAAAAATAGATATTAAAATACGTATCGCATAGTTTTAAATAGTGATTAAATTGATTTTATAAATAACTGCTTTTTTTTCGTCTTAATTCGTATTTTAAGTACATTTTTATAAATTAGGACAGTGCTCAAACTTTCACTACTGGCAACCCAATTTTCAATCATAAATCTTATCGCGCCCCCCTTATACAATAATAATACGCTTTGTCGCTAAAACTACCATACGATCTTAATTTTAAACCGTTCAAATTCACAAGAAAGTATTAAATTTTGTATTTGTTACTTTAAAGTAATATATAATTTAAACAAATTACTTTTAAGTGATAGGATAATTATGTTATTTTTCGCATATATAATCTTTAAATTGGAACAGATTGCAAAATGATATTTATTTAAAGATTTATTTCTTCCATCATCCATTTATAAAAGTTTAAATGTAATTAGAAAAATAGTCTAGTCTTTGTTGCTCTATATCATATCCGTCACAATTAGCATTCTCGCGAACGTCTGCGTGAGTCTGGGCGAACTATCCGACGTCTACGCAAAACGTGTAATTGCAAATGTTGGTATTTTTTACCTTTGCAGACCTACCTCATTCCCCAGGAGCTGGTATCACTTTTTAGTGCGGCAACGTATAATAGGCGATACCACACAATTGCCGCAAGTAATTTTGATGCCCAGTTTCCTCCTCAGAGGGAGACACCTGAGCTTTGATGATGCAGAATTGAACTTAAGAGTTATTTTTTAAGAATTTTGGGGCAGCCAAGCCAAACGGGCACTTCAAGGGATTTTTTACATGCCGAATAATCATACGACATGACCCCTGGCGATTTTCTACATCATGAAAATCCACCGACATGGGCTGGGGTCGAACCCGCATCCTTAGGTGCAGATGGCCAGCGACAAACCAACTACGCCACCCAGTCGGCACGTGCTGAATTGTAAGGAAAGTAAAACCAAGAGCACGGTAATGAATACAAAAATGTAAAATGATTTTTTTAAATGAATGCTCATAATTTAAATAGATTTAAACGAACTGTAATTGTAATCCTCACAAATTAGCCTTTATTATTAATGTTAAATAATGAAAAAGAATGTAAAATTCCGATAAAGAATAATTGTGCTATTTTTAATATTTAATACGAGAAGACTTCAAAATGTTTTAACCCGGGAGCAGATGCACGCTAGATATTAATGGTAATAGTCACGTGGTGTGACAGAGTCACCCCGAAGCTTTTTTTACAATTATTTTTTATATACAAAAAAAAATCACACTTCCAGTGAATAATTTAACTAAGAGAAAGTATACTTACCTGCTTTTTACCTTTTTTCTATGATAATTTGAGAAAAATTCCAATAGAACCGAATTTAAATGTTTCTAAGGTACGCGACCTTAATAAAGGACAAAAATCACAAAAACGTTTCACGAACGTTACAGGAATGATATCTGTAAGCAAAACCGTCATACTTTGTTTGTAATCAATGTAAAACTATGAATGTTAGTTCTAAAAAGGAATTATATAAAACGTTGTTCATCATGCTTTATATGCTTCAGAATACTCATAAAAATAAATATTGGCCAAATAATCCTTCAAAGTGCTTTCTGTGCTTTTCGAAATGTCATGTAACTCTTTCGTATAGGCGCATTATTTACAACTTCCCTAAATGAAAAAAAAAAAAAAAGAAAAAAAGAACAAACTAACCATACCAGTAAGTTCGAAGGTCAAACAGATGAATTTTTTTATCTTCCTAGAACGTTTCTCTGGGTCTGTATTTTGTCTTTTCTCTTAAATAGTTTTTTAGGTTTAAAAAGGCAACTCAGTGAAAAAATCTCCCATCGTGGGATTAGAGCAAATCAAACAAAATGTTATGTTTTTTTATTTAGTTATAGGATCAGATATCTAATGAATGTATCGAAATGAAAGCTTTTATGTTTAATGAAGTAATACTAATAAATTCTTATTATGTCAGAAAGTATTTTCTTACTTCATTACAGTAAATTATTTTTTTTAAATCCTTTATTTTCGATATGCTCGCTCCCCCCTTGCAGGGTTATCGCGCCCCACACTGAGAAACACTGAACTAGGAAATACAACTGACTGTTTACCATTTGATATTAAGCTATGATCTTCTACAAATTATCTCGTTGGCTGTCGTGTCCTTTTGGATTCAAGATTTTCTCTTTCATTTTGCATGGATATGAAAGGATAAGTCAACCGGTACCATTTGATCGTTATTCAAAATTCCATGATGCGAAAGTAAATCGTGTGAATGTGATATTTTGTATTATTTCTTATATCATAAAGCTTTGCACTGCCATATTTTTTAGTTGAAATATAACGTAGGACAAATCATAAGAGGTTAAGGTAAAAATTTCTCGGCCTGATAGTGAAAGACTGCGATTTTCAGTTAAAAATTATTTTTTTACAGCATCTCCTCTGACTTCAGCACACTTGTTTCCAAGTTTCTGCAGCATCAATATTCCGTACGCGAAGTGAGAGACTGGAATGCTGTGAAAATATTCATCTACGGTCTTCATCATATGAACTTCTTTATTGGACGTGAAGCGCTACCCAAAATAAATTCCTTCAAGTTTGAGAACAAATGGAAATCTGAGTTGGCCAAATAATGAGAATGAGGTGATACCCTAGCATATCGCACCCCAAATCCAACAGTTTTACCCTCGCCAACGCACCATACAGGTGCGTTGTGCATTCTGTACAGGTGTATTGTCTTGTTGAAAAGAGAATTTTTTTTTCTTCAAACTAGGGATCTTCCTTCATCCAACTGGTCAAGTAGTATAAAATATTATTCGCCAGCCTGTAATTGTTCTGCCTTTTTCAAAATAATCATTTAACAAGTTCCCTTTCACAACCCAAAACACGCTGGCCAAGACCTTTCCTGCAGACGCGATCGACTTCGCTTTCGTTGGCACTGAACTACTGGCATTCACCCACTGCTTCGATTCCTGTTTCGTCTCTGGTGTGTATTGTTGCACCCATGTCTCACTCATGGTAAAAAATTACCATACAAAATGGGTCAAATCCTTATTCAGTTCAAAGAGTTTTAGAATAATCGTTTGCGCATTTGCTTTTGATCGGCATTCATCAAATGCAGTATCAATCTTACGCAGAGCTTTGGCATCCCTAATTGTTTGTGCAAGATGTTTCACACCTTTTCTTCTAATATCCCTCTCACCTTCATTCACCTATCGTCCAATACAAAATCATGCACTTTTTAGGTGTTTTCTAATGTGGTTGTGGTTTTTGGCGGTCCTTCACTTGAGAGTCATTTTCGAGGGACGCGCATCCACGTTTAAATTCAGCCAACTTTTTAAAGGTTCACTTGGAAGATGCAAGCGACCATGCAAAACTTTGTCAATTTCAGATGAATTTCCTTTAGGGTTAATCCATCCAAAATGTGCAGAATTTTATGAATGTACCCTTTGCAAGCTTATTCATTTTAACGAAAAACACGGAAAAAGGTCTACTGTAAAAATTCATGTAAGCAAACTATTTGAGAGAAAAAGTTGAAACTTGCCATACGAACTTATGACACGTTCACCCTTTAAGAAAACATAAATTTTTGCTAATTGGAATATCATCTCTGTGTCAGGCTGAGAACTTTTCACTTTACCCTCGCTTTTATTATGTTTTCATGTTTTCATTCATCATGTTCTTGATTATTACACATCGCTACCTTTAAAAATGAACTACCGTTTTAACGGTTTTTTTCTGAAGGTAGAATAGGGCTACAATATCCGAGTCGTCATTGCCTGGAACTCGAGGTTGGCGTTGGTGAGTCACGGGTTCGAAACCTAGTACCAGTGAGATCATCAAGTAGAAGGGCTGATGCATGTTAAATCTGACGAGGCTCAAATTTCTCCTGTTGGCATGGTGCGGAATTTCAGGGATGTTGTGCCAATCTCAGATGTCCTCGTCACTTGTCCTTTTTTAAAATCCCGAAGCCCGTTGCTAATAGCTATCGTCTTGTTTCTTGTGTTAAATAACGTCAAACTACGAAGCAGCACAATGATTTAGGCAAAATACCCTAAAACCGAACTCCCCCAAATGAACTTAAAGCTGTAAGCCATTCCCCCGGGAAACAACAATGTTTCTTCGTGTAATAATGAACCACAATTATCCAAACAACTCTATTGTAACTGTGCACCACAGTCGAGAAGGACACCTTAGCTAGCAGGCCATTCCGAATTTCCATACATGCAAACGTGAAGATTTTGAGCCTAGATAGAATTTTTCTTGCATCAACTTTATACCGATCATACTTAGTGGTTCCAACGCTCTAACCCGCAAAACTTTAGAAGCAACGAGTTCGATACCATCCCCACGGCGACTCTGTATCAAATGTTTTTTATTTTTATTTCTCGTTGTCAGAATGAGTCGAAATCAATAATCTATCAGCATCATAAGTGCTTTTAGGCACTTCTATAGTTGATAATAAGCATTATTGGATACTGTTAATCATCGTGTTATTAGCGTTAGCTGTTATATTTTAATAATAACTGATGATGTGTAGTTATTGTAACTTTCAATAGTTAACCCCTTCATTTAATAAGTGTTTTCTAAAAGTTGTCTTATATTTCTTTCTTAAATTTTTATTGACCAAGATTTCCTACTTTTATTTTTTTGTTCCTTTATAGTTTTCATTATCAAAATGTATATTTTTATAATGCCTATAGAAAAATAAAAATAAATGGCTATCCTTGGACACTTATTTTAAGGGGTTATAATATAATTTGCTATAAAGCGCTGAATGTTTCTTGTAGTACATATTTGCTCTCTGTATACGGTATAATTCATCGAAGTTGAACAATCTTATTCAGAAAAGAAAAGTTACAATTAAACTACAACCAAATGTCCTAACATAGCATGCGCTAAGTTCTCTCACAAATTTGATGTTATACTAAAACTTTGCGTGGAAAACAAATAGCAATTGATGTTCCTGCCTGCCAACTAATTTAGAGACTGGCAAGCGTATTCTTAAATCCATGGAATTTATATTTTCCTCCTCAAATTTAACTAGTGCATTTATTTGAAGGAAATATAAAAGGAACCTCATACACACATATAAAAGAGCAAAAAATAATAAATGCTTTTGTGAGATACATCTATGCTATGATTTTTAAATAATTTTTTAAGATCGGAAATTCACAAATAAATCGATAAAATATACACAAAAGTATCTTTTACAATGGCATAAAAAGTGTAATCCTATACGTTTTATATATTGTGGATACACTTATCTCTCTCTCTCTCTCTCTTTCTAACATTTGAATAAATGCAATATTTTGTATTTGAAGATTAAAAAAAACATTTCGTGGGAATGGCATTACATTCACGAATTTGGAGTGCCTAGTAGATAGGAGACTTAAGGTATCCGACTACGTTCGGAACCGTGATTTTAAAAAAGCGCATAAATGGTTAATTTTCATGATATTTAGTGTCACTTAGATAAGAGAGAATAAATGTATAAAATTGTTTTAAGGACATTATGACAAACAAATTATTTAGATATAATATTTTGGCAAAAAATTAACTTAGAATAACCTTTTTTCAAAATGTTCTCCTTTTGTGAAAAATGCTTCTATTATAATAACATTTGCCTGTATATAGCTCAGACCTCTGTACAGAGGCTGAACTATGATTTTTCAAAAATTCACGTTATTTTCAGAGTTACAACTAATTGAAATATTTATCGGCGTTTTTTTCTTAAAATTTCTCCCCTCTGTTGTCGTAAAACATGGATAAATCCACTTCTAAGTTATATATTTCAAAAATTCTAGTTGAGCATCTGTACAGAGGTCTAAGCTATAGACAGGCAAAATATTATTATAATAGAAGCATTTTCCACAAAAGGATAATATTTTAAAAATGGGTTATTCTATGTTCATTTTTTGTCAAATTTTTGTACTTAAATAATTTTTTGTTGTAATACTATTCTTAAAACAATTTTACATACATTTTCTATTCTATATAAATATTTCTATTCTATTATAAATATTATCCATTTATACGCTTTTTCAAAATCACTGCTCCGAACCTTAAGAGAGATAAAGAAAAATGAAATAATGGCAATTCTCTATAACAGCAAAATTGTTTAACTTCAAGGCATGCAAAGGAAGCAGTCAAGTTTTTAAAAGTAGTTTTAAAAGTTTCCAGAAAAAAATTATTAAAACCTTAAGTAATTTGGGCATATTTTCAATATTTTTGGGGGTATCAGATTACAAATAAAGGTACTTATAACATCTTCGATTAATTTCATCTAATAAAAGCTGTTATCGTTTCAAAAAAATGTTGCCAAATGCTGTAATCGTTGTTATTATCATCATTGTGTTCAAA
The DNA here is from genome assembly GCA_019973955.1 of Trichonephila inaurata madagascariensis. Lineage (NCBI taxonomy): Eukaryota > Metazoa > Arthropoda > Arachnida > Araneae > Nephilidae > Trichonephila > Trichonephila inaurata. The sequence goes on from BMAV01006816.1 coordinate 189,155, forward strand.
CACGCTTGAGAACGGCTGTCCACATTTGGGTGCCTATCTTGGCATTTGGCTTCATCTTTTGAGTTGATGGAA
>BMAV01006816.1:189626-240998 GCA_019973955.1 Trichonephila inaurata madagascariensis
TCCAAAAAAAGAATTTTGATTCAATCTTTTCGAAAACAAAGACTCTTTCTCTTTCTCTTGGATTTCATAAAGAAAAAAAAAGAGATTGAAATGTTTCATATTTTGTTGTTTATTAGTCAAAAATACAGACTATTCAAAAAGTCGCACAAAAAATAATGATAAGCCAAAAAAAAGCCACAAATTTATAATCTAATCCTTGTATGTACACGCGTCTTGCATGTTTTTATTTGATTACGATATGGAAATCAAGTACAGTTAACCTTCATTAATCCAGATTCTAAGAGACGGGTCCTAACATGACCTTGTGACGGTGATATAAAATTCGTAGCTAATAAACTTAGATAAAATAGTGATTTTTTTTTAAAAAAGAAGCAATTTTTTTACCTAATACGTATCATATAAGAAATGCATAAATAATTTTAATTCCGTCGCATGTAATTATTAAACATTTTCTAACTCATCTAACTTCAAAATATACATTTTTTTTTATTACACAGAATATTCGACAACCTACCTTGGTTCATTTCGTTGGTTATTTTGTTTAATCCGAGATACCTAGAGACCCAATTAGTCCAAGTTATTGTTCTACTGTAAATGATATTAATTTCCGTGTGACATTTCATTAAAAACAAAAACAAAAAAATAGATGTAAGCATATGTATTGCATAGTTTTAAATAGTGATTATATAAATAACTGCTTTTCGTCCTAATTCGTATTTTAAGTACATTTTAATAAATTAGGAGAAACAACTGACTTTTTACCATTTGATATTAAGCTATGATCTTCTTCAAATTATCTCGTTTGGTCGTCAGGATGTCGTGTCCTTTTTTGATTCAAGATTTTCTCTTTCATTTTGCATGGATATGAAAGGATAAGTCAAATGGACTTATCCTTTTGATCGTTATTCAAAAGGATAAAGAATCGTCTTCCTTTTGATCGTTATTCAAAATTCCATGATGCGAAGGTAAATCATATGAATGTGATCTTTTGTATTATTTCTTATATAGAGTAAAGCTTTACAGAGCCGTAATATTTTTTGTTGAATTATAACATAGGACAATCATATGGGAAGATATGAAAAGTCCTCGACCTGATAGAGAAAGACAGCGATTTTCAGTTAAAAATTATTTTTTTACAGCATCTCTTCTGACTTCAACACACTTGTTTCTAAGTTTCTGCAGCATCAATATTCCGTACGCGAAGTGAGAGACTAGAATGCTGTGAAAATATTCATCTACGGTCTTCATTATATGAAATTCTTTATTGAACGCGAAGCGCTACTCAAAATAAATTTCTTCAAGTTTGCGAACAAATGGAAATCTGAGTTGGCCAAATCATGAGAATGAGGTGATGCCCTAGCATATCGCACCCCAAATCCAACAGTTTTACCCTCGTCAACGCACCATACAAGTGTGTTGTGCATTCTGTAGCATTGTGCATTCTGTATTATTGTCTTGATGAAAAGAGATTTTTTTTTGTTCAAACTAGGCATCTTCCTTCATCCAACTGGTCAAGTAGTTTAAAATATTATTCGCCTGTCTGTAATTGTTCTGCCTTTTTCAAAGTAATCAAATAACAAGTTCCCTTTCACATACCAAAACACGCTGGCCAAAACCTTTCCTGCAGATGCGATCGACTTCGCTTTCTTTGGCGCTGGAACACTGGCTTTCATCCACTGCTTCGACTCCTGTTTCGTTTCTGGTGGGTAATGGTGAAGCCATCTCTCACTCATGGTAACAAATCTTCGCACAAAATTGGTCAAATCCTTATTCAGTTCAAACAGTTTTAGGAAAATCGTTTGCGCATTTGCTTTTGATCAGCATTCATCGAATGCAGTATCAATCTTACGCAGAACTTTGGCATCCCTAATTGTTTGTGCAAGATGTTTCACGCCTTTTCTTCCGATATCTCCGCAGCCCCAGCTATCTCTCTCACCTTCATTCGCCTATTGTCCTATACAATATCATGCACTTTTAGGGGCGTTTCTAATGTGGTTATATTTTTTGGCAATCCTTTACTTGAGTCATTTTGGAGGGACGTGCATCCAAGATTAAATTCAGCTGCCCACTTTTTAAAGGTTCACTTGGAAAATGCAAGAGTCCATGCAAATCTTTGTCAATGTCAGATGAATTTTCTTTAGGATTAATCCATCCAAAATGAAGAATTTAATGAATGCACCCTTTGCAAGCTTATTCATTTTAACAAAAAACACGCAAAACGTCTGCTTTAAAAATTCATGTAAGCAAACTATTTGAGAGAAAATGTTGAAACTTGCCATACGCGAACTTATGATACGTCCACCATTTAAGAAAACATAAATTTTTGCTAATTGGAATATCATCTCTGTGTCAGGCTGAGAACTTTTCACTTTACCCTCGCTTTTATTCTGTTTTCGTGTTTTCATTCGTCATGTTCTTAATTATTACACATCGCTACTTTTAAAAATGAACTACCGTTTTTAGTGATTTTTTTCTGAATGTAGAATATGGCTATATAATATCCGAGTGGTCATTGCCTCGAACTCGTGGTTGACGTTGTCGAGCCACGGGTTCGAAACCTAGTACCAGTGAAGATCATCAAGTAGAAGGGCTGAGGCATGTTAAATCTGTCGAGGCTCAAATTTCTCCTGTTGGCATGGTGCGGAATTTCAGAGATGTTGTGCCAAGCTCAGATGTCCTCGTCACTTGTCCTTTTTCAAAATCACGAAGTCAGTTGCTAATAGCTATCATCTTGTTTCTTGTGTTAAATAACGTCAAACTACGAAGCAACACAATGGTTTAGGCAAAATATCCTAGGACCGAGCACCCCCAAACGGACTTAAAGTTGTAAGCCATTCCCTCGGGAAACAACAATGTTTCTTCTAGTAATAATGAATCAAAATTATCCAAACAACATTCTTGTAATTGTGCACCAAGGTCGAGAAGGACACCTTAGCTAGCACGCCATTCCAAATTTCCACACAAGCAAACGTGGAGATTTTGAGCCTAGATAGAACTTTTCTTGCATCAACTCCTTTATACTGCTTATACTTAGTAGTCCCAACGCTCTAACCCGCAAAACTTTAGAAGCAACGAGTTCGATACCATCCCCACGGCGACTCTGTATCAAATGTTTTGTTATTTTTATTTCTCATTGTGAGAAAGAGTCGAAATCAATAATCTATCAGCATCAGGAGTGCTTCTAGGCACTTCTATAGTTGATAATAATCATTACTGCATACAGTTAATCTCTCTCATCATGTTATTAGCGTTAGATGTTATATTTTAATAATAACTTACTCTGTGTGTAGTTATTGTAACTTTCAATAGTTAATCCCTTCATTTAATAAGTGTTTTCTAAAAGTTGTCTTATATTTCTTTCTTAAATTTTTATTGACCAAAATTTCCTACTTTTCTTTTTGTTCCTTTATAGTTTTCATTATCAAAATGTATATTTTTATAATGCCTATAGAAAAATAAAAATAAACGGTTATTCTTGGACACTTATTTAAATGGGTTATAATATAATTTGCTATAAAACGCTGAATTTTTCTTGTACTACATGTTTGCTCTCTGTATACGGTATAAATCATCGAAGTTGAACAATCTTATTCGGAAAAGAAAAATTACAATTAAACTACAACCAAATGCCCTAACATAGCATGCACTAAGTTCTTTTACAAATTTGATGTTATACTAAAACTTTGCGTGGGAAAAAAAATAGCAATTAATGTTCCCGCCTGCCAACTAATTTAAACTAGCAAGCATATTCTTAAATCCATGGAAATTATATTTTCCTCCTCAAATTTAACCAGTGCATTTATTTGAAGGAAATATAAAAGGAAGTTCATATAAAAGAGCAAAAAGTAATAAATGTGCTTTTGTGAGATACATCTATGCTATGATTTTTAAATAATTTTTTAAGATCGGAAATTCAAAAATAATTCCATAAAATATACACAAAAATATTTTTTACAATGGCAGAAAAAGTTTAATCCTATAAGTTTTATATATTGTGGATACACTTCTCTCTCTTTCTAACATTTGAATCAATGCAATATTTTGTATTTGAAGATGAGAACAAACATTTCATAGGAATGGCACTACATTCATGAATTTGGAGTGCCTAGCAGATAGGAGACTTAAAAGAGATCAGGAAAAATAAAATAATGGCCATTCACTATAACAGCAAAATTGTTTAGCTTCAAGGCATACCAAGGAAGAAGTCAAGTTTTTAAAAGAAGTTTTAAAAGTTTCCAGTAAAGCTGTTTAAAATTTTATGTAATTTGGGCAGATTTTCAATCTTTTTGGGGGTATCAGATTACAAATAAAGGTACTTATAATATCTTCGACCAATTTCACCTAATAAAAAGCTGTTATCGTTTCAATAAACGTTGCCAAATGCTGTAATCGTTGTTATCATTGTGTTCAAACACGCTTGAGAACGGCTGTCCATTATTGGGTGCCTATCTTGGCATTTGGCTTCATCTTTTGAGTTGATGGAATTGGCTGATGGTGTAGTACACTAGTGCCCCAATAAATTACAGTAATACATCAATCGATAGTTTGAAAAAAAAATTCTTAATTTTATGTGTATCCACATTTAGATGAGTATATTTTTGGAAAAATTTTCATTTTCGTCATATTGGAAAAGGAAATTTATTGGTGTCATTTTCATTGATTGATTCCATTTCCATTGAAAATTCCATATTTGAACATTGGGATTGTAATGAAAGCCTGACTGATTTCAATAGGAAGTCAAAATTCTTCCGCTTTAACATTAGGCACATCGAACTGCTCTTTTACTAAAAAAAAATGTATTAAATTTACAATTTTGGTATAGTTGAATTACAAAGATTTCCTCGGTTATTATGAATGATTATTTTCAGCACCGTGATGTACTCAATAAGAGTAGCCTTATTCAAAAATATTAACTGTGAAAGAGAATGGAAAATGAACACTAAGATTACACAATTAAAATTATTTGAATTTTTAACATAGTAGGCAAAACCCCTTTAATTATTTTTTATTTAGATTATTAATTCTTTCATCAAATTCCGTATTTAATTTTGAATAGAAATCAATCCTGAAACGCTTAAATTAACTCATGGGTCATAGGAAAAAATAGGTACTTAAAATCATTAAAATAATAATTGAACTGAGAACCTTAAAATATAAAAAACGCATAAATGATATTTCTAGAATAACAGGCTTAAGCTATATATTCGTTCTATCACATCTTTTCTAAACCATTATTTAAATCCGAAAGGTTATTACCAAACCCATACTTCGCACAAAAATTACACATTAATTACACTTTTAAATTCATACAAACGTTACTTTTTAAGACATTCTAAGGAATGTGTCATTTTCTTTACTTCAAAATTAACTAAGAGTCCCCCAAATGCTTGTTTATAAAGCAAAGAACCAAATAAATCACAATAAACGACAAGGATCTCATTAAAACTCCCAACTTCTATAGAGCAAGCTAAGGCATAATTAATAAATATAGCTTTTCAGAAACCAGATGCCTCCCAAACCAATTGAAAAACGCCAAGACAAATGGGTCTAGAAACAGGAAAATTACGCGGACCAAGAAAGCCGCGTTAAGATAAACGGCCGTTATCCTTTCCTGAATTGCAAATTTTATCACTCTTTCCTTCATGGGGATTTCGCCTTTCGTTCTCATTCAGCTTTTTAACCAGCTGTTACGCACGTTTCCCCCCACTTTCTTCACACATTCCTTGACGTTGATTTTTTCCCCCCATTCCCTTTCTTTCATTTTTTTTTCTTACTTTTTTGCATTCAGAATAGGTAAGAATAAGTACCAGTAAAATATAGAGGGGAAAAGTCTAAAACGGTTTTTTACCGAGTGATGTCGGCAGAGAAAATGGTTGACATGTTCTTTTTCTTTTCTTTTTTTGAATTTATGCATTCTAGTTCTTTTTCATGTCATTCTGTTGATGAGTAATGTAAAACTGAAGGGAAAAGTAAACAGTGTAAAGTGGAGAGGGTCGCAGCCTCCAAGGAAGTGCGAGTAACCTCAATTTAAAATTATGGTAGACCGAAATTTGAATCTTAAAAAATGTGAGTTTTTCTTTCGTGCAACGTTTACTAAACTTAATTTTTGTTTCAAAACTTTCAAAAGAAAAAAAAAAAATTTTGGCAATCCTTTTTGAACACATAAGATGAAACGTAGAATGATAAACTAAGAAAAAATCCAGTTTGAATCGTGAACTACATCAGTAGTTTGGTTACTATAAGCTAAATTATATGCAATTTTTAAGTTACGTATTAGTACCATAAAGAGGGATTTGGAGATATATCTGTGTGTGTTTACATGTAAATTTCTCAATAGTTTTAAAAAGAAATCTGTATAAGTCATTTTATTATACATTCTAAGATAAAAATACAGAATTTGAATTCTTTAGAAATGGCGAAACACAATGGTTGCTAGATTTTAACAAGCAGATTCTTCGGCCGAAGTAAAAACTTTAAGGATCCGAGATATGAACAAATTGTTTTGTAAATGTAGTTGAGCAATAATTAATTGTACCGATTTCTGTCACATTTTTTTCATAAATTTTGATATATGCCAATGAGTTTTAAATACATAATCACATTACCATTCGAGATAAATGTTGTACCAATTTTTTCATAACGACTGTTTCGTAAGCAGAAAATGCCACTTGTTTTAAAAGTTCACTTTACGGGGCATGCATACCTGCGAGTGGTTATATCGTCGAATTGTTTGTAAACTTCCATTTAATGCAGGGGTATTCAACCTTTCTTCCCGCCGGGCCGCTTACACATGATAGGTAATTCAAGGGGGTCGCATACACATGGCAGTTATTTCATGTAACATGCGACAACATGCGGATAGTGGAAAAAACACACTATAAGACCAAAGCAATATTGACAAACAAAATTGATCAAAATATTAAAACTAATTTTTTGCTTTTGTTTTAATACTATATTAACTTTTGTATCAAATACACACAATTTTTTTTTTATTTTTATAAATTTTTACTGAGTTAAGGGATAATTTATATTTTCTTTTATCTATGACAAAGCTTCTTTAAGCCTCTCCTACTATTAAAAAAATTGGTAGCAAAATTGATACATTTGATTGATAGAATTTCCTGCTAAATTTTTTGTACATTGCTTTCCAATAACTGAATTTCTTAGTGTAATGGGCCATTAACTGAGACACATGCAGCCTGTGGGCCGAAGGTTGAGTATCACGGATTTAATGTATGTTCATCCTAAGCTCTCAAGAATCCAAGGGAAAGATAAGAATCAACCGTAACACACTGGCAGTCGATTGTGAGCTACTTGTGCGTAGTATTTTTAGTTATTCATGCGTAAGCATTTTGACCCTTAAATTTTTTGGGTGCTTTAAATATAACTTTCATGCTAAGAAAAGAACAAAAAAAAAAACAAAGAAAAAATTACAAAAATCATTCAATGCCTGCGTCAGAATCCGAATAATTCGTAAGGTTAACATTCATTCAGTCATTCAATGTGTCTGTAGTTCGTTATTAGCCCTATATAAATTCCTCATCTCACTCACCCTCCTACCAAAAAATGACGCAAAATGTCAGATTTATACAGATCGTGCATAAGATAAATAACTAATAGAAATAAATGATTTAGCTTCAGAAAAGTGTGCGGCGATCTCCACCAAATGATCCATTTCATGTAAGGGAACTAATGGCGTCTCAACGGTTACGTAGTTCCGCGTGGTAAAATATCCAATACCAGACCATTCCACGCTTATGTTCTAAAGCAAGTCAAATTTGACCTTCCTTTTTCCAGCTGAGAGAGAGGTGACCGGCGCATTTCCCACACCAAACTCCAGCTTCAAAGTACATTGCGTGAATGGGACTAGGACCAACAGCCGAATAATAATCCCGGCTACATCCAAGCAGAAGTGATTCTGCCTCAAGTGTCACTTTTGTGGACATCAAAAGACATCAAAAGGGGGAAACCCAGACTCCCGATGCACTAAGAAACTTCACAAACACTAGATAGACACTTCTATAGACTTCTACACTGTATGACGCCCCAATATACTCCAACGGACCCTCTCTCACACTTCCTGGGACATATTAAGGCTCTCACCACGACCGTCTCAATGTTATCTGAATGCAGCCTTTCTCAGAAGTGACCCTGTCTTAACAGTGACCTCAACAGCGATGCACTTTACGAGCACCATAGCAGTGGTGATCTACTTTTCAGCGACATTTTCAGAAAAATTAAATTGGGGCACTTGGGAAAACATACATGTGTGCATAATGCGAGAAGTACTCAATGCTTGTATTAAGAGATAATGTCTTCGGGAACTTGAAATATTGCGCGTAATCTTTGAGTTTGGCTAGTAACTATTCAGTTGCAATGCGAATATGTGAAACATTAAAATGCTAAATTTCTTTCATGTTAAATTTAATTTTGGAATTAGAATTTAGTTGAATTAAAATGATACTCTAAATATTGCGAGTTCATAAGTGCTATGAATACTCTCTGCTAATTGAATAAATTTACATGAGTTGATCTTAATCTAAAGGGCTCTTACAGTCAAAAGAATTTTTATAGAATTTAATTTTGAAATAAACGTATAGCTATCATGCATAAAGTACCTAAGCTTAATACATTTGTTTAATGTCTTAATTAATATGACAATGGCTAATTAATTAGTACATCTAATTATTCTGTAAATTTTAAGAACATTCCCCCCCCCCCTTAAACATTAATAGAACCAAAAAAACTTTCTAATTTATTTATTTCCAATTTAGATACATAGCACATCACAATACATACAAATATTTAATGCCTTAAAGGTAGTTCTGATAAATCTGTAACATACTTTTTATTACTCATTATAAGTATTTAATAACAATGTAAGAGTAATCAAAATAAATTTTAGAAATTCAGATACAAACGACTAAAAATTCATTTTTTGTGTAATATATATATCCAAAATTCTACTTAGCTGCATACAATAGCAGTTGTAACATTCTTATTGATGTATTTGTAAATATTTTACTTTGAAAAAATCTTCTATTAGATCATAAAAAATTATTTATTTTTAAAAGCTAAAGACAACACAATTTTAAGAATGCGAAATGAATTGTTTCGAAATATGAATTATATTCATTACAAAAAACAGTATTCTGCAGTTTTAAAAAGATAAATGTTATTCTCTTTCTGTAACAACAAAACATTTCAATAGATATCAACACAAGTAAATAAAGAGCATTTAATGTTTATCGAATGCGATAATATGTCAAGCAAAATGAGGGTAAAATTTATTTGATTTTAAAGAATATGAGTTTCAATGAAAAGGACTCACACGATTAACATATCGAAGACAGAAAAATATGTTTTGAAAGGAAGAAAAAAGTGTCATTGATTTAGAATTTTTTCGAATGGGATTTATGTTATGTATGGCAAATCCATGGTTTATATGTGACAATGTCAAAAGATTAATATTGCCCAAATTTATTTAACTAAACAACAAAAGAGCATTTGAGGGATTAGAAAATATTTTTTTTAAAATTTAAATACACTCAACTCTTTTTTTACGCGTTAGATACGTTCCTTTGAAAACCGTACAAAAAAAATCATGTACAAAAAATAAATGCGACATATGTGGAATTTTTTGGAGATATGTTTCACAAGTTTAAAAAATCATGTAAAATGAAAAATCTCTTTGTATTTTCCTATAATATTCTCTATATATATTCCTATATTTTCCTCTGTATATTTTCCTATAATTATATATTTTAGAAAAAGAAAAAAGAAAGAACAATTAGTTTTTATAACAAAAAAATGTTTCACACTAGTCCACAGTGAAAATTCGATCTATAAGTACATACAACATATAACAGTTCAAACTGAAATTAGGAATAAAACTATTAACTCATAACTGCTCATCGCTACTTGGTAACAAGTGTACACGTTTATTACGAACTGGATCAAAAATAGTTCCATCAGTAGATATGTGAGATACATGTATGTCTGGCCCAATTGTCAGTTGTGATTCAAATGAAGAATTTCGTTCGTTATTAAAGGTCTCAGTTTTTTTTTTTTTTTTTTTGGTTTTCTTGTTACAAAATCTTTTATTAGCGCCTGTCTTTTTCCCAAAGTTGCTTATCTTATTCTTGATATCCTGCTATTCAAAACTTATGGTTACTTCGAAATTATAATGTACGTTTTCTATGTCAGGAACAAGAGTAAGAAAATGTGTTGTTCAAATATGTTGTGATACCTCTACAATACTCCCCTACTAGTGAATCAGCGGATAGGCAAACGAACGAAATATTTGTTATGGCGAGTATGTGTAGAGTATAAGTTGTTGCTGTTAATTGGAGGTGTTGCGTCAAGTGAGTCTGATAACTTTTTGGTTGATCTTCCTGCGGGTAGATAGCACCACGACAGTTCAGAAGGTTGCTTTTTATTTTCCTTCATAATTCAGCCAGGATCACCAATGTGGAGGATATAACTCGGTACCTATGAATCCGTAGCCAAGATACTACTAGACAAAAGTATCACCACTCTACGGAGGCTGTCACTGGCTTATGTAGATCTTAAGTATCTTCACAGACAATATTGGAGTATAGTTCCTAGGGATGTTTTTGAGTACAATAACAAAAACGATGGAAGTATTTGGCTGCAGTTTTTGCATTGGTGACGTCTTGTGATTTAATGAAATCAGTCGACCATAGAGTCGAGTTGTGACAAGTCGGCAGTCGAAGTACCTTTAAATGTCATATGTGTTTGAATCTAAGTTTATAATGCATATGAACCATAAGCGAAATCTTTTAGTATTTTACGTCTGTATTCCTTTTGTCGAAACTATATTCATATGTTAATCATAATCTCTTACATTTCTGAATGAACAGTATCCGGTACAATTTTAAAGCAATACACATAAGCGCAAAATATTATCATTGGGATTAATAAATTAAATGATTTCATGACAGAAAGTAACTTCGTTTCTATGACAACACGCCTTTTTTATCGCTAGAGAATAAACTGTAACATAAAATACACGAATCGAATAATATGTTGCGTTTATTTTGTAGTAGTACAAAAGCAAATTATACTAAAGAGAAGTAAGTTTTTGTAATGGTGGTATAGTAGTATCCAAACACAGAAGTTCTAAGCCAGTTCATTGTCATTCCGCTGTCAACAAATTCTTTATTTCCGTGTTAAAGTGATATCAGCTGTCATGGAGACTTTAGTGAATAATGATATTGTAATGATTTTCTACCTACATTATTTTAAATCGGCGATATAAATTATGTTTAAAAATTCATTTATATTTTTTTTACATTTTGATCTTAGAAGTGAAGGTAATATTAAATAAAATATTAATTGGAAATTTCACGTTAGATTCACTTTCTATTTCAGCAAAAATATACTTATATTTCCTTAAGTTCGTCAATATCTTGTCTAGACATCTAAAGATTTTACTTTTGTCACAGAAACTGACGTTTACCATTTGTCTTTCAAAAAAGAAAATTGATAATTTGTATCCCAATTTAGTAATTTTTTCCCAAATAATATTATAAGATTTCTTTCCCGAAATCCTTAAGTTTTATACCTTTCCCATGCGGTAAACTAAATTTAATTTTATATAATTTTTCGACTAACTGGAATGAGTTTATCTATGTAATGTCACATTACTTGCGTATCACCGTGACCGCAGACTAATTGGCGCCATTCAAATCGCACCGTTTTCTACCAAAATCTGATTGGTTAGATTTTTCTTTTTAATATAAAACACGTTATAGAAACTTCGTTGTTTTAGCATGACATGATTCGCGTGTTGCCAATTTTGCTGCGGTGACGCTAATATGTAAGCACATAAAATGCATTTATGTATATAAATTACTTTTGGAATTCATTATCGTAATAATAAAAAGTATATATTCTGTATACAATCATATTTCTCACTAACTATTTATATTCTAGTTTTCTAATTGAATATTTATACTCGTGTTTTTATTTGGTTAAAACAAATTCGCATTTTATACTCCAAGCTTCCAAATTTACTTATTATTTAATATGAATATAAATTTGTAACTCTAAAGAATTATACGGTACTTATACGTACTATTGCAACAATGCCAGTGTTCAAGATAACTCACCAAGATAGCAACATCGATTTCGCATGCGTCGTACGCGCTGAATTGGCAACTGCATGCCTCGTTTCATATAATGTTGCCAAAATGATTGTGATGATACATAAGTACCAATTATTCTTATTGGCCCTAAGTTTTTCAGATTACTTATAAGAAAATATAATTACAGTCGAACCTCTATATTGCGAATTTTTCTATATAGCGAACTTTTTTCTGAAACCTTGAACATTTCGCGATTTTCTTCGTAAAATAACCTCTCTATAGCGAAGTGCATTTTCTGTGTAACGAACTTTTTCTTTTGTGATTCAATTTTTTCTCCTTTTTTTAAAAGTATTTCTGAACATTTAGAGTTATTCTCACTCTTTTCATATATGTTATGTTAGTCGTAAATCTTGAACTAGTTTCATTAGATCCTAACTCGCCGAGAGCACTACAGTTCTGGATGGTTTATCCAAGAAGTACACCCTTTAACCCCGATTGTCCAGATCACTAGAAAGATCTTCGATATCCCCTTTTACCTCAGTAGAGTTGTTCCGTGTCTCCGTGTTCTAATTATAAAATAATGTATGTTTCATATTACTTGTATGCTTTAGATTAGAGAGAGAAAATGTCCTTAAAATTCAGTAATTTTAGTATAAAATTATTTTCTCAGTATTAAAAATGCAGTGAATTCATGGACAATCTTTTTCTTGATTTCCTTGTAGTCTATCTTTATTTCTTTGATTTTTGATGAGTAAGATATTTAAAATAAACATGTATTAATTTAAAAAAAAGGTGTGAATAATTACTTTTTAAATATAATGTGTTTATGAATTTAAAATTTGTTTTATGTGGTTTATATAAAGTATATTAAAAGATGAACCTCTATGTAACGAATTTTCCCTACAACGAACTTTTTCCCGGGATTTAGCGACTTCGTTATATAGAGGTCCGACTGTACATTTCATTTCAGATAAATAGTATATTATTTTTTTTACGTAATTTAATATTACGAATGAAAACCCTTATATTAATATTAGTAATTAAAGATCTCATGTAGAACAAAGATTCTTAAACTGTGGTCAGCAGCACCTTTCTTGAGGAACTGTAGTGTCTTTCGTGTAATGTTAACATTTCCCTCTTTTACAAGCTCTAGAAAATCTCGTGGAAAAATAGAAACATTTGCCATCCTAGCCTCAAATTAGATATATAACTGTACTAGTACAAATATTTCGATCATGGATATTAAGTCAGAGGGGATGTTGAAAATCTTGGGCGTCCGCAATGCTAGGCTAATACATAAAAATGGGCTACGGCTATGGAAAATTTAAGAACCCCTGCTATACCATAAACACTTTTTCGTATTTATATCGTCGACCAAATTTGTTAAATCAAAAGATGTCACAAAATGCTACGATGTGAATGCAATAGCGGAAAAACGTTTTTGCATATGTTCAAACACAATATCAATCATAATAAATGATGACAGCATTCAGTGACGTCTTTCAATGTTTCGATTTCGGTTGCTGGTGCATAATAAATACAGAAGTACCAAAATATCATACAAACATGGAACTAAAATGTTCACAATTTCTTTGATTGCTATAGAGGTATAGTATTTTTATTAGTTTTTCTGTTTATTATTCTTGATCATTCACACATAAATTACAGATTCAATCTTTTCCATTATGTTTATGAAAACCATTAAAAAACTGATTGTGCCAGAGCAGTTATTAATTTTATGATGTTTGCCTCCAAAACTTTCATTAAGTGCAAAATTCCATTAGATGCATTCTAACCCAAATAACATACTACTTATTTACATATTTTTTGAATAATAATTTTTTTAACCATTTTTTATTAGCTTCACCTGCTTGTAAAGGAATCTTTGAACTAAATTTTTATCCACTTTAAAAGGTCCGAATAATTCGAAATTTCGCACACTTGTCAAGGACAGCGATGACAATACAAAAATTGAATAAGTTTGTTCCATTGTCCTGATCAGGATTATCAAGATTAAGAATTTCCCATTTCCAGACTTGGTAATTAATTTAGTTAGAACCCTAAAGCGAAAGCGCTCATGGTATATACAAATACAAATAAAATAAAAGTGTTATTGCTCTTGTCGTATCTGGGGAATGAAACATCATTATTTGCTTCATTTTACCAAAACAGCTGAGAATTTGTTCAGCATCGGATTAAATAATTTCTCACAAACTGTACCATTAAAAATGTTATTTTTTGTCTAATGCTGATGCAAGCTTCAGACAGAATATTGACCTCTTTCTAGTGAAAAATATATTTGACTTTACACCTTCATCTGCATGAAATATTTCAAATTTACCTATTCCGGATTTCCTTCAGTTAGCTTATCCTACATTTTGCAAACCAAATCGTATCGATGTACTGACAGGATGCCAATGGGTATTCCAGATTCTAAAAAAAAAAAATATATGTCGCATTTAAGATTAATTTCCTCAATGAATATACAATAGTTTAAAAAACTAAAACTAAACATGCTTTTATTAAAAATTGAGCTTAAAAATTAAAAATAAATAATAGTTTTAAAAAACTAAAAAACACGCTTTTATATAGTTAATCGAACTAAGAAATAAATATAATTCTTATATTACAAGAATAAAATGATTAACGAGAATGTTAATGTCTTTGTAGTAAAAGTGTGGGGTGCTTTGCATTACACTTTTACACTAACTTTGCATTTCAGTATTGAACTAGTAAGAAATCATAAAACAATTCATACCAAGCGCCCCACGCTTTACCCCAATGACATTAATTTTCTCGTTAATCATTTTATTCTTATATTAAGAATTATTTGTACTTGGTTCGATTAACTATACAAGCGTGTTTTTAGCTTTTTTAAACTATATTTTATATTAAGACAGATATTACATAGATCTCAGAACATTAACCTAACAATTGGAGCAATTTCTAAATTTCTGCTTTCCAGCTAGTATCATTTTTAAAAAGATTCTTCTATTTATTATTTTTACTTTCTTATCTTTGTAACATTTTCACTGCCGGATCTAAGATTTAGAATAAAAAAAAAAGAAAACTTAAGAAGTCCAGGAAATGTTATATATCCATTCCTTAAATGCAATCCCAGTTCCCATCCACACTGAAAGCCATCCGTTCCTTGGTGCGTGGAAGAAGTTAAGGAGATTTCTTAACTGTACTCCAACGAAATCAAGCCGAATGAGTGAGTGTGTATCTGTTTCCACGGGATCACGACACGAAATCGTAGCACAAACTCTCCAGCTTATCGTAATTCCACCCAATATCGTAATATCCGTTCGAGCGACGATTACAATTAAGATGAATGAAGTGGAAACGACAGTGCAAAGCGATTCTGTGACTTTTTTTTTCTGAGGGTGTTATTGTTTACGGAGGCGTAAAGATCACCTCTATGATTCGGAGGGACTATAACATAAATTATCTCTCCTAATGGCTGATCATTAGCCACACAGAAGTAGAAACGTTGCTTCGATGGCTGCTTTTATTTGGCGAGTTGGCAATTTGCTTTTGATATATAGGAATGGAATTTTTTGTGATATCAATAGCGATTCAGAACAGTTGCTGTACACGTATTTCGTGTATAATGGAATGAATGCACTAATTGAACTCATCTCTTTTTTAATATTTAGTATCAAAATTGGTGCCCTAAATTATCTATTCTGTATTTGTTCTAATAAAGTTCAGTACTTAACCCGCGGTCACTCGCGCCTGTTTTTGCTACCTTCGTTACTCGCGGGGTGTAGAGAACACCCCAAACTTTTAACACGTGTATTTAATTATAAAAATAAAAAATTAAGTCATTATGATACATATTTATGAAGTACAAGATGTGTTTTGTATTATACAAATAAAATTATTTAATTTATTGCACACAAATGAGACTAACATTAATTTAAACTAAACATACAAAATTTTCATTTTAAAACACATACTTTTATATTTTTTCATAAACCAGTATAAAACGAATATGCCAGTAATAAATATACTTTATAATTAATGAGATAATGATAGTAGAAAGTAGAAAAATAATATTTTAATCATTTTCCAAGCTTTCAGAGCAGACTGTATACAAATGCTCAACTTCTCGCGGGAGTCCTCAGCCCTCCAGATAAACTTTTCAAGGTCATTACATTCCAATCGTTCCTTAAAGAGGAATTGCATCACGCCTGATGGTTCAATGATCTAAAACGTGCAGCTACAGAAAAAATCGTGGTTCTGCACATTCTTTTTAAAAATCTGGGAGGATTTTCTTGTTGCTGGGGTGTACAGAACACCCCGCGCGAGTGATCGCGGGTTAACCAGAGCCAATTTCTTGCAGTAATTTGATGAAACATTGTTTTTAAAAGGTATTTTAAGATGTAAGAAAGTTTATCTTTAATATAGCAGCATGTTTTAAATTTTTTAGTAAACTAAAATAAATATCAAGGGAAGAATTGTTTAAAAAAATTATTTATTGATATGATATCTAATCAACACTACCGTGACCAACAAATAATCAGGATCCCTTTAAAGCTCATGTATAGTAGATGTTTGCAAGCTTTGATAAAATATTACTATATGTAAATGTAAGGGTATGACGAATTTAGCGCATACCTTTATTAATAGCAACTTGGTGAATAATTACCAATATATTCGATAAAATTCAAGTATGGAGAAGCGAAATGTTGACATATTATGTCACCATTTTTTTCCTATGTGTCTCAAAAGTGAAAAAAACCTAAGATTTTACCATCATGTCACAACACTCAGGAATTAAGTTCATTTTGTTGAATAAAATAAGTTTGATTTTGATGGGAGAATTTTCCGTTTATTGTCTTTTTTCAAAACATCGAGTTTAATTAAGGACTATTTTTTTGTATGAAATGGAACAAACACATTCGTAGGTACTTAGTACGTATTATTCAGTCGACTGATTTCGTCAAGTCAAGAATCGTAACCAATTTTAAAAAAAAAATTGTCAAATGCTATTAACCTTCTTATTCTGTTCTAACGTACACGGGAAGAGATTTCCACATTGTTCATTGCATATCTGAGTATTTTGCGAGGACTTTTGATTTAACGCGAAACTAGACGACGATAGTTAAAACGTGAATATCAATTCAAAATTTTGTGAAAGAATTGTAAGGTATACATTTATCAAAATAAACAGTATTTTGTTCGCCCTCAACGATTTGCGTTATTCTTGACTTTTCTGTTTGATTATCATGAAGCTGTAAGTTTGGATTCTTACAAACCGGTTAGAATGTTCGTAACGGTTAGTCTTTGAGCATTCTGCACTATCTGAGTGAATCAAATTGACGAAAAGAACTCAATTGTAGGAAGATAGTGCATCCAATTTGCATCAGGTAAAAAATCATGTTTTAGCTCACAATCTTGGTAGAGGAAAGGAAATAGACAAATCGCACCAACAGCTTATTTTTCCACATTCGATTTCCATCCATTATAATGCTAAGATTTGCCAAGTTGGAGTAAGTTATTAAATAAATTGAAACTAGAACAACCTCATCCCGATACTGTACCTTCTCACAATGCCATTTAAGCCATGAGTTTTAACAAATATTCAAAAAATACAGCTCTTCAAGCTCCGTATTCACTTGATAATCACTTGTATTCACTCATCATTTCTACATTTTCACAGATGAAATTTCTTCGTGATCTCCGTTTCAACGCAATGAAAGTAAATTCAATTTGAACCCGAAGAAAAATTTCTCCAAATGTGACTTGAAGTCATATTTTGAGGAATGGAAACTTTGTTGGTAGATTTAGAGATTAATGTGAAACATGATATTAATTTTTATAATCGAATAGAACAAATTTTGGAAAGATAAACTGGTATCGTTTTGTTTTAAGACGCAAACCCCCAGGTATATTTAATAAATATTATGCTAGAAAATTTCAAGGAATGAAAAATTGAGTGTATTTAATACATTTATTAGGGCTCCATTTTTGTGTAGAATGATTTTGTAAAAGGATTATTTTTTGAGCGAATACGTACTTAAAAAACTTTCTTTTGCTGATTAGATTCTTATGTTGAAGTATAACATATATAATCGTAGTCATATTAAATTAACTCGTCTAGAGAAAAAAAAATAATTCTAAGTAGATAATCCCCATTCTTTTTTTAATATCCTTATTCTCATGCACAAAAAATTACTGCACCAAGAAGGAGTCGTCAAAATAAAACGAAATTTTACATACGTAATGACTACTTTAGGATAAGTAAATGATTAGAAAATCAAAGAAAAATGATTATTTATTTCAGAGAAAAATGTAAAAGACAAGAGGATTTAATACCCTGTTGAACCCACATTAGCGTGAATGCACGATGCGATACGATCGGGCATTGAGGCATACAAGTTATGTATGATGTCTTGAGACATTTCATTCCATTTTTACTGTAACCTTGTATCCAGATCGTTCAAACTCGTGGGATGCCCAACTCACCATTCCAAATGATCCCAGATATGCTGGATTCGAGGCAAATCTGGGGTTTGGACAGGCCAAGGAAGGGTAGTAACAGTGCGGAGATCGTCTTGTGACACCCTTGCGTGTGAGGCCGAGCATTGTCTGGTTGAAAAAGGGCTCCTGGAAGCCGTTGCATGAGTGACAACACATGTGGTTGCAGAATGTCATGGACATACCACTGGGATGTCATGGTGCCACGGATCAATACTAGGGGTGACAGTGTATTATAGACAACGGCAAACCATGCCATCACACCAGCTGTGTGAGCGGTGTGTCACTGAAAAGCAAAGGCAGGATTGAGGCGTTCACCATGGGGTCTCCACACACAAAGTCGATTGTCATCACTGCTGAGATTGAATCTGGTTTCGTCGTTAAAGACGACCTGCTTCCATTCCGCTGCAGTCCAGTTTCCTCGTGTGTGGCACCACTCCAAACGGAGGCGTCGATGGGTGGACGTCAAGGGCAGCACACGTAATGGGACCGCGATCCCAAAGTCCTTCATCCAGGCACCTTCGTATGTTTCCAGAAGACACAGGGGTCCCTAGTGAAGATGCTACCTGTCCCTGAATGGCGGACGATGGCGCAGTTGGCTGCACGCGTTCATTTCTTATGATGGGGTGGACTTCCCAACTACTAGTCTGTCGAGGGCGTCCTAACCCTGGTCTTCGTGTAAATGACATCTTTCGGATCAACTGGTCCCAACACAATCAGAACGTCCTAATTGACGAGCCTCTCGCCTTGCTGACAACCCAGCTTCCATCATGCCGATGATTCTCCTCCTCTCAAATTGCGACAGCTGCTCATATTGTCTTCGAAAACGACGTAATTGCATGTCTACCTCAGCTCTTCCTTTGTAAACGATTCAGCACACTCAAACAATCTTTGGTTACCTGTTTGATACTGGAAGGAGAACGATGTTAAACGCCCCCTACCAGCTATAAGTAATGCGCAATAACGCTGCATTTCTATATAATCATTTGCATATCTCTGCAACACATGTACCTTCATGTCAAGTTTCGTTACAATCCCGCAATTATTTCTTGGTGCGCTAATTTTTTTTGTCCATTAGTGTATTTTCTTTACCCAAAATGAGGTCTTGGAAATTAATGTTTACAAATAAAATTTAATGTAATTTAATAATAGTTGTTATTGCTACGGATGCCACGTGATCGGCAAAGGCCAGATCGAGGCCCACGAAATTCATCATGGTAAAGGGCTAAGTGACGCCTGTCGTTAGCCGTAGCCTTGAACACCCTACAGGTGACTGTACGATTTGGCTCGTTTACACCCCAATTTTTATGGAAGACATCTGAAGGTGGTCTGGGGACTTCCAACCACACGAGAGAACTTACGGCTCTACGGCTATTTTTAGTACCCCCATGCCGCGAAGGAACTATACATTTACAAACATCCATGTCTTCTCCGGGATTCGAACCCAGGCCCTACGGCACAGCAGTCAGCGTCGCTAACCACTATAACGGATGGGCGACTTTCATATTAATATAAAAATTATTTTTTAAATAACATATTCCCTATTTCTATTGATTTAATCGTTTTTGTTCTTAAATTTTTTTACATGGCATATTTTACTGCTCCGATGGTTTAGATGTAGTGTGCCCGCTTCGTAAGCGCAAGTTTCATGACTCGATCCCGGCTGGAGTCGATAGATTTTCTGGATGCGAAAATTGTAGGCACGCATGTCATATGACATTGAGGCATGTAAAACACCCACTTAGTATCAATTTGGCTCTGGTCTTCTAGGCAAAATAATATCCTGTCAGTATTTAGCATCTGACGAGGGTTTGAATTACATCAGTGTGTTTCCAACGCGCCCCCTTTCTCTATACAATAACAATGTATTAAATTCAGTAAAACTATGTTTTGACGCTACAATACGACTTTAACCTATTAAGTCCCACCTATGTATATAAACGTCTTGGTCAGCCAATGTATAAATAGGTCCAGACGTATATATACGTCTTTCCGAAGTACGATCTTTTCTGTGAACTTCTATCCATAGAATTATTCCGAAATTTTTGTAATGCAATAAAATTAACTTGACAGTGTTTGCGAATGATTTACGTATTTCAGAGGATTTGCTTTTTTATTCCTCTTTTATTCCCTCACCCTCCTCCAATGTATATCATGCTCGTGTCTACATGAAAAAACAGTGGCATTGGGGAGTGAACCGTATAACTTTTAATCTCGGTAATTAAGGGATTAATTATAAACCGTACAAATTATCAAGATAAGTGTTAATTTTTGCATATAATTTTATATATGACAAGCCAATGGAGTCACTGGTTATTATTAAACTTGCTCTTAACTTAATATTGTTCAATTACTTATAAAATACATTGCAAAGTACTGATACATTTATAAGTGTATTATATTAGTATAGATGTGTATTTTATTTTTATTATGCCAGAATGTATTTTTTTTGTTTTCTTTGAGCAATTTTTTTTATTTTTTTAAATAACCCTTTGTTTTCGACATTTTAATATCCTTGCGTCCCCTTGTAGAGTTATCACGCCTACATGAGAACCCCACAGTTTGAGAAACGCTGAATTACATTAATTCTAGTACCCAAATTTGGTAGCAACAGCCGCCACAAGATGGTGCCACCATTGAAATGGCTCTCGCATTTGAGGACTAGCCGTGTATTCAAAGAATTAGAAGCTAATATGCAGCCTATTAAAAAATATTCGTATCATACATCCCTTAATTAATTAAAATACTTTTGCTCGTTGCTACTACATTTTTTAAATTTCAATTAAAGCATAATTATTTCTATTTGATCATTTATTATGAAATAAATCTCCTTAAATTAATTAACATTTTTACATTGAATGGAATTAATGTATTTATGTTTTTTGATAGTATTTACTCTTTAATTTTATACATAAATTCAAAAAAAAAAAAACCATGGTATCAATCAAATGGGGAAAAGTACTTCGTTTAATAAATTAGAAAACTTTCACTTTCTAAGAAACATTCTTTTATTCTTTTCGGACAAATAAAAACATGTTGTCGTTAGTTTAGAATAATAATAACTATCATTTATAGATTTTAAGCTTTTAGTCGAATTGCTCGCTTAGAAAATTTAAAAGAGTTTGAAAACAAAGTAAAACGTTTGTAGATCATGCTATATTGCTATAGTTTGCTTTCTAAAATTTCAATTGAAAGTTTCTAGATAGTTTCTATCGAAGAAAACTGTCATTCCAAAAGCATAAAAAAGATTTAACTTATGTAGCTTAAAAACATCATATGAACCATTTCTGATGGAATCAAATTATATTTTCTAAAAATACTACTCAAATGAGGAAACCATCGTTTTACAGTATAAATGACAAACGAAGAAAAATAGTATATTCGATAAGAATCATTATTCTCTTACAACGTATATAATGCTTACATTAACTACTAACTATAAATAATGAATGGCATAGCATGGTTATAATAAATATCATATTTAAATAATGCATAATCTAATTCCAAATTCACATTCATTTTTTTTACATAAAACATTAATCTTAAGGAAAATTATTCAATTTGATAGACCAGTCTTTAACGAGAACTGTGTAAGATAAATGGTCCCCATTTTTCTTTGAATAATCAGCAAGAATCCATTATATATATATATATATATAAGTACTATAAATTTTTCCAACATGATCTATTTGAAACTATTTATAGGGCATTAACACACTTTTCCAATTAAGGCGTGAAAATAATGCATAGTAACGTTCGAAAATCTTTTCATAAGATTAAACTTAGTTATAACAGATTCTATTCTTTAGTGATTTATTTTTTGCTCATTACATATTTAATGCCACAAAAATCTTTAAATGTTAGCATTAACCCTTAAAGGACCATAAGATTGCTAATAGTAAATATTAGCACGGAACTGTTTAGTTTACTTAGAGGTAAAATAAAGATAAAAATCATAAGAAAAATACAGGAAAGTGTGCATATTTTTGATCAATGTGTGAATTCAGTTTGGTTCATTGTGTAGTTTTATCAGACATTTGTTTTAATATATTTAATTGTTGCACAAAATTATACTCCCCAAATAAAATAAAACATGTCAGAAAGCACAGTAATGTATTATTATACAACGCAATAAACTGAATTAAGTAATAAGAATAAGAATACAGCCCACGAATCTTTTCATTGGCACCAGTTGATAGAAGAGGGGTATTTTTTCTTTTTACCAGGGGTTGGAACCTATGGCACGCGTTCCAAATTTGGCACGTGGTACAATTTTCAGTGGCACTCATCACTGCTTTACATATTTGTCAAGTTTTGAATGGATGGATATTGATAAATTTGTAATGAACTTTATTCGACAAAGATCTTCAGAATTATGAAATTCACGGAATTACGAAAAAATCTGAGCTACAACTCTTAAATTAAATCTACAGCTATTTTATAAATTATTGAATGTCATTACAGGAGAGATTTAATTGTTTGAAGACAAACAAGTAATATAAAAAAAATAGTTTTTAAGTCAATTCCTACTTAGATCAACAACGAAAAATTTTATTTTAGCTACTTTTTATTAAATAGTTACAATTACTATAAATATGTATAACACAACATTAAGTGGTAATTAGTTTTTTTAATTATCATTACAGTATCGTATTGTCCTTTTAATTTCAATCTAACTGAATGCCTTAACACGTGAGAAAAAAAACCTTTTCAAGTTTTGACACAAATCGCCAAAAGGGTCGCTAAGTCACCAACATGACTGTATTTGTAATTCTTTAAATAATTAGTTTTAATCAATTAATTTTTATTAATTATAACTTAATTATTGGGTTGCCATACAAAATGATCCTGTATATAAAATTTCAGCTCAATTCAGTGCTTATGATGTATTTTATTAACGATTGAAAATTCCACCAAGATAAATAAATAAATATACAAACATATAAATAAATAAATATATAGACTGTGCGAGCTAATAGCAGGAATTGAAAAATTACATGTACTCTGCTTTCCGTTTTTGGTTCTACCTACCTAAATAATTAAATCTTTCCTCATATGAAAATTACTTCGAGTCCGCTAAGAAATTGGTTAACAACTGAATACTCTGAATCGTGTCGAGTTGAAAGTCTCACTCACTCACTCACTCACACACACACATAAATTATATCCTAAATTTTGTGATATGAAAGTAGAATGGTGCAAGCACTAGGTTCGCATTATAAGGTTTATTTATCTTTTAAAAATATATATTTTAAGTACATAATATAGATGCAATTTATTTACTTATTTTTATTTATTTATTTTTTGAAGAAATCTTTGTATATTTCATGCTGTTTTTTTTTTTTTTTTTTTTAATTTAAGAAATATCTGTAAATGATGAAACATTAATATATGATAAAACTGTAAATGTATGTTATTGACCTCTATTCTCTAACCCTACATGCATTTACACGGGAATCGAATTATTTCAAGAATATCCTACTGTACGGCACGCTAGATCTCATTGGTAAATTGGTTTGGCACGCCGCAACTTAAAGGTTGCCGACCCTTGCTCTATACGTTCTCATTTATGTAATTGCGTTCTATTGTGACCTTCTGATTAAATACAATAATTACCAATTTTAAAATGGGATTCCCTATTTTAAGAAATCCCTTAGCCGTAAAAGGGTTAATATTAAATTTGCATTCCTTTTATCTATCTATATATGATACGTATATGAATGTGTGTAATTTAAACAAAAACTGTTTAATCAAAATGCTTTTGAGAAAGTAGTTTTATTCTACAAATAAAAATATAAAAACTTACATGTGACAAATTGTTGTTAAGTTATCACTGATTAATTAAACTACTTTTTTTAATGTATTAACACTAATATTTAGCTGAAAAGAATTTTTCTATTAAAACAGTTTCTTACCTTTTGGGTAAGGAATCTAGAAACTTATCATTAGCTATAGTTTTCCACTTATGATTTTATGTGCGGTAAGGTACAGGGAAAATTTTGTAATTGAGCTCTTCTACACATTTTTTTATATATATTTATTCTTAGATTTTGAGTCAACCATTTAAAATTTTAACACTATTGCTAAGAATAGAATTTCGAGTGTGTTTTCTAACATTGCAATGCTAAAAACAAGAGTTTGACATCTTCTTTATGGTACCAATGCTTTTTCTTGTATATTTTTGCATAAATATCTATCTGTGGTACCATTTATTCAACATAATAGCCCAACACCTTTTAGAAAAACACATTCCTGCATTGGAACATTTCATTTGCTGTGTTCAACGTGAAGAACAAAAGATAGGGATTGTTTCCTCCATTTTTCAAACGACAAATGTATCTAATACGATCGGGTGAAAAAATGTATTCTCAACACCGAAAAAACTTTACTCATTTTTTTCTGTCAATTTCAACAGTTTTCGTCTGCAAATTTTATCCTTGCTTTTCCGTTATTTTGTTTTTACAGCCACGATAACCTAGTGGTTAGGGTCACGGAGTCGTAGATGGAGTGTCATGAGTTCGAGCCCTAGTGCCACTAAAGACCAAGCGTTTAGAAAGGTGGATACACATTAAATCTGTTGAGGATCAAAGTCTTCTTGTTGGTGTGATATGGAAGTTCGAAAAGGGGATGTTACCTTAGGTGTTGCCCTATTCACTTAACCAGAACTGAAAATTTTGATACCCGGCGCCAATAGCCCTACCTTTGTCTTATATAATACGAGATTAAAATAATTCACATTCACCATCTTTATTTATACGCTGGGACAAAGACGGGACAAACCGAAATACTTACACACCATGATGTTTTACAACAGGAATTTACATTTTATTAATATCATTAGATGCTTGTTACTTTTAAAAACATTAAAGCATCTACTTTTACTCGATTTATGTATTTTTTTTTCCATATTCGATCGTATCTTCATTTGTTATAAACACCAACGTTGATAAGAATACGATTTTGGAACATTTACCCAGGCTGAGGTATCTTAATGGTCAAGGTCACGAAATCGTGATTGGTGAGTTGGGAACTCATGTCTTGTCACCTCTTGTCTTTATAGATTGTGTCGTAATTAAAAAATCCGTATCAAACAAAAATTTACCTTTTGGTTTATAAGGTTTATTTTGATATATTTGAAACGTAGCATGACAGCCTAAATTTTCAAGCAAAGTCATTATTAGTGTTTCCATCTTTAAAATAGTTAAATACTTGATTTTGAATATCAACAGATTATTTTCAGTGTGTTTCTAGATCTTTATTTTAACACTAAATAAATGTTAAAGCTCAAAATTAATTATAAAGAGAAAAAGAATCTTGGAAATTAATTAATCTCTAATTATATATATAAATATCTTCAAACAACTCGTGTTTGAAATATTTTAAATAAAGTTATTAAATACACAATTTCTTAATGGGAAATAAAAGGAGTAAATATTTAGACGATCAGATTAATCTAAACTTCTAAAAGACCATTAATTGACTTGCCTCGAAACCGATATTTGCGTAGTCAAAAGACTTTCGAGTGCCACTGTAGTTTACTTTTGATTTCAAAAGGCATTATGTTGGATAACTGCAAAGTAATGTAAATAAGATTAATCAGGCAGTAAGAGAGGTAAAAGAGGTATTTTACTATTTGCCTTAAATAATAAACTTAATGCTGTGACCTAAATATGTGATAGTGTTTATTTTTAAGTTTTCTGAAAGAATAGACATGTTTTTAAAAATATTTTATCGGAAAAAAATTTGGTACCGATAATTGTTATTTTCGATTAGACCATCTCGTTAGACATTTATTTCTCTTCTGAATTTCTTGCAGTTTTTTTTAAAAAGTTTATTAACATTTAAACAATGACTTTAAAGGAAATAAATTTAATTTTGCCTAATTTTATGTTTACATTTAAATTTTAGGGGGTAGGAAGATTGCTTAACAAGAAACCATTCCCCACTATAAAGAAAGTTAAATTTATTGGCGATTATTTGCCAAGCAAATTTTAGAAGCTTGTTGCAAAGCTCAAGGGCACATCACATTCTGCACACATGTAGCTAGTCCTCTTCTCTTGTCCCTTTCTGCGACATTTCCTACATCACTTATAGTTAGAAATCATCTTTGGAAAATGCCCTCCTACGCTGGCTAAGAGTACACCATCCGGAACCACACACTTCTTTGCTTGGAAGCTAGCAGGACATCCTTTCATTTTTCTTGAGGAATATCCGTCTATTAGCTGACAAGCTAATGCTGTACAGAATATTAGCTGATCGAAACTTCGGTTTCTTTTGTTCATTTGCCACAATATGAAACTATTTATGATGGCAATGTGAATAAGAAAATAGAATATTAGTATAGGAATTAGTCTTGCATCGTTATAATGGCAATGCCAATATATTATAATGGGTTTTACTCTTCCCACAGATGTACTTTGTAAGAACATGTAGATGGGAATTAATCTTCCCAAGGCCTGTTAAATAACACCAATGGATTTTAACTAAACATTTCATACAGAATTATTTTTAAAAACCTAATGGAATCGTATCTTATTAGATAAGAACCGTTTCGGAAAATACTGAAATATTGTTCAAGCACATAAATTAATAGTTATAGTACATCTACATTTTAACACAAAATCGATATAAAGAGACCAAGTTATTTAAAACATTTAGAAGAGAGTTCGAATTCCGTTTATTTCCCAACACATTTTTGCTAAAAGTAACAAAAATGCTCATCTTTCAAAAAAGTGAAAAACAAAGGGAAAAGAAGATATAAAAAAGATTTTAAAAAATCAATATAGAAAGCAATTTTAAAGGATGTATTTTCAAAATACAGCATGTTTTGGGAGAAAATGTTTCTTTATAGACTTTCTTCCTCTTCAAAAACTAAATATTTTTTAAATCGTTATGTTAAACTTATCTTATATTTTATTATTATTTTTTTAAAATTAGCATTTGTTACTAAAATGATAGAATACAATTATTCGTTTTCAATTTGTATGAGCATGTCTATTTATATATAATTTGATAAAAAGCTTTTTTCTTTTTACTAACATTGAAGCTGACACCGTCAGACACAGGTGGCATTAACAACATTAATAATATTACATGAATGAGCCATAACATGAGGAATACGACTAAAAAGAAGCAGTGAGATGATTGCTATGGGAAATATATTGGAATATGAAAATGTGGTGAAGAATTAAAATCAATAATTGTGTAACAATAATGTATGAAATTATTTACCATTACTTGATGCCTTTTTAACACGCTTTTATAAGCTTCATTTGTATGTAACGGAATCTTTGAACTCGATTTTCACCTGCTTTTAAAGGTCAGACTAATTTGAAATGTTGCACACTTGTGCCGTTGGCCATACAATAATTTAATAATTTTGTTCTATTTTCCTGATCAGAATCGTTAAGATTAACGAATTCCCATTTCCTAATTTGGCAACTTATTCCAGATTTGGTGACTAAAAGATTGTTACAACTCTAAAGCGAAAACGCTCAAGGTTAATACAAATGCAACAAACAAACAAACATATTCTTTGTATGAAAAAGGGGAGGATGTGTCAGGAAAAAAATTCTTACCATACTATAAACAATTGCCCATTTTTTTTTACTTTTTAGTTCGCTTAACTATAAAAGCGTGTTTTTCAGTTTTTTTAAACAATATTTATTCCTTCCAACTCTGGATTGCCTAGATAAAGCAATGCAAAACTATTACATGAATTTAATTATTGTGTAATATGTGTGCATTTTAACTGGTAATGTAATTTTTGACATTAAAGTGTTAAAAATATTTAACATAATTAAATTTAAAAAATAAAAAGTAATAATTAAAATTATTTGCAAATATTAAATGTATTTACATTAAATTATAACATAAAAGGTTCATTTTCTGAAGGGGAAATAATTAAAGTTTTATAATTTAAATTTTTAAACGTATCATTCACAGAAACAAAACTTTTTTTCTCTGCCTTTTTATTTATGCATAAGATACCGAGTTTCTTTTGATAAATTTAGATGTTTAGTTCTTTTCGTAAAGTAAATTGAAATTAATGTTGATACTTTCTCTTTCCTTTAATTTCATACTAAACATTTTGAAATTTTTCTTTACTTTTTTGTCACTTTTAATGGCGATATCTCTTCATTGGGTTAATTTTAGATGTTAAATTCCTAATATTTTGATATTTTACTGTAGCATTAAATTAATATTAACTTTTTTTCGCTAATTTACTATGAAAAAATTAAATTACACAACACAGTTAAAAAAGTAAAATTGCTAATAAGCTATCATCGCAAGTAGTTTGTAGCTTAGAGTAACATCCTTATAATCAGTTTTTTTATTCGATTAGAGTATTAAAATTTAAATAGAAATCCAAGCTTAGTAAGAAAAGAATCATATTAAACTTAGCTTGTCATTATATAATCTCTCGAAGCATATTTTTGAAGCACATTTACTAGTTAAATCTCATAATTT
The DNA here is from genome assembly GCA_019973955.1 of Trichonephila inaurata madagascariensis. Classification (NCBI taxonomy): domain Eukaryota; kingdom Metazoa; phylum Arthropoda; class Arachnida; order Araneae; family Nephilidae; genus Trichonephila; species Trichonephila inaurata. Next base: position 218,693 of record BMAV01006816.1, read on the forward strand.
TTTTTGGTGCAATTTTTTTATTTATTTTCTCACAATACTTGTTAAAAATTCTAAATGAATGTAGATATGAAAGTTTTACAAAAATGTAGAGATCATTTTTCTATCTGGGATTTGACATTAAAATAAATAACATGAAAGTAAATTACAATGAAAATAATTTTGTAAGTGTCCTTTAAGTGAAACATAGGCATATGTTGCGAAACTAGTAACATTTGCCGTAAACCACAAGATGGTTACTCAGACAAAATGGCAGTGAGTCGAAAACTGCGCAGAATTTGTGATTTACCCGAGATGATTTCCCTATGTACTATAACAAACCATTAAGTCAACAGCGACCTCTAGAGGGCAATATAAAAAGCCGTCAGTCGACGTGTGGCTGTCGAACCATAAGCATCGAGTGGAATCTGTATCTCAGTTAACTAATTTTGTTGTATACCTAAAAATTATATTTTCCGTAGAAGTAAAGTTCTTGTACCTTTCACACATTATACCTTTAAATGTTAAATTTCTTAAATGTTTGTACTTGTACTTTTAAATTTCCTATTTAACTCTTTACCCAAAGATGTTCGGCGTCTGACTGCTTGCCACAGAATAACAAATATTTATCTCAGTAAAGTTGTACGATGACACCTTTTAAGAAAATACAGTGAAATATTATTCATTTTTTATGTAAAGAAACCATGACGTTTTTTGAAGAAACTTCGAAGAAATGTTAAAAGCAAGTGGCTAGGAAAATTGTCATAAATGCGATTTTTCTTCTTGGTACAATAAGTCTATATGCTGTCAAGGCAAAATAAGATACGCTTTCTCTTTATTGGAAGTGTTGCATAACCCGTATTACTGTCCAGATCTGACACTTTGGGATTATCACGTACCTTATCCCTTTAATTTTACCTGTAATATTAACAAGTGATACTTAAGCTTGTTGAAAAGTGGTTCCATCATCAGCATTCTTCCATTTTTTATGGCAATAATTAAAAATAACAATAACTCTATTTGAATAATGCAGTGACAATTTTGTAAGCACTCTTTAAGGTATCCGACTACGTTCGGCACCGTGATTTTAAAAAATCGCATAAATGGATAATTTTCATGATGTTCAGTGTCACTTAGATTACAATACATGTATAAAATTGTTTTAAATGACATTTTGACAAAAAAAAACTATTTAAATACAATATTTTGTCAAAAAATAACTTAGAATAACCTTTTTTTCAAAATGTTCTTTTATAAAAAAGGCTTCTAAAATAATTATATTTTGCTTATATAAAGTTAAGACTTTTTTAGAGAGTCTGAACTATTTTTTTTTTTTGAAAAATTCACATTATTTTCAGAGTTACAACCATTTGAGATAATTATCGTGTTTTTTCTTAAAATTTCTCCCCTCTGTTGTCGTAAAACATGGATAAACCCACTTCTAAGTTATATATTTCAAACATTCTATTTGAGTATCTGTACAGAGTTCTGAGCTATATACAAGCAAAATATTATTATAATAGAAGCATTTTTCATAAAAGGAGAATATTTTGAAAATTCGTCATTCTATGTTCATTTTTTGTCAAAATATTGAACTCATATAATTTTTTATTGTAATACTATTCTTAAAAAAATTTATATACATTTTCTAATCTAAGTGACACTAATATCACAAATATTATCCATTTATACGCTTTTGCAGAATCACGGTTCGAACGTAGTCGGATACCTTAAGCTTCATTGTTATATTCTTCGTTTGCTGTACTGTACAATTTCTAAATAAATATTCAGAATTTTTCAGACTCCAAACTGTACTTCAATCGAATTGGTTTTATATATAGAACGAATAATATTTAGAGCATTAAAAATACTTATAACATTCTGTATCAGTATACCATTTTCTATGAAGATAGCTGAGCTGAATACGCTTTAAATGTTTTTCTGTTGACCTGGTCTCTTGTCAGGGGTGGTATAGTTAGGCAGACAAAGATAAATGAGTTCAGTTCTAGAATTCTCCACATCGAATCACAGCAGTTATATATTTCTAATCAATTTTGATCTCAACTGTTTTTATGTGCTACTTTGTGGTAATTTGATGAGTGAGGTAACTTTAAAACTATTTCCATAGCATGAATTTGTGACGAAAATATAATTTACAGTTTGTATCACCTAATTCTGTTAAGAACTTCTAGAATGACCATTATTTAAAATCATTTAAAATAAAATGTTGTTGCGTTTGCAAGCACTTCAAATAATTTTATTTAAATATATGTTAGGATGCAGTTTATTCATCCATAAAAAAAAAAATCTCAATGATGTTTCTTACAGTTTTTCATAGCGTCATCAAACTGTGTTAGCTGCAATTCAGATTTTTCAAATATTTCTATCCATAACTGTCTCCGAGAAAGTTCAATTCTTCATATTTACTGAACACTCGAATTGAGTTATATTCCTTTTCCAGAAAACTCTCTGAACTTAAAAGGGAAAATATTTTTGTATACACTAAAAATACACTTGCATGTATTCAAATTTCATTCACAAGATTTGCATTTGGTAACTATGTCATTTCTATCAGAATTTTGCTGTTAGTCATTTAAATATAAATCACAAAAGGGTTAGCTAAAAGGGAATTTTTATAATAATAGAGAATAGAAAAACTATCGATGAAATAATGGTAAATATTTGAATTTCTCTTTCAGAAATTTATATTTTATTTGCATACCAATTTAGCGAAAATTTGTATCTGCCCTTTTACAGAAGGTTGTTTCCACTTTCTGGAAACTATTTTGATAGTTAATTTTTATCTATAAATGCCCTATTTTTGTAGCAATTAGAATCTATGTGATAGCCATGATTCTTGACAATAGCTCGAATTATCCTTGAAAGTAAACTTTTTCTTAGTACTGTCTCGCCAATTTTACTCCTTTCCTCTACAACTGTTTTCCAAAGTTCGTTGAGTTTTTTTGCATGCCATTTTCCTAAGAATCGTTTTAATAAACCAAAAGCACAAAAGTTCATTGCAGATAGATAGGATTATTTTACACGTATTTCATCACAAATGGGATACACTTTTTTCCTGTTTTTGATTCTTTTGAAATACTATATCTGAGCAGAGACAAATGATATCACGATTAGAAACTAAATACGTGGTGATATCACGATTAGGTATCACTAAATAAGCGGCAGTTGACTTAGACGGATCACTAGAGTCTTTGTTCTTTATTAATTCTCCTTTTCATATAAGGGATGAAATTTATTTTTAAAGAATTGGTTCTGAAGTATTCTGCTGATAGTAGAGTGAGTGACCTAATTTTGGCTTTACTCGATACTTTTTTGAATTTTAATTTGCCGTTGTAACCAAATCCTGCAACTATCATGAAACCCTTAGGGAACTTTTCTGTACACTGACGAAGCCAATTCAAAGAGTCATTTCCGTTAGTCAAGCAATAGAAAATTGATCATATTTTAATACAGTTATGCCTAATCGAGTGTTACCACAAATTTCCAATTTTCAGCAAATAGGTGTTTTTCATATAATTTTCTACGATTTGTGTTCCTTTCAGCAATATGTTTTGACAAGATAAGATGAGGTTCGGGTTTTAACATCATTTTTTACTTTAAATCCCTATGAATGATTTTATTTACAGTGACGGAAGACAATCCTAGTACGGCTTCAATGAATATTTGAGTCAGCGGATTTTCTCTTTTACAATCGGAGACTTCACTTTCTTTATAGTTGCCTGTGTCGCTGTGCTTAATAGTCGTAGAATGTATTTTCGTATTCATGTTTTCATTTTTACATTCAGGCAGACGTATTTTTTTTTTTCTGTTTAGATCTAATTTACTATAAATACCCTTTTTGGAATCAATAAACGAAATTTTTACAAATTTGTATAATTTGTTGATACAAATATCTCTCCTCGGAAAGCACAATTGCGCAACCTTCTAATCGTCTGTCAATTTTGGGAGCCATTTTCAAAGTAAATATTTCATTTTATTTTCCAATCAAACGAAAACATTAGCAGACAATCGTTCTGAAATTTTCAAATTTTTTATCTCAAGACATTGGCTAACAGGCATTCTAGGGATCTTAAAGATGCCGCATAATCATGCGACATGAAGCTGTCGACAATTTGCACCACTAAAATCAGCCTACTTGGACCGGGGTCGAACCCGCAAACTTGGCCGTATGAAATCAGCGCCTAACCAACTACGACTCCCAACCGGCAGCTTGTTAAATATAAATTAACATAAAATTATTTTAAATTCTTATAATAACATAACAATCTAATAAATTAATTTTTAATGTATTAGATGCTAATTGTGTGCCTTCATTACGTAAAATTTACACATAAATAGAAATGTTTTGTTCCATAAATAAAAACGAGATCAAGAAATTATTTAAATGTTACTAACCCTTACACCCTTCTACAAATATTGTTCGTCGCTTACTATTGTCATATTTCAAAGATAAAGTTTTATTCTTAAGGTACTGTCATTTTTTACACAAGCATAGACAATGGAAATAGAAATATTACAAATACATAAAAAATATATGAAAACAACATTAGATTAAACGGTTGCTTACGGGTTGGATTTGATTTAATTAAAACATTGAACTATTGGTGAAAGTCCTCGTAAATTTGAACATGGTTGAACAGACGAAGACAATACCTAAGCTGGTACATCACTATTTAAACTTCCACATCAAACACACGCCAACGTAAGGATATTGAATTTCAAAATTTTTGCCATGCATCATTTCCTGTATAATTGACGTTGTTTATTTGTGGAGGCAATATATATATATATATATATATATATTGTAAAAAAAGCTTTGAACAGAGGTTAAAACTAGTTAATTTTTAAGCATGTTGATTTTTTTTTTATTATGGATTATTTAATTTCAAATGCATGTGTTTGATTTCTATTAAATATGCATTGAATATAATGTTTGCATTTTAGTTGCCTTAAAATAAAACAATTTTCATCCAGATTGGTTTTTAAATCAATTCAATTACCTCGTAATTTAAATTCTATTAAGATGCATAAGTATTATATAAAACTGCATGTATATATATATTTCCGCAAACATAGTTTAAAAAAGGATGTTGATTAAAATTTATTTGAACAGAGTAAGGGGAAACAAAATATTTTCATTTCAACAAATTAGACAACTCCAGTTTTCTGATACACTTCCTTCATTTCAACATATTTTAATGCATAGTTTTGTACAATACATTGACATAATGTTGCGGAATTCAACCTTTTTTAATGCTTTTAAGGGTAATCTTTTCTAAATGCATTTTTCCTCCAAGCCATCCTTCGCAATGCATTTGATGTGTAGTAATTGCAGTCTTAAACTTCTCAGAGGTTAATCCTCAGTTGAAGACTTCTCAAAGATATATCCGTATTTTAATGCACTCAAATCGCCAGATCTCTCTCCACAGCGGTAACAAAGAGGAGAAAAGTTTAAGTACTGCATCATTTACCCGCTATTTGTTTGTTCGGAATGCTGAACCGTTTTGGGCTGCGCTGCCATGACGAATTACAAAGCAACGTGAACTTAAAGAGAAATTACTAACATTCCTTAACAATGCCTCCTTTCCGAGTAAACAAACCAAATTACAGTAATGATGCTGACATAGTGGCAGCAGGGAGCAGTACTATGGCGTAACTTTAATAATAGGATACATTTATAGTTGGACATTACATTCATTTTCATTGCATGCGGGGATTTTCACATGGTCCATTATTTTCGCCCGGCATATCTTGCTCTGCTGGATAAATTGTGTGGTAAAAGATGTCGGCCGAAAATAAAACCTAGCATTTGCGGGGGGAAAATAAGAATGATCACGGATATAAACAAGAAGAAATAGGTTTATTCTCTAAGTAGAGTCTCAATTTTTTTAAAAAAAAATTATTTAGAAATTTTTAAAATGGTATCAACTTTTTATCGAGTTTGGAATTAGAATTTAGTTACTCATTAGAAGTTATTAAGATAAAGACAATTTTTCTTAAAAATTGTCTTACGCTTGTAATTTTCGAGCTGTTTTTATAATATTTAATTAAAAATAGTTTTTGTATCAATTTCTCTGTTCTCAGTTTTTAAAACATATCAAATGTATTAGGTATAATGCTTAAATGTCATCCATATTTAATTTGAACAGTATATCTCAAATAACTAATTATGGATTACAGTATCACATAATTTATATATTGCAATTAGAGACTAGAGTGCTTGCTCTTAGAATCTTTGCTATATCAAATTTCTCCTATATAAATTGAATCTGATTTTCTTAAGTATATATATATATATATATATATATGGTATAATAAAATAATAAGTGAGAACGTTGTATAGCCTAAAAGGCCAAAGAAAGATACAGGACTTGAATATACAGAAATACAATTGAAGATACAGAAAAAGTCTTTGAACTAAAATGGAGACATATTATGATTTCTGATATATATATATGTATATATATAAGAGGAAAGCGACTCACTCATCCCGAGACCACTGGAATTATATGACCGAATTATTTTAAATTTAGCTGACATGTTTCTTTTGCTTAGAAATTCGCTTTGTATACAGACTTTGTGAAAAACTCCTGAGAGGAGTGGCAGAATGCTATGGTAACGTTATCGGTTAATCAAACCTCATTTCAGAACTATAGTCCCCTACAGACTTGAAATTTGTTTAGCACGCGTACCATTTCCCTTATGTGTAAAAATATTGAATATAGTACTTATTTCGTTAATTTTTTTTTAAAATCTATTATTTACATATTGATCATAACAACGAGCAAAATTAAAGAGAAAAAATTCCATTTTTGGCACATTTACTCAAATACATTCCAAAGGAAAGGGGTTAATATGAATGTAGAAAAATAGAAGGCTTATCCAATAACTGTGAAGTTTCCCTAATAACAACAGCCTTTATGCACAATTATAGAAATTCTTTCATAGGGTTGTTTAAATTTCAGAAATGAGAAACAAATGGTCATCGAATGAGCGTTATTCTTTGGGCATCTGGACTGTAAAACAGTCCTCAATCCCATATCGTGACAAGTCTGATGTTGGGCTTGAAGAAAGTGGTGTTTTCCATTCTGCTGAGAGGCATGATGTCGATTGGTCAAACGATGGAATCTGGGAGGCGTGGCTATGGTGCTTCATCTGGGTGAAAAATGTTTAGAGTTTTTTTGACTTGGTTGAGTGCTTAGAGGCTGCTCTATGATGGGATGCTGGGTACAGTGAACAGTGACTCCAATTGGCTGCCCTGGGGGCTGAGATTTAGAAAATGGGGAGGCACTTGTCCTGTGGGGAAGAGATAAATTAATAATGACAAAATTTAAAAGAAAGTAAAATTTTAGCTAACTATGGTGCAATAAAAAATTTATTGCATGAAATATTAAGTTTAAGGAGGATTATAAGAATCAAGAAGAATTCTTCTTGGTCTTTTAGAGTTATCATTTGGAATGTGGGAATTAAGTTATGCATATTAGAATTATTGGTTTCAGGTAGAGCGTTGAAAAAGTTAATTGTGCTATTTTCTGAATATGAGATTTAAAACTAGTAATTTTTAATACATTACGTATGTCGTCATTGCGCATGTATCTAGAAATGAGAAACAAAAACCTACGAGCAAATTTAAGCTCCAAAATTAATATTTCTTGTTGGTACTTCTTTTTTTTAAATGTCTTTTTTTAAGTTCAATTTTCAATACATGGCGCACAAAGGTTTATCTGTAAATATTTACTTATAAGCTAATATTAGTTCAACTTTATGAAAAATCTGATAAAAAAACATAAATAACTCATCTCTACAGTCCAGTTGCTTAAAAAAATTTAATATATCTCTAATATATATTTCTGCGTTCTTATCGTCCACTATTTTTGATGAAATATCTTGTAAAACAAAAAACCAAAGTACCGAAAAGTCGTTTAGATCTGTCGATAATTCCAAAAGTCCAGTCTATACTTCTATTATGACCTTCTCTCTCCCACACAAAAAAGTCCACCTTAAAGTTGATCTTTCTTGTCGAATACCTCGAAGGCATAATGTTTGAAGAAAACTAATACTTCCGAGATCTCAAAACTTCAATATTGATAGAGAGAGCTCGGAAAGGGGGAAATTAGTTTCTCCTTTTTATTTAGGCTTAGGAGTTTTCTGAAAAAAAAAATAGAACCAGTATCTCGCGTAGATTACGAGATGGATCTCTCAGAACACAAACAATACTTGAAGTAATTTTGTCTATTTTTTTTTTTTTTTATTTTAATACAAGTTTTTACTGTATATGTTTGAAGTAATATAAGTATGGGAATATATCCGGAAGAAATTGCTTAATAAAAAATTCTGAAAAGTATTTATTTTTGTATATCAACATCGCAATGAAATGTATAATTTCTTTTATGCTTTCCTTTCAAAGTAACTTTTGAAAAATAATAAACGTTTACATAGAATATATTCTTTTATAAATGATACTTCATTTTCGCTTATACACAACTGGAAAAGAAATTTTGATAAAATCAATGATTTCTAAAGATTTCGTAGAAACAATATGTAGTTCGTTTCCCAAATGGATTACGTTGAGTGTTCAGTATTTTTGGAGTTGATTAAAAAAATGTTTAAATGTTTGGATCATAATGAAGTAATTCTGTGAAAATTAGGGTCAGTAATTAGAAATTGTCAATTTTTTTTAAATCTGTCTAACATCTAGGTATAAATTATTGCTAAAAGGATCAATTAACTAATACTGGAATAACAAAATAAAAATGTGCATACATATTAAAACAATGCTACAAACATTTTAGACTGTCCGTCTTTCGGCTGAAAGGATACTGTTGTGTGAAAGATGATTTAGAAGCAAAGATTGTACACTTCTTCAACAGTGGTAAGTAGAAGTAACTTCGGAGATTAATTTACTTGGCAAATTTAGCTACAATTGGCGATAAAAATAGGTACCCCGAGATAAGAATAGCCTAAGATAAGTATTTGACTATATAACTCCAAGAGAGAGAGAGAGAGAGAGAGCTCTTAAAATATATTGCTCAACTTACATAAAGACAGAGCAGTGAATTAACATAAAAGATTAAATTTGTGATACCCCGTGGGCTAGGGATATCATCTCTTCATCATCCACACGACCTATGTTTGAGGGAATGAAATATTGATGACTAATACCATCCATAATTAAAATTAATTTATTATGGTCTCAATTTATATTAAGGAAAACAACACTAGTCTAGGAGGCTTATGATCAGGAGTGACGCGACACAAACTGTAATTCTAACAAATAGCGCAATAAACCACCGAATATGTATCTATAGATGATTTCCTAACTTACTAGAATCCGTTCTAGTCTTTAAGTTTAATCTAAATTGTTTTACCGCTATTCCACGGCGAACAGCTACGGTCCTTATATCGTCAATATATTCTGCGATCCAACCTGATCCGGCTAAGGGATAATCTTCTGGTCTCGGACCCACTTAGAAATTAACTTCACTGGCCCTATTAGACCAACTCATAGAACTCTTAGATTCTTCTGATAGAACTTCACCTAGAGCTTCTAACACTCCACGAGAATACTAATGCTCCGAAATATATAATTCCTAATCTGCATAACCGAGTTCTCTCCTTGGATTGGTTGGAAAGAATTGCCATTCTGGCCCCAAAGATATCCCAAGAGGATTATTATTAGAAGTAGCGATAAAGCCCCGTCACAAATTCTAGACAGATGGGGTGTGTTTCATTTGATTAAGATTTGTGTTTTACACTTTGTAAAGTTTGAGAGTGTGAACTTTGACCTTCAAACTCGTAACATGTACCGGTTATAATAAAACTTTAATGTAAATAAACATCATATATCAAGACTGTCTGCGCTAAATGTTAAAATAGCTTGAGCTAAACTCAGAATATATTTTTTTAACTGAAAGTTTTTTTTCACCAGTTTTCATACAAATTGTTCATATTGTAATAAATACATATTATACTTTCTATTATACTGGCCATTCAGAATTAAGAACCATTGCATTTTTCCTCTAATATGTGGAAGCTCCATGTATTATTATAGGAAAAGAAATACGAAGCACATATTTCATCAGCCAAATTACTTTGATTCATAAGAAAATTTAATCATATAATAGTACATACTGTTCTCTTTAGACCAGAAGAGTCATAATATAATACATATTTTAGAACTTTCTGTGTCAGCAAAAATATTCCAAGTTCACAGCCTGTGTTATAGCATTGTGCGAATACAACCTCGTTCTATAAACATTCGTCCGTTTACATATTTACCAAGTTAAAAAAATTAACATGATTTTTTAAACATTAGACTATTTTTTTTTATAAAATTAAATGGGATTTTTTTTAAGATTATATTTATCACTTTGTCGTTAAAGATAAATCTTGAAAGAGTTCGGAATTTGTTATATCGTAAATAAGTCTTTCATTACCTATCACAAAGAAATATTCGATGTATTATATATATATATATATATCAAATTTCATAATATTCAGTATCCTTTAATACTCAGAATATATCTTTAATATATTATGAGTATGAAAGGACCGGAAAGCCGATTTTGTGGAATTTCATTAATTAATTGATTTGTAATTTGATTTAGTTAAAGACTATCGAACGGGGTTAATGAAATTTGCTCTGTGTTGGACTGATGAGATTTTAATGTCTTCATATAATAGAAATGTGGAAATTTAATAATAGTATGCTGAATATCATTCTGGTCATCAGATTTCGGTTTACAACTATAATTTGCGTAGTTAATACTTTTCCGCGTACTGTTGGTATAGTTCGAATTTCTCTGAATTCAATTTCGTTAATACATGTAACAATTTTTAATGGGTTTGTAAGATGTTTAATACTTTATTATAATCATTGAGACAACCTAAATTACTTATTCGTATTTTAAGAATTAGCAAATTTTGATGAATTACGACCGCTTTAATAGGATACCGAGATTGGAAATAAATAAACAGAAATATTTTCCTAAGGATTTCTTTTTAATCTTCTTCCATATTGTGTAAGGAGTTAAGCAATATATCAGAAATACTCAATTAATTTATTAATAGTTATATGAATAAAGCTATTCAAAATAGTAAGGATTAAAAATTCTGAGATTGTGTTAATAGTTTATGACTATAAACTTACATATTTTATAGTTATAGTTACCTCCATAATCTAATATTAGATAAAATTACTTATTATTTAATTCATATATACTCTATTTCACTAAAGTTACAGTAATTTGTAACTTTCTTATTAATTAATTGTTTCTATTCTTTCTATACTTTTGCTAAGTGCTACATTTCAGCCATTCACATGCTTTGGATCTGCATTAGGGTCCAGAATCTGGCAATAACTTATTTATTGCACTCAGATTTTGAGCGGGCTCTGCATTTTTAAATGCAATGTTTAGGTAAGTTACCTCTATCCTGTAATGGATTTAGATATTCCTATCCATTACTTTCAATAGGTTTTTGCTCAGTATTATTTACATAAAGGGGGAAGGTTGGCTGGCCAAAAAACATGTTCAACCCCAATTTTATATAAATTATTTTATATATTAGCTGTCCTGAGTCAACAATGTCTATAATACTGCAACATCCATTTTATAATTTTTATCTCGTTTGCTCATGTGTCCTTCATTTTGTGATTTTCCTACTGTCTATGTGTTTTTTGAATGTGATTGTTGGATGTTATCTATATATATATATATATATATATGTTTGTGTTATATATATGTTTATATATATATATATGTTTGTGTTATATATATATATATATATATATATATATATATATATATATATATATATAGGATATCCGGGCATAAAGTATCCAAAAGTAAAGGTTTATTATTACGGATTAAAGTCATCAGAACCGTCAAAATGTAACAACCTGTTAATCCGTGGATTGAAAAACTTTCCGAGATTTCTTGGGTCTCGTCCGATCGGCCCCCGTGTGCGCATTATTCAGCTGTCACAGACGATAAACTTATTACACAGACTTCATTAGTAAAGATGTGGACGCCACAGCAAAAGATACAGTGCATAACTTGTTGTCGGAATTTTTATCAGTCACGCGTGTACAGTGACGTGTTCGAACAGAATGGAATGTCGTCCCTTCGACATCAATATCTATCGACCAATGGGACAGAACTTTAAAGGAGCCGGAAACTTTAATATCTCTTACTGGCAAGTGTCTTTAAGTTTTCGTGATAGAAGACACTGTTGATCGCATGCGTGATTCATGTTGTAGGAGTCCTGATAAGTCTAATAGGCAAGTCAGCAACGACATTCCATTTTGTTCGAACACGCCGCTCTACACGCGTGACTGATTTAAATTCCTTTAAACAAAATACGCGCTGTGTGTGCATCTTTTACTGTGGAATCCACATCTTCACTAATGAAATCAGTATAAAAAGTTTATTATCTGTGATTGCCGAATAATGCATGCACGTTGTAGACCCATTGGACTAGACCCAAAAAATCTCGGAGAGTTTTCCAATCCATGGATGAACAATTTATTACATTCTGATCGGTAGTTCCGTAACAATCAGCCATTGCTTTTGAATACTTTAAGCCCGGACACATTGTATATATATATACACAATATAGCCATGCGTATAACGTGCATGCATTTTTAGCACCAAAAATAAGATCGGAATTTAAAGGTACGCGTTATGCACTGAATATAAAAACGGATAACTTTAAAAATCAAAAAATGAGGATAAAAAAAATTAGTTTTCAACATGTAACAAAATACTGTTCACTTAAAAGAAATGAGACCTCCTTAGAAACTTAAAACAATTAAATACTTTATAAATTTTTTCTCCCCCTACTTTTCTTACGCTTTAGGATTGTAGGTTTAGACATACCTTTGTTTGAAAGCGTAAGATAATACTTCGAACACATGAACTTATAAGACAAGATCATTGCACATGCACAGTTTATGTTTCTTCATAAAAAAGATGAACTTAATGCGGCGAATATACCTAAAGCATAACAAATGCAGTTTGGAAATATAGGTACACCTTATGTACCGGAATGTACGGTAATTACTATGTAATTTATATTAAATTTATACTCCTTACATTATAGATAATATACTTACATATTTTTCATAAATTGCTGGTAAATATGAAAAAAAAAGTTGTCATTGTTTGTATTGTAAATATTCACGTATATATAAATTACTCATGTTTGTGAATGAAAATTATTTCCTCTAACTTAATGTACAGCGCTAGTGAATACATATTGTCAAATGAATCAGAATATCCATGGTAAAGATAGGCTTTCAAATTCTGTATGCATCATGCCAGAAGATAACTTAAATTTGATTTGTACACTTATTAGAACACTATGTTGCTCTTTTAACTAAATATTTACGAAGTAAATAACTTGGATATATTTTCTCCTACAAGCAAAAATCGCAACAAAAAGATATGTTAAGATGAATCTCTCAGTTTTAAAATTGAAATCCTTATGAAACTAATTCGATTGTAAAATAAATTTCGAAAATTGAAACTGCTATCTATTTATATGAATCTTTTTTTCCATATCTTGCATCACTTTTCCTTCTTCAATTATATCTCATTGCAACTAATCACATTGTTTCTCTCTCCATTAACAAGGGTAACTTTTTTGCACAATAAGGTATAAAAAAATACATAAAAAAATGTTATTTTAATTTAATTCAAAGTTTAAAGACGCCATTGAGATCTCCCTTTAAAAGCTTAAAAACAACGCTGGAAAAAAAACCCTCAAATGCAAGGGAAGGGTGTTGAGGGATTCTCAAAACGTATAAACAAAATCACAACTGAAAGCAAGCTAAGGTAAACTCGTCCGAATGCCTCCTCGTTCGTAATAAAATATTCAGAAACGAAAGTAAATCCCTCATTTCCTCGACAAACCTAATAAAAATTGGATGCCTTACATCTTTTACGATGCCGTTTCCCGTAGCGTTCGAGCCTAGTGGGTTTCAAGAATTTCTTCAGACAATATCGATTCTCCAGCTTTCAGTAAGTAACTGGATTAGAGGGAAAGAGAAAAAAGATTTCCTCTAACCCTCCCCTCTTGTAAGGCAGAAAAACTTTTTGGCGTTGCCGAGAAAACGTTGCCGAACAATGGGCACAGGTGATGGCTTTTATAGCGCACGAGTCTGAAAAAAACCGGATGAGATTTCGATTGAAAATTGCACTGTCGAAATTGCTTTTTCTTAACTAGTATGTGTTGCTTGTGGGGTATTGAAGGGAAGATTATTTAATGCAGAAAAGCCTTGCGTGGAACATTTGTTCCTGGTAACTATTTCTGATGTGCGTTTTTACGTGTTTATTTAAATGGTTTCTACGCATTTGCAAATTTGAATCTATTTCTATTAACGTTGTGAGAGGTTCGTGCCTCTCTTGCGAGCACCTAGATGTGTGTGGAGGGGTTGAGGAATGGAAAAAACACTCAACATGATCCAAGTAATATTTTATTTCCACACTCAAAGAACAGCTACAATTCCAACTAATAATAGTAAGAGAATGTCTCAATGTTAACCATGAAAGTGAAACAATGACATTAAAACGCTAACGATTAGGAGACTATCAAACTCGATCCTTATCTTAATAAAAGATCCAACCTATCATCCGATTTAATCTAATATCAAATTAATCCTAGTGAACAATCGTCACTTTAAAGTTTCCTCCTAATAAGAATCAGATGAATATAATTCTAATATTATACCTTCAGTAGCAATCTCACCTGGTTTGAGTATACCTTCTCTTTCTCTACCTGGAAAACCTCGCCTATTTATAGTAAGTTAATTTATATATCACGATTCTTTTCTTCCGAATGGTTGGTTGTGAATCTCGCGAACTGATTGCCTTAAGATTTTCCTAGGGGATTAGTTGGAAAAACGCGCATAGATCCGTCACAATGTCACACATTCTATATCATCACGAGGTCTATAATTGGTAATTTTAAACGTTGGTTCGAAACTAAGCAGTGACAGGAACGGACTTAAGCAAGCATTTCACTTTCCAAATTTCAATCCGCACCACTCAAATGCGAGAAATTAGAACCAATATAAACTCCTCTATACGGTAGACTTACAGTGACACGCGTTCTACAGTGCTATATCATCTACAAATTGACTACGATGACAACTTTGTCAACGTTACTTTATTAGACGCATATGCTGTCACAAATTTCAAATCGAGAGAGAAGTCAACTCCTGCAAGGCATCGACTGTATAATATAAGTGGAAACCGCCTTATAACAAAGACTATTGCTAGGCTAAGAACAGGTCATCACAGAGGAATGAAGTTTGATACGGACGGTAGAAGAAATTATAGGAATTGGGATAACTATTTAGATACAGAGCTAACACCTGATTATATTTTTGACTGTCTCGCTGCTCTTGCTGCTTTACAAGAAACAGATGCCCTTTTTTGTCAACAAACCTCTATGTGGAAAATATGGAACAAATTTCCAAAATAGTCATCTGGGTCCATGGTACTGTCTGATTTGGTCCCGCCATGGATACGGCATCCTCGTCATCAATTGTTGGCGATATGTTTGCATCAATTACCACCCGACTGCAACATTCACGCGTGTCTGTGAACGAGATACTACAGCGTTTGCGGATATTTAACCCTTTAACTGCCAATTAAAAGTTAAGTGATTCACCCCTCCCTAGTGCCATCGTTTTCACTTAGGCGTGCGTATGCAATTTATTTGTGTGTGGGGGGGGGGGCCCACAATACCCCATATCCTTGGAACATTTGTACTGATATCATTGCAAAAGAAAATAATCGCATTTCGTAAAGACGTATATATACACTCTGGCCACTAAACGCACCAATTGAGTGAGACGGGCTTACACGCCAGTGGTAGTTAAGGGGTTAAATCCTTTCAAAGGAAAGTTTCTTTAATTAATAACATTGTTGAAAATAGTAGTGAAGTAATTGAAAAATTAAAGTCAAATTCTAAGGTTAAAATTGTATGCAAGATAGATCTTATGGGGGGGAGGGTTCGATTATGACTTTATTTTTTTAAGTTTTCATCAATTACAAAAGTTTACCTTGTAACATTTTCAGACCTGTGGAACAATTTTTCTTCTTATTAATATAAAAATAGACCTTCTGATTGGGTCGGAATATATAATTTAATAATTTATTTAAAGAAACAAGCCTTCTGCATTTCTTATCATTACATGATTGATAAACTTATTTCTCATTGTTCGGGTCTCAATTAAATACTTCATTTCGTATATGCCGCTTGATTGATTGCTTATGAGCATTCCTTTTTGAAACAATTTCAAGAACATTCGCAACGGACCTCGTGATTTTGTATACAGTTAAGTAATTAAATTAATGCCTTAATAGGCACCCGACTCTCCAAACTTCCATACCAAGGTAACGTGAAGAATTTGAGCCTCGACAGATTTAAAGTGCATCCACCAATCTATATACTATGTGTATCTTTAGTGACACCTGTATTCATGTGTGTCGATAAAGAAGGAATCGACCAGCATTATTTTAACTATGATTTATAGGACCAATTTCTGATCGAGAAAGAGAAAAGAAATTAAAAATAGCTTTGTATTATATGGAAATTATAGGTGTGGAGTAAATACTATGGATATATTGGCTGCCACGTATGCACAAAGATAGGTAATTAGAGACATGTATATTATTTGTATGTTTATTATAATTGTGCTGGGTATAAAAAATACGGTTGCTGTTTTTCTGCTGCTCTGTTCTTGTTACAGTAAAAACAAACCGAAAAAAAAAAATGTGGAAGTAAGAAAAAAGGGAGCAGATGGGAATTATAAAGGATTTAGCGACATAATTATAAATACAATAACGTAAAAAAATCTCGACAGGCAAAAAACTTATTTTTTGAAATGGGTAAAAATTATAAAGAAAAAACATTATCTGAAAAGAAATGCTATATAGTACAGTAAAACCTTTTTTAATTTATAATGTCGAAAACATGTTTATAAGACACAGAGAGAGAGAGAGAGCTTAACTAGTTAGTTAATTGACATAAGTTTTTAAAAATCAATGTTTACAGTTCGTTTTACTGTGAATATCCTAGACTAAAATACCTCTGGCAAAAAAAAAAAAAAAAAAAAAAAAAAAAAAAAAAAAGAAAAGACAGAAAGAAAGAAAGAAAATAATCCAATGGAGATAAATTCCAAATATGGAACTTCATTATCAACTTACGTTTTCTCTATAGCTTATATATTCGTTACAAATTAATAAGGAAACCAAAATAATTTACTATATATAAACCAAAGAAACGAAACCATTTACTTATAATTGAGAAACTGTATTATTTATTCTTTAAAAACTTTGTAACTTCAAGCAACCGATATAAGAAATATACCTAAGAATATACCTAAAGAATTTTAAAAAGTAACTTTAAATACCTATACAAGTAATTAAAGAAAGGATTTAAGTAATGGAAATAATTCCAAAAGTTATACTATTTCAATGGTATATATCCTGAGAAAAATTATAATAAATAATCAGAATTATTTGTCAAATAGAACTTTAAGTAAGTTTTTAATTTTGGTTTATTTATTTATAAGATACTTGGCCATTGATCATCAGGTCATTAGACAACTAGCTATCGGATACTTTTTTTTTTACAATACGGTCCTAATTCTTAAGTGCAGAGCACACGTCTAAATGAGCAGCGTCAATGACTTGTCTAGAGTCACACAAAACACATTAAGGGGAGACAATCAAATTAAAACGAAACAAATGAGCACAAAGACAGTCAGGCCCATTAAATAGTCTAAACCACTGATACTCGACCCGCGGGCCGCATGTGGCCCGGTAGTCTTTTCTGAGTGACCCGGTTATGACACATTGCACTAAAAAATTCAATTATTTAAGAACAATGTAATACAAATTCTATCAATGAAGCAATCAAATCTATCAATTTTTCTATCCGCTTTTTTTTAGTAGTACAATGTGTTATACTATTTTCCCGTCTGGTTAGACGAAGTCAGACCAAATTAGTGAAACCTTTGACTTTAACGAATTCCGATGCTAGAAGTGGGCTATCAGGGATATCTTCCCACGCCAGTCCAAGATGTGTTGAGGTGAAGCCTATTCCAGCTGGCATTCAGAGCAAATAAAAAACATCTTATTGCCTCCAGAAAAAGTAGACTTTTAAAATGCCCACTGGCAAATCGGGACAGACAAATGTTGGACTGTCTGTCACAAGGTAGAGATAAAGAGATAGTATAATGTAAACAAGAGGCTTGGTCATCGAGGAAAGGAAATCGAAAATACCTCTGTAAAAAATGCATAAAAATAAATATTTTTTGTGTGTTTGATAGAAGGGTTAATAAAGTATCAAAGCGGTGTTTCTCAAACTTTCAATACTTACGGCCCAATATATTCAATCATAATTTTCCCTGCGCCCCCCTCCATATAATAACAATGCATTGAATTCAATAATAATATAGTTTGAGTCTAAAGCTACAATACTACTTTAACCTCTGAAGTACCGCCGGAAAATATAAACGTATATAAACCGGCGTATATTCGTACTCTTAGCCAAAGCCTTAATTACCCCGGACGTATATATACGTCTTTCCGAAGTACGACCTTTTTTGTGCACTGCCATCCATAAAATTATTCCGAAGGCTTTGGAATGCATTAAAGGACTTTGACATTTTTGCGAAGGATTTACTTTAGAAGATTTGCCTATTTAATCCTTTTCTTACTCCCCATACATCACATACACGCGCTTACGTGGAAAACGAAGGCATTGAGGAGCGAATAGAGTAACTTTTAATGGGCAGTTAAGTGATTTATTATAAAGCGTACGCGCGCGAATTATCAATATGAGTGTTAATTTTTGTGCATAATTTTATATACGACAAGCCCATGGAGTTATTGGTAATTATTAAACGTGTTCTTAACTTACTATATTTAAATTAGATATCAAATACATTGTGCAGTACTGATAATTTATAAGTGTATTGTATTAGTGTAAATGTGTATTTTTTAATATGTCAGAATGTATTTTGTTTGTTTACGTTTAGTAAATTAATATTTTTTTTAAAAAATAATTTTTTGTTTTCGAGTTTTCAATATGCTTGTGCCCCCCTCGGAGAGTTATCACGCCCCCTTGGGGGGGGGCACCCCACAGTTTGAGAAACGCTGTATTAAAGTAAAAACCGAAAACGGGAGTTTTGATAATTTGATCAATTTTTTTTTGTCCAATGCTGCTTTGGTCTTATAGTGGCCCCCCCCCCATTATACTCTTGGTGCGGCCCGCGTGAAATATCCGTCATATGTATGCGGCCCGCGTGAAATATCCGTCATATGTATGCGGCCCGCATGAAATACCTGGTCATATTCATGTGGCCCACCGGGAAAAAAAGTTGAGTACCTCTGGTCTAAACTCAGCCACAACAGTAGAACGAGGAGAGCTCGAGGCACAGTTAGGTTTTAATTTCAACTTCTAAGGCAGGGGTGCCAAACTCAAAGGCTGACTTAGGCCTACCTTAAGGTGGGCTGCAAAGAAAATCAAAATTCACATAAACATAGGTTTGTTTCAAATAATACATTTAATAAACATATATAAAATATGTACGTCCTCTGACACTTGACATCTCTTCTCTGCTATTATCATTGCTATTCCGGGAGAAATTTTCATATTTTCTTATATATAATTGTGGGCCAATATATTGACCCGGACGCAAGTTTAACACCCCAGCTCTAAGATTTATTTTTAGCAGCACTAGAAGCTGTATTACAAAAGCATTTTTTTTTGTATGGATAGTAAATTTTAACAAACACTCTCTATATATTTTATATTTATGTTAAAAATTAACACAAATTTAAAAATTAAAAAAATTTGGTAAGTTTTTTTTTTTTTTTTCGTTTTTTTTTTTTTTTAAATTTTTTGTTATTATTATTTTTTTTATAAATAAACTAAGGCATCAGATACAATGAAATAGTCGATTTTACATTAACTTACACTATAAGGAAATGTTTTCAAAATTTTACACGTATAATATGACCATTACCTTTGCCCAAAAGACTAATAATTCGATTTAAAAACCACACCCGCCAATGGCGTGGATTTCATGTATGGATTTACGGTTTGTATAACAATAGCCAACCATCTCTCTCGCGCTATCTCTCTCTATCAGACTCAAAGATTTTTGCAGCCTTAAAGTAAAAATTCTAGAAATGAGAATGTGTATTTTTAATAAAATAACTTAAAATGGGAAGATCCCTCTTCAAAAGGAGTAATTGAAAAGGAAGTGTTGTAAATAAGACATTACGAAATTAAATTTCTATAAGTTTTTGATTTTACTTCTACTTCTAAACATATCAAAGTTGTTTTACTAAAATAATCATCTAGAAATATAAATTTCCTTGATGTAGAAATCATTTCTTTTAAATATAATACAGCATTATATCAGATCAATTATCGAAATGGCAGCTTTCCAGATGATAAACCTTACTTTGTTATCAAGTTTCCATAGCAACCCGAAAATAGTGTTATTGTAAAGGTCTATTCCAGAAAGCTATTGGTATTCAGTTAGCGCTATGAACAAACACACCAATGAACAATATGATCTTTCAATCAAAAAAGATATATTCGAAGGTATAAAAACTTGTTTTTTGGTTATATATAGCAATTTATATATATGGACTGTTGCTAGTTCATTAACAACTTACAAGCTGAAGTTTCACAACTGGAATGTCTTAGATTTTCTGAAACATACTCTTCCACTCGTATTGCTCTAAAAAAGCTATTATATAAAAAAAGAAAAAAGGAATTATATTTTTTACTATCAAAAAATCTTACTCAATTTATTAGTAGCGATTAAAAATGTCTTAAAACGATTTAGAAAAAAAATCTTTGACTTAAAGGTTTCAAGTACTTTTTTTTTTTTGCTTATAACATATGTATATCGTCGGCCTAGTTATCCGAATGCGCAACTCCACAAAGGAACTAAATTTGATATAGGAGTGCTACGTGCCAAGCGCTGTTTGGTGCGATTCCTTAATCATGCCAAACAGCACTCGGTGAAAAAAAGTCGAATTAAAATCAAATTTCGAATCCGAATTAATCGAAAATTCGAGTTCTTTAATTCAAATTAAAATCATTTCAAAAATTAATAGGGCTGTTGCCGAAAAAAAAAAGAAAATTTAACTCTAATATACGTTATTCCCATGACAACCACTTTACCATACGATAAAAATATCAAAGTAACCGTATTGTAAAGTTATCACCCATCTTGGCGAACATAACAAGAACTTGGGGCGTAGCATTACTATATCAAATTAGCACCCAAGAAGGAGTTACGCATTCTGATAATTAAGTCGACGGTATGTATTACCTAAAACTGTTTATGGGCTCGAAATACTACGAAAAGGTAACTATTTTTTACAAGAAAAATTCAATAATTTATAAAGATAATTAAAATGGTTCACAAAGACATCAAACTATGTATAACGAAAGTTGGTATGGATTTTCTGCAAACATGTTTAATATGTATAAATACAGTTTCTTATGAATGCTTATTGAAAATTCCTTAAGAGATGTGTAAATTCTAAATTCAACAATTTTTTAAAAAAAAACTAAATATTGATTTGATTTGAAATGTATACCAGTTTTTGTTACATGTAATAACAGAATGAGTTAAAAAATATCAAACAATTTGGCACAATAGAAAAAAGCTTTAGCATTTTAACTGATGATCAACTAGTTATTTTTCAATTCCTGCTATTAGCTCGCACTGTCTATATATTTATTTACTTATATATTTGTATATTTATTTATCTTGGTGGAATTTTCAATCCTTAATAAAATACATTTTAAAAAGCTGAATTGAGCTGAAATTTTATATACAGGATCATTTTGGATGACAGTACAATATAATTTAATTATAATTAATAAAAATTAATTGATTAAAACTAATTATTTCAAGAATTACAAATACAGCACGTTGGCGACCATTTTGGCGCCTTGTGTCAAAACTTGAAAAAGTTTTTTTCTAGTGTGTTAAAGCATTCAGTTGGACTGAAATTAAAAGGACAATACGATACTTTAATGATAATTAAAAAAACTAATTACCATTTAATGTTGTGATTCTGTCCAATGTATGTACATATTTATATTAATTGTAACTATTTAATAAAAAGTAGCTAAAATAAAATTTTTCGTTGTTGATCTAAATAGGAATTGAGACCTAAAAACTATTTTTTTTAATTACTTGTTTTTTCCTGAGATAAATCAGATTAAAGTTTTTTTTTTTTTTTTTTTTTTTTTTTTTTTT
>BMAV01006816.1:241098-260722 GCA_019973955.1 Trichonephila inaurata madagascariensis
TTTTTTTTCTAATTCTTTATTTTTTTTTTTTTTTTTTTTTTTTTTTTTTTTTTTGCCATTTTGACACAAATAAAGCGGGCATCAAAGTTTTCATTACTTTTTTTTTTTAGCTTAGAACTTTCAAACTTTGTGAAATAATAAAAAAAATTACAAAGAAAAACTTAGGCTAAAAATATTCTTTATAAAATTTTCTATTTAAATTTTTAACCGATTTGTGTCAATTGAATCGAATTGCTTCTCTTTAAATCCAAGTGTTTTTAAACTTTTTGTAAAGGCAAATTCAAAAATTCATATAAAAATTTCAAAAATTAATGAAGTTTTGCATACTTCAATTGGAGTAATAGAAAATGATAATTCTGAAAAAAAGAAAATCATTTTCGCTTTAGAGATTTTTACTTCAGTTCTTGATCATGGTATACTGAGTACAGATTATTAAACGAAAATAGTAAAATAGCATCAAAGTCCTTCTTTGGTGAGATCTGCAGTTAACCGCTCAGGTGGTTGTTTTCCTAACAGACCTAGGTCTTCAGTGAATGAATCAGATGTATGTCTTCTGGTGAGTGTGTATTAATGTCACAATATAAATAAACACGCGAATACTGTAAGCAACGGACTTCGCAACATTAAATGATGGTTACATGACGCTTACGACACCTGAACTCTGGCACCCCTCTCCCCCAACATTCATATAATGCCAATACGAGGACAATAAGCCAAGGTAAATTTAATGTGCATCAGCTCCTTTACATGGTGCGTCTTCAGAGGCATTAAGGTTCGAACATATGACACACTTGTCACAAATCCGTTACTATGACCGTTAGTCTACAGTGGCCACTGTATGTCATCGGAAGAGATCGTTTGCCGTAGATATGTCGCAGGAAAATGACGAGAAATTAGGAATTTCATGAAATCTCTAAGGGATAGGATCAATTGACGAGACATGTTAAAATAATGTGTCTCTTCAAGGACATTTCCATGATGAAAGTAAGTGGTTTTATCAAATCCTGAACTCTTTCAGTGAAATAATGAAATGAAATAGTCGATTTGCATCGGCAAAATACTGCCCAGGGGGTCGAGACTTGTACTTCCTAACCATACAGGTAGTGCTATCGATACCCTAAATATCAACCCCATACCTTTAAGAAAAAAGGGCACCATAGGATTAACATAGGGATTGATATTTTAGTGCGTAAGCAACCGAGAGAAAATATGTTACACTTAAAATAAAAACCAGCCTAATTGTCTAATTATTTGTTAAATAGTTTCGAATAAATTTGTATTTCATTGACTATTGTTGTATTACTTACTTCTACGTTTAATATTTGTTAAATAAACACTTTTAAACTCGTGACAATATTATTTCATCATTTCACTGAAACATGTCAAGGATTTGTTCAAATCCTTTACTCTTATCAGGGAAATGACCTTCAAGAGACGTCATTTTAACATCTCCCGTCAATTGATCATGTATCTCCCTTGGGGATTTGATGAAATTTCTAATTCCATCATTTTCCAGCGACAGATATATTTTTATGGTACCTTATTCGACTTTGTGTGTAAACAGTAATCCAATTATTTGTTATACTGCTTAATTTATCATTACAACATTCATTACATTTCTTTTAATAACTTTAATGCATAAATCTTCCCAAAACAATAACTTTCTAATTTTTGTGTTAAAATCTGATTAAAAAACTTCGGTCTAAAATTTTCTATCGAATAATATTTAGATTGACTTAGATAGAATAACTGAGTGAGATAGAATTTTTTTAAAAAAACAATGCTAAGATTGATATAAATTTGGGCAATTATTGAAAAAAAATGTCGATGATTATGCAAGAACATATGGAAGATTTAAATACTTCAATAATAGATAAACATGTTTGAAATCAAAGAAAGGATAATGTTTTTTCAAGAGCAGTAGCAGCAATATATCATAAGAATCTAATGTGAAGGTTTATTTACCTCTATGGGATTTGAAATAACAAATAAACATGCTTACAATCAAAGAGAAAGGAAGAAGATTCGTCTAGATCAAAACTTGCATTCCTTCAACAAAATCAAAATCTATCGATTTCTCTGTTTTGAAAAGTAAATAGTAACGTCATTTAATGTCTTTACTTTAAAAAGTAAAATAATTCTTCAAATGTAGATATTAATCGTGAAAGTTGCTTATGGATGACTTTAAAAATAGTATTACTTTCAACTTCCAACTCTAATTTATAAACGAGAAAATGTGTGTGTCTATTTCTATCTAAACATATTAAAGTTTTAAGTATATATAATGTCAGTAGATTTGCCCTGTAAAAATAATTTTAAAAGAAATATCTATTGGGTTATTTCAAAATGTTCATAAGAATATTTTCTCATATCATCACACACATAAAGTTGACTTGAACTTTTAAATTTTAGTTTTAAACTTTTTATTTCTCTAAATACATGCATGTATGCATGTCGTATCAAACAAAAAATGTATCAAATCTGAAGCTTTAATAATACAATAGAGTACTAAATACTCAGCTTAATTTGGATCGAAGGGTGTCCGAGTTTTTCAATACAATCCTCGATAACCCAGTATTTTCATAAAGAATAAATGTGGATATTTCTTCAGAAAATATTGTCCTCCCTTTCTATGTATTGTTTGTTTGAGAACAGAACAGAAAATAAACTGACCAAATATCCTTGAACAAACAAAAAGTGCGTACTTTAAAAAGACAGATCATTTACTAGATGAAAAAGAAAATTAATGAATATATAGTATGCAGTAATTTACCTGATCAGACGCACCGGAGAAATATACTCTGCAGCAGGCATAGAGCTGTCTATAATGAAAATTCAGTACCAACTTTGCAGAAATTGGTTATTTCTTTCAAGAAATGCACAATGTCCTGTTGTGTTCCGTACTGTTCTCTACGTTTTGCTGAATCATCCCAAAGACGACGAAGGAACAGTAATGGTGCGCCCATTACCAACACACCTTGTTCAAAATACTAAAGGGTAGTTTCGACAGCCTTTAGTCCAGCGATACTCAACCTGCGGGTCGCATGTGGCCCCCCGGACCTTTCTGAGTGGCCCGGTCATGCTCCATTTCATTAAAAAATTCAATTATTTAAGAACAACGTATTAAAAATTTAGCGAGAAATTCTATGGATCAAGTAATCCCATATAACGATTTTGCTATCGATGTGGTGCTGCGGAATAACTTTTTTTCTTTTGAAACTGTATAAAGGTTAGTTTAACAAATAACAGTAGAATAGCGATTATTTTATACATGAAACTAATTTTTCATTAACCCTCATGCCTTCCAAGCGAAAAATATCTAAAGAATATTTGTGATTTCAAGACGATTGTGGTCTTGACTGTTTCGAAAAAAAAACATGGATCAACAACTTGTTTAATTTGTCATTAAAATGCTAATTTAAAATATATAATTTTGCTCATCACTATACCACTAAGCACAAATCTTTAATGCCTCATTTTTTTAGCAACAAAATATTTGGGGGTAGGGGACTTGGGATTATTGATGAAAGGAAATCGAAATTATCCCACAACAAGGTAAAAATACATTAAACCCTTTTTTTTTTCTGGGAGCTGAGTTTGATGAAGTTTAATGTTTTAAAATAAAATTAAAAACTATTAATATTTTGATCAATTTCTGTATTTTAATGCTTATTGCGTCTCCCCTCTCCTCGTCTCCTGAATATCCTGCCCGTTGCGGCCAAGCGAGAAATAGTTATCATATGTATGCGTCCCGCGTGAAATAGTTGTTATATGTGTGAGGCCCGGCTGAAAAAAGGTTCCGTACCGCTGTTTTAGTTCCTCACTATGTGATATCATAGGAGTTTCTACTGCGTCCTCAACATTAACGTCTTCATCATTTTATGGAATTTTTTGTTAACTGTGCCAGCAGCGATAATTTCTGCATTGAGAATAATGTCTTGCTTGGTATTGTTCTGGTACCACTGTTCATCATTATTTTCTTCGATTTCTGCATGTCCAGGGGATCTTTTCAGGAGGAGTAAGCTTACATTTTCTGCATCATTGAGTTAAACGAAAGCATTTTTTACGCGGTCAAGAAGTTTTCACCTGGGGAGAACTAATGTTAATGACGTGTGAGTGACGAGTTTTCAGGACTCTACTTTACTTTTCATACGATATGCTTTATTTTTACTTAAATTATCTTATGAGATAAGTTACAGATTCTTAAGTATGTAAAGCTATCCCAAAGTTGTCTTTAAGTGCTTAAAAATAATTTCAAAGATATTTCTGTGGAAATGCAAAGCATAAAAGGGTTTGTTTTTTTTCAATTTTTATGTTAGTTATAAATATGTGATGTTATAATAATCATATTTTTTTTTAAAATTTACGTTAAATTTTAAACAATGATACTCGTTAGATTAGTGAGAGACATGTTCAGTTACTCGGTTCATTGAGACAATCAGTAATATAGATATTTTGTATAGGTACCCAGCCAATAACTTCACCGCCAAAGTCATTTAAATATTATGACTTTGGTTTCAGAATTCCTTATTAGCTTTGATATCTCTTTGGGAACGGTGACAATCGCCGTATTAGACCACATTCGCTCCAGTTGTGCTTCCCCCATCACACTAAAAAATCTACTTTTCATTAAAAATCTGTCACAGTCCTTTTACAGTGTAGATGTTTTATAAAAAATATGTTAACAGCCAGTGATACACAAGGGCACTTGAAAAACAGGCCTTATATTATGGAACCATAATCAAGAGATTAGGATCTCAGAGGCTTATTTTCTTTAAACAAGTACGCGATTTACGAACTTGATGTACCCGTTTATATTTTCTCAACAACTGAATTAACATAATTAGGTAATCATGAATAACAGGATGTGTATTCTTACAAATATTTTCCTTTATTTGAACTTCCTTGGTGTCAACCATTTTTTTTTTTCTTACTTACTCATTTCCCCCATTTATTTCGTTTACGGTACAACTGCTGTATCACACGATTAAGAATCAGTTCATCTTTTTGACTTAAAAGAATTTTCCCGAAAAGCCAGCCAAAGAAAATGAGAAATTTTTCGGTGCAGTATATGAACCAACGAGTATTAAAGGTTAAATTTTTATATATACAAAATTTTTTTCACCAACAGCCCTGGTGTTTTGAAATTCCTTTTTCATAAATATTTAATAACCTTAATTTTGGATATCTCATATATATACAACGTGCAGTTTTTTAAAGGATACTCTTAATTAGAAAAATAAGCGTTTGACTAAATATGATCTTAGCATAAGAAACCTAACCAACCAACTGACAAGGACACAAAAAGATTTTAGTACTCCTTCTAATGATTTCTACTTTACAAGAAATTGAGAAGTGTATTATGTGTTTCTTTCCATTAAATTTTCATTTAATTTCATTACTCTACAGGATACAAATTTGGTAATATCAGGATCTTAATTTTTGATTGTAATTGTACCAAGTCGGTGTATATGAAATGTAGGATTTTCATCACATGTTAACGTTTGTCACCCTATTTTTATAAAGTTCTTGTTTTGGGTATAACCTCGTTTATAGTCATATTGTCCATTGAAAGAGTCACATTTCAACAAAAAGGATTTTCTCGAAGGCATTCCATTACTTTTGGTTGTACATTTGCAGAATACTCAGAGAGGTTTCTCTCACACAGTTACAAACATTTTAATGCCATTCTGAACAATCCATTAATGTGAAAAATATTTCTCAACCGACGTGGCAACAAAAGCAATATATAGAAGCAAATTAGCATATAATATGAAGTAAGGCTGAAAATATTTTCAACTGATCTAATCTTCGACAGTTTGTGTAAAAAAAAATACAAATATCTCACTTTCTAAATATGATGCAAGGATTCATGTTACTAATGAGTAAATTACATTTATATTATGATTAAAATTTTTAATAAATATAAGATATTTTTCTTATATTGTCTTTGTTTCAAGTAGCTATAGCATGCTCTCTACTTTAAATGTTAATGTAAAATATATTATTTTAAGGGGTTTTTTTTTAATAAGGTCCCTCGCTAGTTTAAGGTAGGGTCTTCAACCTCTTATTTCCGAGGACCTCATCAAAAAATTCGGAAAGATCCGTAGGCTACATCAATAAGTTCACAAAGGTCTACGGGCCACAAATCTACCAAAAATTTGCGTAATCAGAAAATTTATATAAAAATAGAAGTTTTTTTACAAGACTATAAATGAGATATTTTAAGTGAAAAAATACTGTTATATATATGTGTGTGTGTGTGTATGTGTACATATATAATGATTTGAAAAAAAGTTAAATGGATATTCTTAAGAAAATGTACATACAGTTAATATTTTGAAATATTCATCATTTTAAGAATATTTTTTTCAGATAGATTTAAAACATTTAAGTGGGATGTTTTAAGTATCAAGAATGTGGGCGAAATGTTTTTACGACAAAAAGCAAAAATGAAATTTTTCTTGAAGTTACCTCACATTCAAATGCTGGAACATTAAAATGTCTTCAGTGGGCCAAAGGTTGAAGACCCCTAATTTAAGGGTTCCATGAGTCAACAAAGATTGAAGACCACTGCTCTAAATAAAAGAGAAAGCTGGAAAAAAATATATTATTTGACATATATTGCCACTATGGTATTACGTTCAAAGAAAAGCAATTATTTACATGAACCATTTCGAAATAAAAAATCAAAACTGATATCATTGACAATTCTAATTTTCAAACCTGCAAAAGTTTCAATATAAATTAAATTGATTCTAATAATCAATTGATGAAAGGATAATTCCTTAAAATTCGGCATCATCTCAGCAAAAATTATGTTCGTAGTAGAATCTGACTAATAATCTATGTTTGTGATGTTAATAATACTTTACGCGGCAACAAATATTTAAAGATTAGATAAACACACAGTTCAATAAAGCATTAACAATTATCAAAGGAAAAATTAATTTAATCGATCGAATTTAAATACTGTCGTCTCCGAAGTGAAGTAAAAAAAATAAAAAATTACTTTCGCAACGTTACAAGCAGTACGATCTAAATTTCGAAAGAAAGTTCACAAAGCCATTTAAAGAAATCTCCTGCACTTAGTGCACCCTTTAACGAGAAAATTCAATTTCCACCTGCGCTTGGTTGGACTTAATCCTTTTAATTAGTCTTGTAATTAACGCTGAAATAAGCTTCACGGAAACGCTTCAAGTAACAATTCTGGTGGGATTCGCAGCTTCGAGACTCATTAAGATTTTTGACTGAAAGATCTTGTTATGAAGTAAATTGATTTTTAGTTGTTTTTTTTTCTTTCATTATTATTGTTATTATTTTGGGATTTTTATTTTTAATTATTTTCCATCTCTTTTCGGTTTGTTAACGATTATTTAAGGAAATTAAGTATGAATCATTTCCACTAATTAAATAAAAACAGTAAGTATAAATTGTTTTAATTATTGAAGTGGGCAATGATAATTATTTCTATCCGATTGGGACCGATTGTGTCATTAATTTTGGATTGTTTTTTTTTGTGAAATAATCTCTTTTCAAGGTTGAAATGCGCTTATTAGAAAGTCCGAGAGGAAAAAAAATAATAATTGATTTACTATTTTTCTTAAGTCTTTCTCTGGAGTCAAACTCTGTTTGAGTTCTTCATTCGAACCATGCTCACATTTTATTTATGGACATACGTAGGATACCGTTATAAACGAAAACGTATTCTAAGGCATAAACTTAAAATTGCTGAAAACATTTCCGTTTATCTAATATTAAAATAATATATAGTTGTAAACCATAGGTCTTGTCCTGATTATAAAATTTCATTACAAAACCATCATAACAATGTAACTTTTATGCCATTGGATTGATCGGTTTTAGTATTTATTTTTTTCCTCCATT
This sequence comes from Trichonephila inaurata madagascariensis, assembly GCA_019973955.1. NCBI lineage: Eukaryota > Metazoa > Arthropoda > Arachnida > Araneae > Nephilidae > Trichonephila > Trichonephila inaurata. The sequence goes on from BMAV01006816.1 coordinate 248,986, forward strand.
AACCCGCGATCACTCGCGCGGGGTGTTCTGTACACCCCAGCAACAAGAAAAGCCTCCTACAATTCTAAAAAGAATGCGCAGAGCCACGATTTTTCCTGTAGCTGCCCATTTTAGGTCATTGAATCTTCAGGCCTGATGTAATCAATCTCGCTAGGACAATTGGAATGTTATGACCTTCAAAAGTTTATTTGGGGTGCTGAGAACACCCCGCGAATGATTGAGTTATGTTTTCGTACTCGAATCATCTACGGAAGAATACGTTTTACTCTTTCCGTTTACATTTTTTTTATCAAATATATTAATATACATGAATATTTTATTTAAAATTTCAATAAATGTGGTATAAAAATAATATAATTCTATAAAATAATTGTAAAACATAATTTTTTTTTAAAATTTTTCAAAAATTTTCCAGAAATTATGACAAAAACTCTATGGGAAAGGGAGAAGTAGCGACTTCGTAGTCTATTAGATACTGCATCAACAGATTGTCAAGATTTACTAAATGAATTCGATGACTGCGCGTAATTTCGTAACCAAAGTTGGAGGGATGAAACTTGAAATTGTAAATATTTATAATATTACTGATGAAATGTGCAGTATATATGATGTATCGCGAATATGTAACATTTGGCCATTGAGAATATTTTATCATCTACTTAATGCTGCAGGAATTATAATGCTTCCTTTGCCTATCATTCGGTTCTTCCTGAAAATAAATGAGACATTCAATATTATTAAAGGAGATTAGAATGGATCTTGTTTAGCCACAGTGGGATATGAGTGGGATCCCAAACCTTAGATCCCACAGTGGGATCCCAAACCTTAGATCCCACAGTGGGATCCCAAACCTTAGATCCCACAGTGGGATCCCAAACCTTAGATCCCACAGTGGGATCCCAAACCTTAGATCCCACAGTGGGATCCCAAACCTTAGATCCCACAGTGGGATCCCAAACCTTAGATCCCACAGTGGGATCCCAAACCTTANNNTTTTTGTCTTCAATGTAAGAAAATATGTGCTTAAAGCATATGAATACAGTCTGCTCTGAATGTTTGAAAAATGATTAAAATATTATTTTTCTACTTTTTACTATCCTTATCATTAATTGTAAAGTATATTTATTACTGGTATATATGTTTTATTTGTGGTTTATGAAAAAATATAAAATTGTGTACATCAAAATGAAAATTTTGTAGATTTAGTTTAAATTAACGCTAGTCTCATTTGAATGCAATATATTTAACAATTTTGTTTGTATAATACAAAAAACATCTTATACTTCATAAATATATATCATAATTGGCTTAAAAAAATTTTCATATTTAAATACACGTGTTAAGAGTTTGGGGTGTTCTCTACACCCCGCGAGTAACGATGGTAGAAAAACAGGCGCGAGTGACCGCGGGTTAAGGTGTACGACTACGTTCGGAACCGTGATTTTGCAAAAGCGTAAAAATGGATATTATTCATGATATTTAGAGTCACTTAGATTAGAAAATGTATGTAAAATTGTTTTAAGAATAGTATTACAATGAAAAATTACTTAAGTGCAATATTTTGACAAAAAATGAACCTAGAATAACCTATTTTCAAAATACTCTCCTTTTGTGAAAACTGCTTCGATGATGATAATATTTTGCTTGTATATATCTCCGACCTCTGTACAGATGCTGAAATAGAATTTTTAAAATATATAACTTAGAAGTGGGTTTATCCATATTTTACGACAACAGAGGGGAGAAATTTTAAGAAAAAAACGCCGATAATTATTTCAATTGATCTTAACTCAAAAAATAATGTGAATTTTTCAAAACTCGTAGTTGAGCCTTTGTACTGAGATCTAAGCTATATATAGGCAAACTATTATTATAATAGAAGCATTTTTCACCAAAGAACATTTTGAAAAAAGGTTATTCTAAATTAATTTTTTGCCGAAATATTAAAATTTTTTGCCGAAATACTAAATATCATGAAAAATATAAATTTATGTGCTTTTTTTTAATCACGGTTCCGAACGTAGTCGGATACCTTAAATGGCGCGAATGTTTCATCAAGTTGGAATAGATGGAAGACTTATAAGAAATATATGCTTTTATTATCTCCCAATTTGTTTTAGGGAGCCTATTGTGTTGATTCAAGAGAAAGCCCAATATGTGCTTTGGTTTTACGAAACGAAATCAATCCTTAATGTTCAGCGTAAATTTCGACTTGTTATGAAAGCAAACACCTTAATTCAAAATCAGTAAAGCGATGGAATGAAATGTAACAAACAAGTTAGGTAAAAATTCTTTAAAAAGAACTTAAGGTTCCATGCTTATAAAATACAACACATGTTCAAGAACACTTATCGGGAACAGAGATGCTGCTTAGACATTCTCCGAACTACCAAGAGAGCACATGTTGAAATTACTATGGTAAATGGTCTGACAAAAAAATTCATTCTATTATTTACAATGCATCGAAAATACATATGTCTAGTTAAAATAGTTTAAGCATAATATATATTTGTAATTAATGCAAGGATTTTGGTTCACCCTATATTTTTTTAATTTTTAAACAACGCTTAAGTTTTAATAATTATAGCAATACAGTAGAACCTGGTTTTGTATACGATTTTGTTTTTGTACTATTTTTTTATGCGGTATATGTGAATTTCAACGGTTTTGGCGCCCCTGTAATGTTTTCTATCAATGTACATACATACACTTCAGAACGCTCTGTTCATTGCATAAAAACAGTCTCTCGACAATGCACACTCCTTTGCTTTCTCTCAACGCACTAGCAGCACGTACTTGAAGACGAAACTTTCAATGACAATGACATTATCAATAATTTTATAGATTATGAAGACGGGCACACACACACACACACACACACATGAAGAGAACCAGATTTTTTGACAGCGGATACAATATATGCTGGGATCCAGCTCTCTAACAAATCAGAAAAGCATTTTCTTAAAATAGATAAGACTCCGAAAGGAGTTTTAAATTACAAAAAAGAGCTTTTATCATGCATATCTGAATATCGTACCGTTTACATGTAACTGACCTACTGACCGTCGTCACAAAAACTTATCACTTACTTTATGGTGCCAAAAAATAAATTAATTGGAATTTTATCTTCAAGTGTGTCGAAAGCGATTTTAAACTAATTCATCACAGGAAGATGCATGGTTTTGATTACGATGAGTAGCAATGAATTATGTGTGAGTATTTTGAAAATTTCTCCGTGTGTACAATGAAAAATTAAATGTTTTTATAATGTTTCCATGTGGAATTTAATTATTTATTTTGTTTGGAAGTACTTCATGATAAATTTCTAAATAATTGACATATTTTTTACGTGCGACTTTTTTATGCGGTTCCTCTCCACCGCATAAAAAAAGTTTTTCTGTAGTATGTCGACAAAATTTTTTGTTATATGTATTTATGAAATTTTCGAATATTTTTCTGTGCGATTTCTTTTATCCGGTCCCTGTCCACCGCACAAAACACAGGTTTAACTGTATAAGCATTAAATCATTTCTATGCCGCAATAGTATTTAAGGTATCTGAATACGTTCGGAACCGTGATTTTCCAAAGCGTGTAAATGGATAATATTTATGATATTTAGTGTCACTCAGATTAGAAAATGTACATAAAATTGTTTTAAGAACAGTATTACAATAAAAAATTATTTAAGAAGAATATTTTAACAAAAAATGAACCTAGAATGACCCATTTTCAAAATGTTCTCCTTTTGTGAAAAATACTTCTATTATAATAATATTTTGCCTGCATATAGCTCAAACCTCTGTGCAGAGACTCAACTAGAAAGTATGAAATATATAATTTAGAAGTGGGTTTATCCATGTATTATGACAACAGAGAGGAGAAATTTTAAGGAAAAAACGCCGATAATTATATCTAAATATATATATTTCAATGGGTTGTAACTCAGAAAATAATGTGAATTTTTCAAAAGTCATAGTTGAGTCTCTATACAGAGGTCTGAGCTATATACAGGCAAAATATTTTTATAATAGAATCATTTTTCACAAAACAAGAACATTTTGAAAAAAAGGATATTCTAAGTTAATTTTTTGCCGAAATATTTTATTTAAATATTTTTTTTTGTTGTCAAAATGTCCTTAAAACAATTGTATACATGTATTCTAATTTAAGTGACACTAAATATCATGAAAAGTATCCATTTATGCGCTTTTGCAAAATCATGGTTCTGAACGTAGTCGGATACCTTAACTGCATTATGTAAACTTGTTGAAAAAGTTAAAGAGCCTTTACTTGCATTTTAGAGTATAAATTTCTAATCAGATTTGTTACGTATTTCACAGTTTCAAAAAGGGATCCTTTCGAAAGGAACACGTGACCATGGTACCCGAGTAGACATGGTAATGAAATCGTGGCTGGGGTTGTTTTTTTGACTTATCGTAGGCTCTATAGATCCTGGTGGCTCTAAAGATCGTCTGTTTAGAGGTGTAATACATTTTAAATTTGATGAGACTGAAATTTGTCATGTTAGAGTGGTGTGAATATTTTGAAAGTGAAGTGCCACTTTGAATGTGGTCTTTTCATTTGATGTGGTTCAAAATGACAAGGTCCGTTGTTAATTGTACTCATGCAGATTCAACTTTCGATAATAATAACCAATAAATAAATTTCAATTTAATTGAAAATTTTTAATAAACAATCTATCTGAAAGGGAAAAAAAACTTAAGGTATCCGACTACGTTCGGAACCATGATTTTACAAAAACGCATAAATGGATAATTTTCATGATATTTTGTGTCAATTAGATTAGAATACATGTATAATATTGTTTTATGGACATTATAAAAAAAAATTATTTAAATACAATATTTTAGCAAAAAAGTAACTTAGAATAACCTTTTTTCCAAATGTTCTCCTTTTGTAAAAAATGCTTCTATTGTCTTAATATTTTGCCTGTATATAGCTCAGACCTCTGTACAGAGGCTCGACTATGATTTTTGAAAAATTCACATTATTTTCTGAGTTACAACCATTTGAAATAATTATCGGCGTATTTTCTTAAAATTTCTCCCTTCTGTTTTCGTAAAACATAGATAAACCGACTTCCGAGTTAAGCATTTCAAAAATTCTAGTAGATCCTCTGTACAGAGGTCTAAGCTATACACAGGCAAAATATTACTACAATAGAAGCATTTTTGACAAAAAGAGAACATTTTGAAAAAAAATTACTCTAAGTTAATTTTTTGCCAAAATATTGTATTTAAATAATTTTTTGGTCAAAAATGTCCTTAAAACAATTGTATACATGTATTCTAAAATAAATAACACTAAATATCATGAAAATTATCCATTTATGCGCTTTTGCAAAATTACGGTTCCGAATGTATTCGGATACCTTAATGAAAAATTTGTTGAAAAATATATATTTTATCCTGGATTACTAATATCCATAATATATTTTAACAATTTAGATTACATCGTGAATTAGCTTACTTTAACGAAAAACAAATTCTTTAATTTTTATTTATATTTAATGTGTTAAAAATCCTGCAGAACAATATTTGTATTTTGAAATTTGATAAAAATTTGTATTTAAAATTACATCAGCAATTACGTAGCGCAATTGTCGACAGGCTTCGTAATCTCGAAAATTGGTCATATGACATGGTTGACTTGTGTTATTCCTTCAAACACCTAAATTCGTCATGGAAGATTTACAGTTTCATTTCTGTTAAACCATATTTGACATTTTAGTAAGTCGCCAATGTTGGCACGTTTTTCACACTCACAGCTAAGTCACATTTTATATCTTGGCATACGTGTTTTAAGTAATGAATATACTTAGAATATTGTGCTGGTTATGAAATGTGTGGTTTAATGTAATATGAAATTAAGTGCACTTCTAAAATATTGTACTGAGATAAAATACTGTACTCAGTATTGGTTTTTCTTGTTTTTGTTACTATACTCTTCACTTGCTTTTTTGAAACTCTGCATATGCATCTCAATTTATTTATACCAGTTCTTTTCTTAAGTATACGACTACGTTCGAAACCGTGCTTTTAAAAAAGAGCATAAATGAATAACTTTCATGATATTTAGTGCCTCTTACATTAGAATACATGTATAAAACGATTTCTATGACATTTTGAAAAAAAAAACAAATTATTTAAGTACAATATTTTGGCAGAAAATGAACTTAGAATAACCTTTTTTCAAAATGTTCTCCTTTTGTGAAAACCGCTTCTATTATAATAGTATTTTGCCTGAATATAGCTCAGACCTCTGTACAGAGGCTCAACTATGATTTTTGAAAAATTCATATTATTTCAGAGCTATATACAGGCAAAATATTATTATAATAGAAGTGTTTTTTACAAAAAAGGAACATTTTGAAAAAAGGTTATTCTAAGTTAATTTTTTGCCGAAATACTGTATTTAAATAATTGTTTTTGTCAAAATGTCCTTAAAACAATTTTATGCATGTATTCTAATCTAAGTGACACTAAATATCATAAATATTATCTATTTATACGATTTTGCAAAATCACGGTTCCGAACGTAGTCGGATACCTTAAGGCTACTTCGGCTAATGTTAAAGAATAGGGGCCGAATTCGGAATATTTTTTCAGTTATAAAAGTAGTCACAAACATTAATATTATATTCTGGCTACACTATTCTGTAGAGAATCATTTATTTTATCATACTAATGATTTTTTCCGAGTTGACACATTTTTCCTTTATAAAATGTGTTCTTGATTTTTTTTCCTATACCGGAATGCTAAATGAGATATTCCTTCACATGTTAGAAGGAAAAACTAATTATTTACTTTATATTTCGAGATTTTAAAAACACTGTATTATAAATAAATGCATGAGTTACAATGTCACACATTTTTACAACAATTGAGGAATTTTTTTAGTCCGAGAATGTGTTCCGCGTCAAGTTCACGTTTTCGTACATATGGCGAAAATTGCCTTAAACGTTTTGTAAATTACAAGGTCTGGAAAAAGTAACTTTTTACTCCGTCTAATTTACAAGATTTAAAATCACTGATTATTACGATATCAATGTTCAGTCTTACGCATTTCCAACCCCTTTTTAAAAGGATTGAATTCACTAAAAGAATTTATATTGAAAAATAGAAATAACAGATGATACCTTTTTTTAAGAAAGATAAATTATATATTTCTGATATAATGACAAGTACTCTAAAATATTTCTTTAGAAGTTCATGTTTTAAGAACATCACTGCTAACTTAAATTTTTTTATTGTACTCCAGCATAACTGTTATGCATGATTTCTTTAGTCAAGACAGCAATTTTGTCTTGCCGTACATATAAATAAGTTAATATTTCTAATGTCTTTAAGTTTACAATTATAAAAAAAAAAATTAAAAATCGCATGATTGCTTTTATTATGTTACTATGACGTCACATGAATTGATCCTATTGTTGCGTTATTTCTGCAACTCCCCCCCCCCCAAGATATTATTGTCACAGGGTGTTGAAAATATGTTTCCTTATCATCACTACAAGTTTAAGTAATAATGTATTTTCATTTTTCTGTGAGCAATTGTCAAAATATATTTCGATAAATACCCTTCTAAAACAATTATATATATATTTAGTCTAAAATTTTGAGGAAAAAAAATGAGATTTTAACAAAACTCAACGGTTCCTTGATTTATTTAAAAAATGTGATTGAAATCATCAAGAATACCAAAACATGAATATGCTTAAAAGCCCTTTTCGCAAAATAGAAAAAAAATCAAATTATGAATATGTATACCTTAAAAGCAGACTTGACGAGAAAACCACAAAGGAGAACGATTTTTTTATTCTTTCTGAGCTGTCATCATGGTGTATTTTTGAATGATAATTTTTTTTTTTCTCCTTTTTCAGACGTCAGTTTTCATGAAGGGAAATCTTTGACAATTGCAAAAGTGAGTCGGCTTCACATGGGTGCCTACTTGTGCATTGCGTCAAATGGAGTACCTCCCGCCGTGAGTCGGAGAATAACGCTTCAAGTCAATTGTAAGTATTTTTTTTTTTTTATCTTCTATCCATTTTCTAGAACAAATCACTTATGTTCATCATTCCTTACGCTAGAAAAGGCTTCTTGATTTAGGCAACTTATCCCTATTTGCCGTAGCTATTTGTCGGCTTATACAGGGCCGGCACTAGCAATTTTGCCGCCCCGGACAAAAATGGAAAATGCTGCCAATCACTCGAAAGCAAAAAATTATAATTTAAAATTTTTCACACAGATGCACACTTATAAACCTTGAATAACGAATAAAAAGGTAGCTTAACTATATGTGCATAACTGCATAACTATATATATATATATATATAATTTTAAGTCTTACAAAATACAAAATAATTCCAAATAAATTAAGGTCATAATTACCTGTTATTATTTCAAACGAGTAAAATGTAAAAGAGAAGGAAAACATCAAAAAGAGTTAACTGATGGTGGGGATTACAAGCGTTTATTTTAACTTATAGTAACTACACCCAAAACTAAAACAAAACGTCTTCTGTGGCTCTCCACCAAATACTTATTGCCCCTATCCCCTTTTGAATAGCTGACAACAAACTTCGTATAGGTGAAGGAAATGTCCATTGGGATCCCACTCCAAGATTGGGGAAAAAATATTAGTGAAAGAAGTGCAAAAATATCAAATTCCATTATTTAAGATATATATTCCTGCCTCGACCCTTCAAGTTTCAACATAAAAGAAAACTGACATGAAACATACAGAGTGCAAAATAAAGAAAATAAAATACATTAAATAAAATACACAATTCACACCCAATAATGTTTCAGAAAATATATAAAATATATCTAATTTTCTGTAACAACAATATATATATATATTTCAAATTCAATCCAAATGCCGCCCTTAAAATTTGCAGCCCCGGGCAGGGGTCCAGATTGTCCAGCCCTAGAGCCGCCCCTGGTTTATAGAACACACCGGTTAGGATAGTGCTTCTCAAACCTTAAATATACTCGACCCACTATTCAATCATGATTTTCATCGCACCCCCTTCATACAATAACAATGTATTGAATTCAATAATACTGCACTTCGACAATAAAACTACAATACGACTTAAACCTCTTATGTGACACCGACGTATATAAATGTCTCTCTCAGCCAAAGCATTACTTTTCTGGACGTATATATGCATCTTTCTGAAGTACGATCTTTTCTGAGCAGTGCTATCCATAAAATTATTCCGAAGATTTTGGAAGGCAATAAAAGGACCTTGGCAGTGTTTGCGAAGGATTAACTTATTTCCGCGAGGATTTGCTGATTTATTTCTTTTCTCCTCCCCCTCCCCCTAAAAAAAGATCAAAATACGCTCACCTACGTGGGAAACAGTGCCATTGGGTAGCGAATCGCGTAACTTTTAATTGACAGTTAAGGAATAAACCGTAGAAATTATCAAGATAAGTGTTAAGACAAACCCACTGATAATTATCAAAATTTTTCTTAACTTAGTGTTGTTAAATTAATAATAAAATATACATTTTTACAGTAGTGATACATTTATAAGTGTATTATATCAGTGTGAATGTGTATTTTATATTTTATTATATCAAAGTATTTTGTTTGTTTACTTTCAGTAAGTTAATAATTTTTTAAATAACATTTTGTTTTCGATTTTTCAATAGGCTCGCGCCCCCTCCTAGATTTATCACGGCCCTCAAGGGGTCCTCACAGTTTGAGAAACGCTGGTTTAGAAAGCTATACACTTTAGATTTTTGAGTATTAATGCTACCTTGTTCCTTGCATTTCAGACTTTACAGGTCGGGTGATTGATTTTGCATCCAAAATAATAGTCTCTAAGATTAGGGTTGTTCAAAAGTCTACCACGGAGGTCTTCCTTATCTTTAACTGTTTTCTCTGAACACCATGCGATCTGTAAAAAATCCCACAAATGTCACTCACTTCATCAAAAATTGTTATTTGGGGGAAGTTAAATTCCTTGTGTGTGTTCTCTTCTTACTTTCTTAACCTCAATGATATGCAAGTGAAAAGCACGACATATGGAAATAAAAAGGGAAGGCAATGAGAAAAGCAGAAAAGTAACGTCCGGAGCAGCAGTTTCTTCACAAAATTAGGCATCTCCAAAAAAATAAAGCTGTTTTCACTTGATATCAGAAACCAATCCAGACTTAGAACACATTTTGGATGGAAAACTGCTCCAATTTTCATTTAAATTTATAATTGTGTATCGCCAAACCTTTCACTATGTTATATTGTTTATAAAATTTAGTAACATTAAAAACACACATATTTTTACATTGAAATTCGAAGGTAAAGTGCTTTTGGTAGCCAGTTTCTTACAGACACGAGCTCGTGAGTGATATGTCATGTGTTCGTGCCTACTGCTACTGAATACCCGTCGTGTAGAGGGGGTCGATGCTCGTTAAATTTGTTAAGGCTCAATGTCAACTCGTTTGAATGGCATTTTGGAGAGGATGGAGCCAGATCATGTGTCGCTCTCGTCAATTGATCAAAATCAAAATTACAAATTCTTCGGCAATGGCCCAATAGCTCTCGTGCTGCCTTACAGTACATTCTCACTCATTCGAAGTTTAAAACTTACTGAACATTACTATATGAGACGAAATAACGACCATATTTTACAACAGAAAAGATTTATTGATCGTTACACAAATGAGAGTAGCATTATAAAAATGCTGCATCCTAAATTAAAGCGGTTCTAGAATAAAGTATTAATGGTCGAGTATTTCCTTTTAATCGCTAAAAATGTCCTTATATTGATAGGACACAATAGACAAGGATTAAAAAGATCTTATAATTTGCATATGCTTGCTTTTGCACAATAAAACAGAAAGAAATTCCATTGCTGGAGTCAAAATATAGCAAATATGTATAAAAAATAAGCAAATTCCGAACCAATAGACAAATACCTTAAATATGTTTTATATCGTATTATATTTAACACAGTGGTGATTATGAGACATGTTAAAGATGCCTAGAGTGGCTGTTTGGTTTGGGTGCTCTTGGAAAAATAAAATTCCTTGTACAATTTCGTATCGTCAGAGGTCAGGTGCCTGCCTGTGGGGGAGGAAATTGGGCTTAAAAATTACGTTGTGGCAATTAATATCCATCTATATGATGCCACACTAAATAGTGGTACCAATTCTCGGGGGATGAACTAGGTCTACAATGTTACAGGTATCATTCCGCAGCCCCACTAGAAAAAAGAAGTATTTAACTAAGAAAATCCGTCTTTTTTTTTCACCACAATTATGAAAGCGTACTAGGATTCGAATCACTTTATATACAGTGCGTGAGTGCATGCATGTGTGTGTTTTATACACAGAAAAAATTTCCGAATTGTGATCTCTTAGCTAACATTGTTTTTCTGAAGTCATAGGTTTGAGATCGGATGTTACTGAAGTCGAACTTTGTAGAATAGGGTGCATCGCGGCTCTATATGGGAATAATTATTATTAATTGAAAATTACATATGATAAAAAACGTTCTGTGGTATGGAGACTAGGAGAAAAATCATTTAAAAAAATTCCAAAATTTAAAATTGCCACAATGGGGTTGAACTTACGAAAAAAAATGGATAAAGATTTTTTGGTTAGAAGATTATAGATTCAAAATAAAATTAGCTTTTTGCAATATAAATAGCCAAAAGTGATGATTATTGATAGAGTACTGAATAGTGAATAGTACAATATGTG